>JBAMBO010003165.1:0-435164 GCA_037044535.1 Lordiphosa magnipectinata
TGTTTGATGATTTTGATTTGTGCCCCATTTTCGAACTCAACTTTGTTCCATACGAGTTAATATTCTAGTTCGGTAGAGATTGAATTGTTTTTTATTTATGTATTTTCTGATATTTTCTTACAGGCAATATAGATATTGTTTTCGCATTTTATAAAATAAAATATTTGTGTAATAAATATTAAATATATAAATATTTTCCGCTATAATACTCGTTCTCGCTTAGCCAGTTATCCACCTTTGATTGGGCAGAAATTGTTTCATCTTCATGGGCAAGCTGCAAGTAGAAACAATTTTAAGATTAAACTAATAAATAATGCAGATAACTATAAATGGGTAGAAGTTCACAACAATTTATCTACGAAATTGTGGGAGATATGGCCCAGTTCAAATTGTAACATGCGGAATGGCAAAATACAGAAGCCTGCCATTTTGATACACATATTAAAATGTACTCACTTCAGTTTGTCTCCACAAGAACAGCTTCTGCCTAAAGTCCATACGAAGGCCTAAAGCAGGGATCGCTTCTCGAAGCTGTCATGAGCTTTAAGTGCTCAAACTTAATACCCGCATCTGAAAATAATGGAAATAATGTTGGGGAACATTTAAACATTGGAATAAAGCCGAAGACGCTTACTATGGCTTACAGCTCATTTCAACAAAATCTTTTAATGAGTTCTTAAACTTTTTTCAGCTATTTATTCAAATAAACTGTGATACACTGTATGTAGATACATACAGTACGTCAAAAGTGTTTTGACACAGAAAAAAAATATGAACATTTTTCACTTATTTTGCAAAAAAAAAATGGGCTTTTTATAAACGGTAAAATTTGGTTCTTATTTTGTTTTACCATTTATAGAAAGATCCTTTTTTGTCCAAAATATGTGAAAAATGTTAATATTTTTTCTGTGTCAAAACACTTTTTTGACATACATGTAACAGCACAGTCATCAGCGAGAAAAAATTTGAGTAAAGCGCATTTTTCATAAACACACATACATACATATGTGAGTTTAAGGTAGGCAAGGCATTGCTTCGACACCGGGTTTTACATATGTATGTACATATGTATGTCTTCACACCCAAGCCGAAAATTAGAAGAACGCACTAAACACCAAACTAACATTTGCATGTACACACAGTCACAAAATAGAACAAATTTGCGCCCCATTTCCTCTCTCCCTCTCTCTCTCCGCACCACGACCACCACACACTCCTTAATGTGGTTAATATTTGTTTTTTGTCTTCTGTATTTACCAGAACCGTCTTTATCGGTTCCAAAAAAAAGAACGGAGAGTTCTTAAAATTAGAAAAGCGGTCTCCAAAACTTCGTTCTTAAGATAAGCCCGGTGTTCCCGGTATAAGAAAAAACGGATTTACTCTACTATTGAGAACGAAAATACACGTTTCGGTACATTTAGAACGGATTTTTTTTTTGAGTGTAGGTGTGTACCTAGGTATTTGGAAATATGCCTGAAATTAGTGTGACCAACAATCATCAGAATCCCAAAAGTGTAGAGATGATACAATATAACAATTGATATAGGTATTTGGACGCGAAGAAAAATCACGCACGAAAGTACCTTGCACCTTACCTATTGACAAGGTAAATGAAAATTAAGACCTAGGTAAGGTAAAGGGTACTCGAATTTGAAAATACCGAGGTAAGCTAAAAGGTACACAAAATATGTATCTAGGTATGTACCTAGGTACTTCCAAACACTGCCAGTCAGTATTAAGCAACAAATAGTTCAGAAGATTGTAGTCTGCTTTCCTAACGTAACTTAGCTTAACTTCTTCGGGTATGCCTCGAAGATCCAGTTGAATTTCTTAGGTAGGAAATGAATTATAAAATAATTTTCTTGAGGCAAAGGAATTGGAAATGTACGAGAGATAGAAACACATGGACTAGCGACTTGTAGCAGAGATAGACCAAACATGCTGTCCAAAAAGCTATACTGACAAGAAGGAAGAAAAAATTCAGATGCCATATTTAATCCCTATTACCTTTTTCAAAACTGAGGGGGGTCCTTGTTACTGAACCATTTGAGTAGAGCTGGGATCTCTAGGCCGGATGTCTTCGAGAGGTTGAGTAGCAGAGGTTGACCAATTGTCCTGAGTCTTCTTCTACTCAAGGCGGGGCAATGGCAAAGAAGGTGTTGTACCGATTCCTCTTCTTCTTCGTATCCGCAACTTCTGCAGAAGTCATGGTAAGTGACGCCAAGGCGTGCTGCGTGTCTGCCAATAAGACAGTGACCCCTGAGGGTCCCCACCAGCAGTGATATGTGGTCTCTTCTGTGACGTAAAAGTATGTTAGTACGTTTTTGGCCGAACTGCACATTAGGAAAGGTTTTTCCACCGATTCGTAGCGCTACGAAGTGTTTCAGCGTTTTGTGTGAAGCTTTTACGTCGCCATAGGCATTCCTATCGTGCTCTTCTCTGAAAGGAGCTCGTTGACTCATGTCCTTCTATGTTGCGATGTCCAGGCACCCATATAGGGTGTACACTGATATGTGGTGCGATCTCATTCAAAGATAAGCGACATTCCGTAAGTGTTTTATCATTGTTGGTATGTGAGTAAAGTGCTTTAAGTACGGCTTGATACTAAAGGTTACAGCAGCAGTCAATTCTTGATATGGAACGTGTGTGTGTATGCAGCAACCGGATTTCCCATAATTTCCCATCTATTCTACTACAAATCCTTACATTCATATGCACTCAAACCATTCATTAGCCTCCATCATCCAACCAGTCTGCATCGTCCACACGCCTCTGACATTGATTTATCAGCAGCTGTCAAGTGGCCTCCTCGTCTCCATTTCCAAAAATACATCCTCCCAACTGGCATCGTGGTCAAGGTAAAAATGTTATAATTAGCCACCAGTCATAGGCCAGGTGATGATCAGCAGGTTAAGCTTTAGAGGTGGTGGTAGCTCACCCCAAATAATGACAGGGCGGCCTTTTCACAGCAATTTGTCAAAGTTTTGCCTGCCCAGCAGCAGCAGGAGGAGGAGGCGAAGGCGGAAGGAAACGGTGGCTTGTTGACCAGTCACTGATGATGCTGTTTGCCCGCCCCCCTCCCGCCCTTACCCGGCAAAAAGTGCAAAATGCACAAAAACATGCAGCTGCAGTTGATCCTACTGCAGCGGGGTGCAGCCCAAAATTGGTTTTAATTCAATTACAGTGCGTAATTTATGCATTGCTTAGGCCAACCCCAACGTTCCTCAGTGGGCGATACCCAGCCACAGAGTAAACAAAATCAGCATACAAAACATGGATACGGGTTTTGTCTGTGTGAACAACAAGGTTTGGCGAAATACCGTTAATAGATTGAAAGTAGAAAATTCTTGTACGAAATTTTTCGGGTAAATTGGCCAAAGCAGAGTCGCTTGGCAGAAGAATTTACCGCAGTTGCATTCCGTGCGTCAAGGGAGGCAACTAAACTAAAACTAGTTTTTTATGGCATTTTTTTTTTTTCGAAACTCACGAAAACTTTTTGTGTTTATTAGAGCAAATTTCTAAATAACGTGGAAATTAAAACAAACGAAAAATAGAGGAAAGTTAACTTCGACTCGACCAAAGTTTATGTACCCGTTGCAGCTGGTTTAATTTATATAAATTAAGGCTTTAAATTTTTTAAAACATTCTAAGCTGAGTTGTTTCGCAAAGCTCTGGTTGTGTGACAGCTCTGGTCACACTATTCATGGTGATAACGCAGCAGCAGCAGCACGGCAACCCGTGCACCATCCCTAACTCGCAGTTTCTGAATTGGCTTCCGCGCAGCTGGCGGCCGCATCGCTCTGTACGATCGAACAATAATTGTTAGCATTTAAGTAATATTCAATAAAGTTAGTTACACATATTAAACTTTAGCTGCTAGGTTTTAATGTGTAACTAACTTTATTGAATAATACTTAAGCTAACAATATCGTTGAGTTGAACGGAGCGAAGCGGGAGCCACCCGCGCGTGATCGAAGCCAAGCCAGAAACTGAGCGCCAGGGATGGCGAGTGTTGTCGTTCTGCTATCGCGTCAGGGATGGTGCTCGATAAATGGTGTGACCAGAGGTGGCCAGGAACGAATGATTTTCGAAATTAAGTATAGCTGGGATGAATTTATATCCGGGTGAGCATCTACAGGACTTGCACAAGTCCCAATGTGGAGGAAAGCTTGCGTATAGTTTTCGCTGTGATGTTTGTGTCGTAGCTGGGTCGATGAAAACCTCGCGTTGAGGCCGTTGCTTCGAGTGGTGGTCGATAAGCAAGTTCGCCCGAGTTGGGTTGAGGTTGCCTCGCGTTGAGGTCGTTGCTTCGATTGGGGTCGATAAGCAAGTTCGTTCGATCAGGGTTGAAGTTGAAGAGTCAATAGTACTGTATTGTACCCCGAGTAGAGACTTTCGATTGCCACGCGTTGTGGACTTTCGCTTGCCACTCGTTGTGGACTTTCGTTTGCCACGACAAGGACTTTCGTGGTGCCTCTCGTCTCAGGCTGGCATCAATTGCCAAACAAAGAGCGTCTCGAGTCGTAGCATGTTGCTAGTGGTCGGTCAGGTATGCGGATCGGTGTGCATGAACATCGGCGACGACGAAAGATGCGATGAAGATCAAAATTCAGCTGCGCGACGTACTTCCATAAGTATGATCAATCGTCTGGCAGGCTGCGTACAATGTCACATCTGAAATATTAGTCGGATGCTTGACCAACGTGAGATCGGTTACATGTAGTTGATGAGTCGGTTATTCGCGCGTAAATAGTAGGCGCGAGCAGCGGTGTAGTGTGTGTTCGCTGGGAGATACTGTCTGTGTGTGTGTGTGTGTGCTTTGCCGGCGTCTGTATGTGTTCGTATGCAGCGCCGCAGTCTGCGCCAAGGATCTTGTTTGCCCGTGTCAAAGGTCCATGGCTGGTAGATGTGGGAACAGAAGGACACATATGTACGTCCATGATCGAAGAACGAATGAGCCGCCGAATCGCATTTTGTGTTTGTAAGAACGCGCCAAAATTCGTTTGATTTAATGCTGCAGGCGCCGTCAGCATGTGTGTATGTGTGTGTTTGTGCTGTTTCGTCGCGGCGTCAGTCGTGTGTGTGTGGGACACACTTGGCCAAAAAGGCTAGTGATTTTTTTTCAAAATTAAAAAACCAAAAAATTGAAACATTTTTCAACTTTGATTTGGATTATCAATATCCCATACATTTTTTATACCCGTTACTCGTAGAGTAAAAGGGTATACTAAAGTCGTGCAAATGTATGTAACAGGCAGAAGGAATCATTTCCGACCATATAAAGTATATATATTCTTGATCAGCATCAACAGCCGAGTCGATACAGCCATGTCCGTCTGTCCGTCCGTCTGTCCGTCTGTCTGTCTGTATGAACACCTAGATCTCAGAGACTAGAAGAGCTAGAGCAACCAAATTTGAAATCTAGACTCCTATTGTCTGCACGCAGATCAAGTTTATTTCAAATTTTTGCCACGCCCACCCCCGCCCCCACAAAATGTTGAATAACTCCCACAATTTTTAAGATATCGATCTGATATTTAAAACGTACATTCATATTCGCCCTTATCTATAAGCCCTTAAATGTTCATCAAGATCGGATGATGAATAGCCAAGTAAAAAAATGTTGCATACTTTTCGGCTGTCCTACCTCAGGCACACAGGAAGGCTATTAAACATTTGTTTTCATGAGTAACGGGTACATCGAAGTCGGTTAGAGCCGACTTTAACTTACGCTTTCGTTTTTGTTTTATGTACGTTAAGTTCAAGTTTTTAAGAATATTTTGCAAAAAATTTCATCTTCCCAGCTAGGCTGTTGTAGAAATGCCAAAATTTTTGCCAAAAAAATGAAATTTCTGGCCCACAGTGCAGTGTATGAAATTTGTATATATTTAATAGCATACTTTCTGGGGATATCTTGAATGCAAAGAACATTTTACAGTTACTTATCGTCTCACACAAATTGGGCATGACTTTCGGAGAGTGCGTTTTGAACACTGGCTCAGACCTTTCTGTAAGAGAGAATAGAACAAAATTGTATACATACGTATATGCATACGTACATATGTTTTATTTTACTGTTGTTGGCTGCTCAGCTGCTTTTGCCTTGCAAGTGCATGCACGAATCGTGTGTGGTTTTTGCGCCCAATTCAACTTGAATAGATTTACTGACATTGACCCAAAGCAACATACCTACTTGGCATTCAGAGGGGTGTTCGAGGGACCGTAAGTGGAGAGAGCTCTTCAAAGCTTTTTGGCTGCTGCTGTTTGTTTGAAGTTACCCCCCTCAGGTGGCAACTACTTTACTTTGCACCTCTAGATGGTTCCCCACCACAGCCGTCTCTGTGTGCGTCGGTGCAAGCGTGGTGCGACCTTGAGCCTTTTATTTTGTGCAATCCCTGCCTAACCAGATATTGTAATTACATTCCGTTAAAAAAATTACACATGTCTATATGCAAGTTGGTATGTATTTATGTTCATCCATCCCGCACCACTGGCAATTATTTGCAGACTAAAATTGCACAGAAAATTTATTTAGTAAATTACATACATATATGCCCGTCGCCTAATTTATGGCATAAAATTAAATTTTGCGGCTTTTTAATCAACAGAAAATCAAGAACTTATGATTTATTTAAGCCCGCATACAAAAAGGGATTAAATGAGCTGGAGGTGTGGGAGGCGGAGGAGGAGGATACCAGGGGCAAATTGATGCATGTGCAGAAGCACGTTCCGGCAATACCACTAAATCCCCGTAGGATGGGGTGGTGGAGGGGGAGTGGCATCGATATGTTATTTGCATGTGTCCAAAAGAGGGGTGAGTGGAGGGATGGCGGTGAGGAGGGATGCGAGTGGTAAGCCAGCAGCAAATCCCGTGGCAACTTTGCCGGCGCGAAACTTTCTCAGGCAAGTTTATGCATGAATAAAGTGAAAATCTACAGGCACACACACACACACATGCACACGCGTGCATACATGCATGTGACCATCTGCATATGCACACATACATATGTACGTATGTACATATGCAAAACAAGGCAAACACAAAAAAGTCGTTTCGTGTTTTACGCTTTCGCATAATCCAAGCAGGAAAGTTGCATTTTATTTACTGCCAAACATGGACAAACATTGACAAACATATGAGAATGTATGCAAGGCGACAGCACAGCAACATCAAATTGCAAATTCGCATTAGCCCGAAGCGTTGGCAATGTTGATTGTACGGAGCTGGAGGGGAGGTGGACCGCATAACCGCATTTCTAACGGATTTCACGTTTCAGCATGCATTGTACCGTTAACAGCTCACGCTTAACATGTCCGTTAACACACTCCTTCCCACGTGTGTGTGTGCGTGTGTGGGTGTGTGATTTTGACTTTTTGGACTCTAGAGTTGCCAGACTTGCTGGGCTTTAGGCACGAGGGTAGATCAAAAAGTAATTGTGATTGGTTTGTAAATTTCTAGACTTTAAGGATTTTTGCAAAAGCATCATAAACATCAAAAACCAATTTTTTACAACAATATTATTAGTTGTCGACTATTAGGGTCGACTTTTTGTACGAAGTATGAAAAGAAAGAAAGAATAGGTTAGAAAGGAAAGTAGATGTTGAGTTAGAGACCCAGGTCCAGAAGCAGCCTCGAATGGGTGGGTCCAGAGTGTAATGGTTGTGAGTGTGGTAGGGTTCATGTGGCAATAAAAAAAAGATGGCTATTGGGCTATTGTTGCATTTGTGACAAGTGTCGGTGATCTCTTGACTGTCCTTAGATCAAAGCGGACGGGTCGTTCACGTCTTCTCATTGATCCTTTGGTGCTGTTGTGATTGGGAAGTCATCAAAAACTGTTGGGTGAGGAGGGTGTTGTGTTGCTTGACTGGGGAGATCTCTGTTTCCTGATGCAGGTGGTCTAAATGCGTCATCATGTGGCATCCAGTAGCTGCGTGTCGCTGATTGACGCTGACCAGCACCCATGCTGTTTAAATAGTTCTTAAATTAAATCAACGTCGACTTTTTATAAATGAAACTAAAAATAGGCAACACTGCGTATGTGTTATTCACATAAACTTTAGAGACTATACGCGCCAGTTAAAACTTGACTCTTTTTATACTCTGTACCGAAGGTACATAGAGTATATTAAGTTTGTGCAAAAGTATGTAACAGGGAGAAGGAATCGTTTCCGACCCTATAAAGTATATATATTCTTGATCAGCATCAACAGCCGAGTCGATATAGCCATGTCCGTCTGTCCGTCTGTCCGTCCGTCCGTCCGTCCGTATAAACGAAGAGATCTTAGAGATGGTAAGAGATAGAGGTTTGACATGTATGGGGCATATATTTCTTATACTTGCAGGCAGATCGAGTTTATTTTCTATTTTTGCCACGCCCCCTCCCGCCCCCGCAATTTGGAAAAAACGTCATATCTCCTACAGTTTTGTAACAAAATTATTTATCGATTTCCTGAAGGAATGATAAAGATCGGATGAACGATACTCAAGTTATGAGCAAAAAACGGCCAGTAAACACTTACCACCCTCCACCCATCACCACAGCATTCTATTGAACGGCAATCTTAGTGAGAGAGAGAGAGTGAAACTTAGAGATGAGCGAGTATAACTCGTGAGCAAATACGAGCTGCGACGTTAAGGGTACAGAGTATGTTATAGTCGGGCTTGACCGACTTTCTTTCTTGTTTTGTTATTGCTCAAGTGAAAATCCAGTAATAGTGTTTTTTTCAATCAACCCTCGTACACACAAACAGCCATTTGCAGTTAGATGGCAACTCCAAGTGGGCTGCTTCTGCTTGCTTGAGCAACGGAAATTTTAATTCGAAATGCAAAATAATGAAATACAAAGTTTTTATTACACAAACACAAAATTCAAATTCTTAAATTAAGATTCCTATATGCTAATTGTGACGCATACGATCAATGGGCCTGCGAGGCTGAATGCGATAGCGTTTCGATGAGCTGACAGCTGCTGGGGACAAAGGACTGCTATTGCTGCCTGTATACTGGCTATCCAGGGTGTGTGTCCGTTTACGTTTCAAGCTGCTGATATCTTCCAAATCCTCTGTACGTGAGCGAACCAACGAGCCGGCTATCGAGGCGCAGCGGCGTATTAGTGAGCCAGATGCGATGTTCTCCTTATTTTCATTATCACCACCACCACCACCACGGAGAGTGGATGGCAAACGCATGACTGAGGTCATCAGAGACCAAAGGCGACCGGCGCCCTGATTCGATTTTTGATCATTACGCGTGGAGACAGTGGTGGGCACAAACACGTCCTCATCTTCGGACGGTACCTCCTGCGCGCAACTAAATGATTTAGAAGCCTGGCATTCTCGTAAAGGTGGACGTGGCTGGGGACCTTCTGGTATTGTCGGCACTTCCTTAATCTCTCGTGTACTGTCCAAAAATTGTCCACTCAGCTGACGTGGCACTATCTGCTGGCGGCGTCCCGTAATGGCAGCTGCTTGCTGCTCCTCTATGATTTCGGGTGTGCCTGGATTGGGAGTATAGAAGGTTTCCTTGGCCTCTGCCTGCTGTTGCTTTTGAGGCGTTTCGAATTTAATGAATTTCTTGTTGATCACCGGCGCCCCGGGTATACTGCGGGTAATGGGCGTGGCAATGGCCTGCATAGCCGATTCCGAGGAGGCCCGTATGATCTCCACACTCTCACAGGAGTTGTATACCGTGGCGGTGGAACAGTTGGAGCTGCACTCAAGCGAATTGCGTGTAATGACTATCGATTCGGTGGTTAATTTCTGGGCAGAGAGCACTATAAGCTCAGACGAGGAAGCGGCAGGCAGCGAACGCTGTATGCCACTCTCGCTGCAAGTGCGTCTCAAGGCGGGCGACAGACGCAAATCCAACGCGGAACTACCGCTGGCCTCCATTTCACTCAAATCCCAACGCATGCGACGCTGAGGCTGATTAGCTGTCAGTAGAGCGCCATGCTCCACAAAAGCCTTTTGTATGCTCTTGGACATGACCTGACGCAACGGTGTGGTCACCGCACTGATTTTTTGTCTACCCCCGCCCGCTGCAGCCTTCCAGTTGTTGCGCGACAGCGGCTGATGTGGACTTGGCTCCTCCGGATAACTAATGCTGGAACCATTATTGGAGGCATTGAAAGTCAAAGGCTCTTTGGGTTTGGCAAACATCTGCGAGGATTCCACCTGCAACGGCGTTGAGGTGGTTCGTATCAATTTTCCCTTTTTGGTCGTTTCGGACGTTTCGGGTCCGCTGTTTCTTTGAGCGGATAAATTACAGCCACTGATGGAGGACAAGTTGCGTATGGAGGAGACGCTATCACTGATAAAGTGCTCCTCCTGCTGACGCTTGGCCTTCCAACGCAAGTTGATCAATGAAATGGGTGTCACGACCGGAGAAGTTTGCGTTGATATGGTGGAGGATTCAGCTGCCGGCGCAGCTTTCTTCACCGTGACTTTAGACGTTTCCGTGTCACAACTGGACATTGAGGTTGAAGACGATGAGGTTGTACAGTTCTGGGTCACATCCACACATTTGGTAAACTCTTTTAGATCTTCGACGCGAGAGTAGTTCTTCAAGCATTTGCGACATCTCAAAGGCAGATGCACACTCTCAATGTGTGACATGAGCTCCGCATATATTTCCTGGCGCAAAACCAGCGGTTTCCTCTCACATATGGGACAGAAAACATAGACTCCATGGCCGGTTCCCGTAACTGGTTCGCTGGGATTATGGTGCTCGGTCATGTAGGCGGCTGCACCGAGCGGTTCCCTAATGGCAATGGCGTGGCTGGCAAATTGATGCTTTTGGCGGCATTTGCCGCAGCAGAAGATACGCTTGCAAATGTGACACCTGGCCTGCTGGGAAAGTGGAATGGGTTTGAGTAGACATTAGATGGAAGATTTGTTGTCATTGACTCTCACCTCATCTGGCAAACGCATTTTGGAACCAGCCCAAACTTGTAACAATTTTAAAATAAAACTTTTGAGTAAATTAATGCACGCATCCACACACACACACACGCACGATCACATGCGGCTGCTATTTAACGGTTCTTGCAGTTCGATAACAAGCGATAATATTTGTAGATCGATTAGCTGTGAAGTGCACAGTGGAGCTATTTGCAAACAAAGAAGCAAAATAATTTGTAATGCAATTTTCCGATTTTGAATATCCTCCTCCAGAAGGTTAAAAATGGCCGTATTTCAAGGCCAAATATTATGTTATTAAGCCATGATAATTCGTACACTATGCTTGTATTTTGTTCGCTGTTAAAGATTCATAACGAAAAGCATTGGTCAACTTTTGGCTTCAATAAGTGTCTTTTAATCCGTGCCAACAGGAAATAGACGCTATTGACCCCGACAAGTGATTAGTAAAATGCCGTAAAAACGACACATTCAATAAATGCACTTATCAGATGATTACTAGCGGATTAGACAAAATTGGCAAAGCTTAAAATAAAGAAAAAGTGCTTTGTCATGGGGCCCTCCCCCTGTATGATCATTGTTTTTTTGATTAGATTTAAAATTCAAAATATGTATTTGTAGATTGGGGGATATGGCCCACTTAAAGTGTTTAATCGAAACTTATTAACCCCCTAATTATAGCAGATATCATCATATAAAAATGTATAGATTGATTTATGTGGTACGACTACCAATCAACGAGTGGACGACTACCTATGGACTTACGTTTTCAAATTAAAAAGTGAATACTATTAAATTACACGCACAACGTAAGGGAAGGACTGCCAAAGTGCCAGTCAAAAAGTCATCAGCTTTTCGCAATCATTCTCTCTTTTTCCCTTCCCCTCTCTTTTCTCAATCCCCTCTCCCATTTTTCAACTGAGCCTTCGCAGCGGAGCAAATCGCCATTACATAATGGATTACTCCTACGTTTCTTTAACATCAGTATAATGTTCTAATACAATCTGCTTTACTTTGCCATATGCATGACGGGGTACCCACAGTCTGCATGACTACGAATGGCCTAAGTTGAGACCAACGGTAAGATTTTGCATTTCCGATAACTTCTGCATTCCGTATATCCTCCAAATATACCTGAATATTATAATTAAAACAACAAAATGAAAAGGTAATGAAATCCGCGCAGAGTGATGAATGATCACATTTGGTGGTATTTTGATGAAGGGTGATGTTTTGGCGTTGAACAGTCACACTGCACCGTGGCCGAAAAGTTACCCAATTTGGCCAATTCAACCACATTTTCATCAAATTCTTTTAAAAAAAATTCAAACTGCCTGTGTGAACTTAGCTTAAAGCTTAGTATACATCTCAACAAAGGAACTGCCATAACAAAAAACTCCATGTAAAAAAACGCACAAAACGTTGGCAATTCACACTTCCCATAAAAGGCCTCAAGTAAATACCGCAAAAATACTGTATCCGCTAAGCTTAATAAATAAGTATCGATAAGAACGAATCTACGAACGATATATCACTGGTGGTGGCCGGGTCACGCTTTTGTTCGTGATGTTGAAGGAAAATTAAGTTTACCTGAGTACTAAGCGGGAACACTACAATACACTACAATTATATATCAAAAATATCTAAAATGTGATTTTGCGATCACGTTCGCTAGTCCATCTCTAGCCTGCTGCAAGCTACTGCAGCTATCGATAAGTACTAATATGCAAGCCTGACTATAACGGCACTTTGGTAATTTTGCTTATATAAAATATTACGCTTTTTATATTGAAGAGCGTTTAACAAGGATAGTTGCCCACGCGCCGCTGGATTCGCTTACACCCGCATACGCTGCCTGTCCACGAATTGGCGTGGAAGTTTGAGCCTAACGCCCGGCCAAGCAGCTGCGTTGCAACCCAGAGGAGTTTGGTGCGCCCCGCTCCCTCGAAAAGGAGCCCACTCTGCTGAGACCAGATTATTCATAAAGCGTTTCACCAAAGCCTTCAACTCCAACTCAGGTCAGTATACATATTTAATGAATTCACCAACTCTCCAAGAAATATTTGCATGCTTAAGTTTTTATTTCAATTTTGTTTGTTTCCTAACGAACCAGCGCTTTGGCCACACAAGCATCAATACTCTGATTGACCTCATCCAAAGCTGAGACAGCCTCAGCGGAAGCCTGATGGGTACACTGATTACTCTCAGTGAACACTTCCGGAACACGCTCTTTGGATTTTTTGATGGTTTTGATCGATGAACGTGACTTAACCATGTACACGGTGGCCTGGATGGTCCAATTTGTCATGCAGGTTTTCTTCATAACAGAATTCTTATAATTCTGGCACTTCTGATACGAACTCATCAGGTTATAGCCGCCAAAGACCAACTGCTGAGTGGCCGTATTTACATCGGTAACGATCTCCGCCGAGGTGTGGGCAGCTACCACACCACAGGTGTGCAGCTCAGCATGGGCCTCCTCCAATATGTGGGCGATCTGTTCATCCTCGGCGGCCACACACTCTGGACTTTCCACGCGACGTGCCTCGATTTGTTCGTAAGCCTCCTCCAGTTCGTGTTGTGGCTCCAGCACAATCTCTTGGTACTGATGAACCAATGCTTCGCCCGTCTGCTTGCCCATCTGGTTCATGTCGTCGACAACATTTTGAACCTGGGCGGCCAGTTCGGAGGGTGTGGCAGTGGTCAGAGGTTGACCACAAGCCAGTTGGGCCAGGCAGATGGCCAGCACGAGAGTCACTATGGATTTCATTGTTTGACTTGATTGGAATTTGTTGATTGATGGCAACGTGCGCACCCGTATTTATACTGCGATTCAGTTCTGGACTCAAAACAATAATCTAAATTGCGGGTAATAAATCAAATCAAATCTATATATGAGCCATGTCGCTGTTTTGATGGAATGGATTGATATGTATATAAATAGATATGGATTACGCTGAAGATTAAAGGCGATGTCAATTGATCGAAATTTAAACTACATATATCGGGCTTACGCGGATAGCCTCGATTAGTGCCAGGGTCCGAGTTCCTCGAATTTCAACATGTGTTTCCCCAGATGATGTGTATTCCCCAGTTAGACCCTACTCATTCAAGTTTCTGAAGATCGACAAATCTGATTAACGGCATATCTGCTCCCGCATCTGCCTGTTGGACGTTATTTGTCGAGAAAAGCTTTTCGCTTAAAGACTTGAGACCAGGGAGCGCACGCGAGCTGAGAGGGGCTTGTATTTTGCCTCAGGTTGGCATCTATTTAACTTCCAAGGAAATCGAGGAGAACTGAGTATTGGATGATTGGCCAATAAGCTTTGTCTCTTTAGTTTCTAGTGCGGATGTAGTTGACCTTAACCCAGTTTGCGTTAGCTGACTGACAGAAATCTTTACACTGCACATAACTTGAATTTGTTTATCATGCCACCCATTCGAAAGTGGCAATATAGCTTTAATATAAGAAATAATTCAAGAGTAGTAATTATGCAGAAAACTAGTTAATTTAATAATCTTCCTAGTTTATTAACAAAAGGATTATAAAAATTTAACAAAACTATTTTTTTTAACATTTTTCTTAAAGGTACTTAAAATAATGAATTTTTTTTGTTGGTCCGTAGAATAGACGCACTTAACAAAATCCGTGTTTTGTTGTTGGAAAGTGATTCTTAACGATTAAGCTTGATACGGAGATACCCGCGAAATCTAAAACTCCATATAATTTCATTGAAGGACAGCTTACGCTGCCGAAGTGCTAAGCATGCCATGCCAAGAGTGAAAACAAACGCATCTCAGAAAGACGCTGATCAGTAGTTGACTTAGCTCCATAAATTTCGCTTTTGCCAGACTTTGCCAGTCCATGAAGGTTTCATATGTGCTAGTGTCATTTGTATTTACTTAACCATTTTGAAGCTCATTCATAGCACATGATGAGGAACTTTGCCCCAGTTCTAAGTGATTCAATTGTGGACGACGGCGATTCTGTATGTCGAACGGTTGAGCTGCACAACTTTTCAATGGTCGTACTTGATACTTCTTTGTGGCCACAAGTCGTGGACGACATCTCCTAATATACGCCGATCCATTATAAGTACATAAAAACGAGATACCATGGCACAACCAGTCGATTCAGCCCCTTTTCTAGTAGTGTCCATGAAGCACCATTTGCCTATTACATTCGCTGTTAATAAATTTAAAATTTTCCGCCAAGTCAAATTTGCAAACAAAACAACTAGAGATGAGCGCATTTTTTCGCACTTGCTAACGACAAAATAATGTGCAGAGACTTGTCACACATTTCGCAAGTATCTTCGTACCAAGCTTTATACCGAACTTACACTGCGGTCGTATGACTTTTTCTGGGTCTACGACCTTTTTGGTGTTTACATTGAGCGAACAGTCGCAAATAGTCCCAAACGTCAATCAGCTGTTTTTTGTTTACTTTAAATTATATTGAAATTTCGGTGTTAAATTTGGAACATTTGTCTACAAATGTGGATATAATTGCTTTTGGAAAATCTGCTAAATCGCCATTTAAAGGGAAAGGGAACAATTGCAAAAGTCTTCTAATCAGAGCCATAATGCGTGAATTCCACAATCTGCCTCCACAGTAAATCCATCAATGCAATTCACAGCACCCCACCGGCGAATCCGCGTTCCATACCATGATTCAGTCCTTCTGCTGGACCAGGCACCCCATGATCAATCGCGACAAAGATGTGCGTAGAGATATACCCATCACTCGCTCTTGGATCGACTCCTCTTGGGATTAGATGATTAAATTCCAACGGGGCAGCAAAATGGCGGACAATAAAATCGTTACAAGCACCTGGCCATCATGTTTACGCCTGTAAGCCGGATGTGTTTAATCGCTATGTGAATGAGACCTGTGACCAGTTAATCCGTGAGACCACCGTGTCGGATGAGGAGCATGAGCCGGTAGCCGGAAGATTAAGCCGAAGGCGGTGATAACGGCCACGGTCAAGGCTACGATGAATACCCAGAGCTGCGAAACGAAATCTGGGACTGCATCACATTGGTCACCACCAGCTATAAGACGACCAATTAGCATATTATTAATCAGAGCCAATTCTTAAAGCTTTGTGGATGCATGTAACAACAATAATTTCCATTTGAATGAATCATTAGCTAATCCATTGTATTTTTCATTTGAAGAAAAGTTTCGGGTGTTTTTGGGAGGTTGACGTGCCCATGGCAACTCCTGTCCAATTTAAAGAATTTTTTCGAATGCACGCGGTTGCATATTCCGATAGCTATCGATAAATATTGCACAAGGCTGCCAAATATTCGGGGTAAATACGGTCTGGCAGCACCGTCCCAAATTCAAAGACAACTGCCATAATTTTGAATGGCCGGACAACCAGTCTCAGGCAAAAAATACCAAAAAAGATCGTACGACCGCAGTGTAAACAGCATATTAGTAAGTGTAATTATTAACGTCGTGACGCACCGTGACACGTACAAATTCACATCACGGGTGCAACTCTAATAGCCGATTTCCACATAAGCGAGTTCTGTCATCGATTGCACGATTTCTCGATAAATCCCCAGAGGTTTTTCTACTGCGTTCAGCGTCCACTTCCGCATCTACAACAGCTGATCTAGTCTGTTTGTTTACCTTTGCGCAACAATAAAAATGAATTAAAGTGACTTTGATTTTCAATTGAAAAGCAACAATTGCAGCTTGACTATATTCTTTGCCATTGGTCATCCATGGTATTTATCGCGGTTCAGTATTGTCATAATCATAGTTATGTAGATCTGTGTGTGGTCATTTGTGGTCTTGAAGAGCAGTTTCTTAAGTATTTAGCGGTCTTATTACCATGGAGATCCGTTAACTGTGGATGGCGCTTATGCATTGCAATTTCGATGTACACCTTCTATTTACCCTTCTACATGACAATCTAAACTCATTATACAATTTTGCAAATTGTGCGATTTTTTCAGACCCATTGGCCCACACCTATTTACCCTTCGACATTAGCTATCTATTAAATCTTTATGATTATCAAAACTGATCCAATTTTGCAAAATTCGCGATATTTTTGGAAAGATTGGACTAAGGTCCTGTTTACCCGTCGACAATTATCAACTATTAAAGGGAAATTCAATTTGTAGTTACAGTGTTAAAAATGTTATTGCTCTCGTGTGTCGAAATGTTGAAATGTTCAAAATGTAAAGTAACGTGTTTTTTATTTTGTGTTAACAATGTATGTGTTTAAAACTCCTATGATTTTGAACTATTCAAAATGCCTAGTGTTATTTATCAGTGTTCGTTATTCTGACTGAAGTTGTAAAAAACACTGTTCAAAACATGTTCAAACACACATGTTATTTATATTATGTCCGTCAAAATAGCGTTGAAAAGTTAGCGTCGATTTTGGAACGGTGGAGTCTGGAACACGAAGACATTTTTTGTTCTTATATTTATTCCTTAATCATTAACTTATTTTGGAATCTGTAAATGCAAAATTGTTAAGAATTGAATAAACTATTGATTTAATTAACTTGTAAGGCGATTTAAGGTTTGCAGGTATTAAAAAAATCGAGTTGAAAAATTAGCATTCTACGTTTTGGGTCATATCTCCACTTTCAGAAGATGTGCTCTAATAAGCTATATACCATTTTAAAGGATACACTTTCAAGAGTGTTTAAAAAAAAAATCATGAAAATCGTCTTAACAGTTTTTGAGAAAAGCTCTTCTAAGTGGACTAACCTCTTGTTTTCCCCATACAAAATGATACAAAAAAATTACTTTTTTACATAAAGCCCAATAACTCCACTTTTAGGAGATGTGCTAGGCCTTATACCATCATGAAGGACACATATTCAAGGGTATCTACAACAAATTTGATCCAAATCGTGTGAACCGTTTTTGCGAAAAACGCCTTTAAGTGGGGGTGCCTTGGCTTGATATTTAAAAATTACAAGAAGGCCGCCACTTCATCAGTCGGAACCAGTCATGGAACTAATTATAAAAACATTGCTTGTTAAGTTAAATTAAGTCAAATTAAGCTAAATTAAGTTAAATTAAGTCTTTGTGAACAACAAAAAAGAAGTCTCAATAAAATATTTTACTTCAAACCAATTAAGTATGACCATATAAATCGTCGCTAACTTTTCTTTTAAGATTGCGGGAGAACTAGGAGATGTGCCAAAATGCACGATATAAATATATATAAATAACAATTTTTCTTTTTTTTTAACAATGTGTTTTAAGTGTGTGTTATTTACGAACCCTGCTTTAGAGAAGTTTGACACTACTTTTAAGAGATGTATGACAAATGTAAAGGCGGCTTAAATAATTGTAGCTGTGTAGTCTTTGGAATTTTTAAGGTAGCCGCCAAAAGTGTAAATGTATCGATAAGTATTTAGACAATGGTCACACTGATTGGAGGACAGCGCGGGGGCACAGAGCGTCACAGACGACATGGGCACAGTGTGACGCTATGTAAGCCTAGCCGTAGCAGAAGACGTTAGTAGATTAGTGACACAGACAGAGGAGAGAAGATGGACGCTGACCGAGATGGACCTGTATAAAAATGGACACACACCGTATTGATAATATAAATAGTAATTGTATAAATAATGTGTAAATAAAGACCGGGAAAGCCTGAAGAGTCGATGGCTTTTACAGCTGATTCGTTGCTTTTTTATATTGACTCATTATGATAAGTTACGTGACAAGCTTTTCTTTAATGATGTACTCTCGATGTTTTTCATAATTTTATGTATTTACACATACACATACATACAGTATGTAATCATCATATCTGTGACAAGGCATTGGCCGTTCATATTGCGCTGAGCCACTGTGACCCTGAAATGTGCCGCACTGTGCCTCAATGGAAACGCAGCATTATGGACAGCACTCGTCGACTATTTCTGTAAATCGAGTGTGGTCACCCTAATAAATAATAGTAATATATCGAGCCTGGTCTCACTGATCGAGATTTGTTGTTGTTTAGCACCTGCCCACAACAGGCTCTGACTAATAAAGCACGTCCCTATCTTATCACACGGATCAAGAGGAGAAATAGGAATCCAGCCTTATCGAAGAGCAGAATCTGCCAACGTACATAAATCAACCAGTTGATAACGGCGACATGTCCCAAATGCCCCAACGGGAGCTGAGTCAGGAGCGCACACGCGAATGGTTAGCCAGCCAGACGCATACCCCCTCCGAGATCGAGCTGGAGGATGAGTTGGAATCCATAGCCGAATCATCTGTGGTGGATAGTCTAGACTATGAATACAGTGAGCGCCATCAGGAAGAGGACGACGACGACGACGAGGAAGAGATTAGCACCATGGCTTTGGGTACTCCGCTGGCGGCTAGCAAACGTTCCGTTATTGGTGACACCCTGCGCGATCTAATGAACTCTATTAATAGCATTCAAACGGTGGGCAATGTTAACATCAGCAATTCTACCAATGTGCATATAGGAAATGTGACCAATATCAATGGAAACATTCAGATCATTGCCAGCGGTGATAATCGTCCGCGTTCAACAAGGCAACGGCAACGCAAAGTCTCTCCTAGCGAAGCGCCAATACCCGAGTCTGAGGATGAGGAGCGCGTGCGGTCGGATGTGTTTATCAGTAGTCAGAGTAAGTGCATAGCTCTTGGTCAATTGAAACGCTAAGTGAGTTGTTCCCTTGCAGAATTTAAAATACCCAAAGAGCTGTGTTCCATTGTACCTCGCCATTCCTGGCTGGCCCAGAAGCCCATCGAAGAGCCAACCGAGCTGCAGCTTCCCGTCAAATATGTTGTTATCCGTGAGTGATACCCTATTCTGAGATGCTAAATCCAGCATATGGGCCAGGCTCTCTTAATTTAACCTAGACCAGAAACGTATGCATGTAGAGCAGGGTTCCCCAAAGAAGAGAGGACGGAAAATGTTACTGTCTCTCTCTGACACACAGCGACGCATGACTTTGGCAAGCATTCGGTGTGAATTGTGGACTGTGTTCGACCTGGGGAACTCTGATGTAGCGGGATTGTTATGTGTTTTGGCCTGGTGCCTGGGAATAATCCAATTGGTGTCACACTATTTTCGAGGTTTAAAATGATCTTTGAATTTGTTTTATTTCTCGTAAGGGTTAGTTTTAATGCATCCTTATTCTCCGTTACTTACAATTTCCACTCTTTAATTTATCACAGTGCACACAGCTACCGAAAGCTCGGAAAAGCGCGCCATCAATGTGAGACTTATACGCGATATACAGGTGAGCGCAAGAAACGGCAAAATGAATGAGACAAACAACAAATAATATTTTGTGTTCTGTTCTAACTCGTGTGCTTCTCTGTCTTTTGCATAGTGCTTTCACATCGAGTCGCGTGAATGGAACGACATTGCCTACAACTTTCTCATTGGCTGCGATGGTAACATTTATGAAGGACGGGGCTGGCGGACAGTGGGCGCGCACACATTGGGCTATAATCGCATTGCATTGGGCATCAGTTTTATAGGCTGTTTTATGCGTGAACTGCCCACCATGGATGCATTAAACATGTGTCGCAATCTGTTAGCACGCGGCGTGGAAGAGGGACACATTGCCAGTGATTATCGTTTGATTTGCCATTGTCAATGCAATTCCACAGAGAGTCCGGGTCGTCGTCTATATGAAGAGATTCAGACTTGGCCACATTTCTACAATATTGAGCGAGAGGCACAGCAACAGCATTAGCCGATTATTGTATTATCACTTTTTGTTATTGTTAAGTTTTAGAAAATAGTCTCAAAAAAATGTAAAAAAAAAAAAAAATTTATATATGATGTATTTATAACTGTTTAACAGGCAAACTTTATGTTTTTCTAAAGCTTTAATTTTTGGAAAGGAACACCACCTCACCACATTTCTACTAATGAAACGTTTTTTGAAAAACTTCATAAGTTGAGAGTCCAAAGACTCTATAGCTCACAAAGAAAGTCCTCCTTGAGCGGTGGAGTGTCGGCCGATATATCTACCATCGGATTTAGGGCCCGAGCGCGCTCTAGAGCAGGGTTCCCCAAGCAGAGAGCGCGAAAATGTGACTGTGTCTCTCTCTTTAACACACAGTGCTGCATTCGGTGTGAATTGGCGAGTATGTTCGTGCCCCAGGGGCTATCGCTGGGGAACTCTGCTCTAGAGATGCCTCGGCCCTGTTGCTCCCAAGGATAGGGTTCGTAAATATAACTCATTTAAATATCATTGAACAAAAAGTCAAACACTGATATCTACTAGTAAATATCGTGAGTGATACAAAAAATTGTAAACATTGTTCTCAAAAATATACATCACAAAAATATCACCTGATATTTATCACAAGCCATAAATATCACTAACATTTTCATGACGAGTAATTCAAAGATTTTTAAAATCTATCTACAAAAAATAGAGGATAGCTAACTTCGGCTCGACCGAGGCTTGATGGCGCCACTACTTTGAGCATTTGCTTCCCAGTTTGTTATATGGCACCTATACAATATATTCATCCGATTTTGATCGAACTCCCCAAAATTGTGTGGAAACTGATAATATTCACAACTGGAAGGTATAAAGACGCTACCATTGAAAACAAAAAAGTTTTCCTCACTAGAACTACTTTTTCGACCTATAGTTCCTATGGCAGCTATATGCTATAGTCATCCGATTTGAATCAAAATTGGCAGAATTGTGAAGTAGCATATAGTATTGATCAGTAACAAGTTTGGGAGCGATAGCATTGAAAACAAAAAAGTTTTTTCTACTAAGACTTTTTCTCAGACATATCTTTTGTATGGCAGCTATACTATATAGTTGGCCGATTTTCATAAAACTTGATGGAATTATGTAAAAGCATAAAAAACTTAGAAATACGAGAATTGGGGACGTTTGCGTTGAAGACAAAAAAGTTTTTATTATCAAAACTACTTTTTCCACGGATTGTTCCTATGGCAGCTATATGCTATAGTCATCCGATTTGGATCAAACTTGGTAGAATTGTGTAGTAGCATATAATATAGATTAGAGACAAAATTGGGAGCGATAGCATTGAAAACAAAAAAGTTTTTCCTACTTAGACTTTTTCTCAGACATATCTTTTGTATGGCAGCTATACTATATAGTTGGCCGATTTTCATAAAACTTGGTGGAATTGTGTAAAAGCATAGAAAACCTATAAATTCGAGGATTGGGGTCGTTGCTTTGAAGACAAAAAAGTTTTTCTCACTAAAACTCCTTTTTCGACCGATCGTTCCTATGGCAGCTATATGCTATAGTCATCCGATCCGGCGGGTTCCAACAAATGTGCAGCGTATTTGTGCCAAAAGACTTCGTGCAAAGTTTGGTTAAGATAGCTTGGATCTAATGCTACTCGCATACGCCGATGATATTGACATTATCGGCAAAAACGAACGGGCGGTAAGCAAGGCGTTTTCAGAGATTGAGAAGCAGTCTAAACTAATGGGCTTAGCGGTAAACAAGGACAAGACGAAGTACCTAATATCCACGGACAAGAAGTCTACGCGTCTTGGACAATTTGTTACTATGGGGGAGTACAACTTTGAGGTTGTAAAGGATTTTGTCTACCTTGGGACGATGATTACCGGCGACAACAACATCAGCCTGGAGATCCGAAGAAGAATTACTCTTGGAAACCGATGCTACTACGGGCTCAGCAGGGGTCGCCCACCACTAAGATGGGATGATCAAGTGCGGAAAGATATTTCCAACCTTGGTGTGAACAACCTCTGCATTCATAGCAGAGGCCAAGACCGTCAAGCGGTTGTGATGTAAATGAAGCAATACTTTTGGTTTTTCGTAAAATAAAATACCTTTTCACAATAAATTTATAAAAATTCCTCTTTTTTTCAGCCTTCTAACTGCGTATAACCCCTTAAATGTCAGAGTGCGGCTTTTTTTAAGATACTTTTTATTTATTTTTATAATTTTCTAGCAACTATATTTTGTAAAATTAGCAACATTTGAGCCTCATGTTCTGGCACCTTTTTTTTAAACGCATTTTAGTTGAAAATGTTTTCAAGAATGTTATGTGATCAAAAAAAAAATAAACAATTTGTACATATATAATTTGTAAATGGTTTTATTTTAACACATTTATTTAGAATTATAATTTAATTATGGAAACACCAGCAAAACTTTGTTGACATCGGTAATGGATGGCGGATAACCAGACCAAAGCAGTGGGCATCTAAGATTCCGTGCGGGTTTGACGAGCTGTGGCCAAGCAAAAGGTACAAAAAAAAACAGGTGTTAACAATTTTTAGAGAATAAATTATGCGACTGTATTCAATGTGGTTAGTAGATAAAACACTGCAGGCAAAGATTCAGATTAGACTGAAGGATTTTGGACGCACATAAACATAAGCCAGCTGAAACTGCTGTTAATGCTTGGGACTTGGAATTGGAATTGGAGTTAAGGTCAACATCAGCCTTACTATATGTGGGGCCGTGGGACTTACAACGCCTTTTTATCTTTTGATGAAGCTGGAAATCGGTTGTGTTTTTTTTTATGCCTTTTCATCTGTAATCATACATAGATAGACGACAAATGTCAGAGATTGAAGCTAATCCTTTCGATGATACAATGAATGAGAAGTCCCATTTTTCTTTTTGGTTCAGAAATGGCAGCGGATTGGTGGTGACCAATTGCCCATATTTCATCTCCCCTACTTTATATAACCACTTTGATTACTATTTGCCCGGCGTATCCTCTTTTACATATGAATCTGAAATTGCACAACCCCAGAGGGCGCGGGGACGTGGATTTTCACTTACGTGCTGGCCTGCCGTTGGCCCAAGGAGTGAATTTCACATGGCTTGCGTTACGCTTGGCGGCATCAACACGCAGGTCGGTGCGCAGGGCTTCGCGTAGGACACGGGCCGCAATGTTCGAGTATTGGATGTAACTACGGAAAAAAGGGGGGAAAGAGATCAACAACAAATCTTGAGCACAATTACATAATGCTTAACAACGGCACATATTTTGGTTGGGTTTTGCATATTCCACAAGATTGAAGATTGTGAATTGCATATTGCACTTACGTAATACCAGCAGCTCTCCAGGCGTTAGTCATTTTGCTTGATTTTTAATTATTTAATTTGCTTCCGAATTGAACAAATTAGAATTGGTCGACCTGCTGCGAAAATCGTGAGCGAAACAGAGATAGAGATGCTAGCGAAGTCGATAACATTGAAGAGTGTTGTATAATAATATCGATATTCGTGAATATTAGAGATGGCAAAGTTACACTAGGCAGTATGCGATATTCATCGCACCGATGCTCGATGTCATAACCTCGCCATCGCCTTCCTCCTACTCCATCCTCCGTTTGTGACTTAAATATCCATAAATATCAATTAAAAATGTTAAAGCTGCGTTCATGCCAGCAGCTACAGTGGCGTCTGCAGGCAGTTTATGCCCGTTTTATGGCAGGACAGCCGCTGTCTCAGCCAGTCACTGCCACGGCCATTACGGAAGCGGAGTACACTGAAACGCCGGAGTATCCACCTATCCGCGACTTAAGTTACAAAGCAAAGAAAGAACAAACCGCGGCTGAATGGCAGGAGGAACTGTGCCAAGTACCAACGGTGGAGGAGAAGCTAATCAAAATGAACATGCCGCGCTATTATGGCTACAAGGTGGTCCAACTGGATGATCAGCGTTTGCCATACAATGTTTTGGAAATGACTCAACACTATACCAGAACCCACATTGACAAGTGGCCTGAGCAGACACCGACAACCGAGCAGGGAGGAGACAAAATGGAGGCTCTGGTGAAGGCGGCGCGAGGGGAGGTGATGGACGCCCTGGAATTTGCCCACGAATGCTATGCGGCGTAAGTAAATATGTGGTCAATAAAAATACCCCTTTTTAATCACCTTTCATCCCCTAAAGACAAACACCTGAGGCAGATCCTCTGGTCAGAGAGCAGCAATTGACCCAAATCATAGTGGAGCAAGTGAATCGTGTGCTGCTGCAGTTACTTCAAACGGACCATTCCCATTTGCAGGACGTGGAAGTTGATTACAATCCACGTCACGAGGCCTTCTGGGCTGTGGGTGGCGTTAGGCCACCGAAAAATGTTGTACGCTCCAAGGAGGGGCGTGAATGGCAGAAGAGTCAAGCCCATGACCCGGTGGATCGTCTGGTCCAATACACAGGCTCACCATATTTGGCCTTGCGTCATCGTCTGCAACTGCCCACGTGGAAAACTCCCGAGGAGAGTCTAAATCTGGAGCACGCCCAGAAATTGCCGCGCTTTGAGCATGATGCCCGCACCCTAGGCTACACTTGCACCCATCAGCATGCCATCAACGTGCCAGGCTACTGGCCCAGTAGTGCCGGGGCCAATTTCGGTTTCCTATCCTTTCAATCGCGCGCCCATCTTGAGCCACAGCAGCCAGAGCAACTCCATACGCGAGCCATACAATCCTCATATGCCTGGCTGCTGGCCCAGGCCAATTATAATGGCTTCAACACCTACAACGATCTAACCTATCCGCTAAATACCCAAACCATTGTGACCAATGGCCGCGAATGGAGTTTCTATGAGTATCAGCTGAATACTTTGTTGCAGCATGGCCGATATGTGGATGAGAATCCTCGCCTGAATTTCTGTCGCGGCTCTGCGGCGCTACCGCTTTATGGCCACATCTCGGAGAAGGGCAAATTGCTCGATTTCAATGATGGCACTTTAAGGCAGTTGCTCGCCTGCTACGTAAATCCACCCACCATTCAACGCTCTGTGGAGGAGCAGCAACCCTATGTCCATTGCCGTTTGGCGGACTATGAGAATCCGGAGCAACGTGAGTTCATTGACAAAACCTACAAACATTTGGCCTCAAAACGGCCCAGGCACTTGGAACTGCCCGAAATCTATATGTGGGAGAAGTTGTATAAGATTGATCACAAAACGCGACCCATGGAGGCGAAGCGTCGCTTTTTTGAGTTGGGTATCAATCCCTGGCGCCGTACTCTGGATCAGCATGATAAGGTCTATGTGCCGCGCGCTGTGCGCCCGGGCGGACGTAAAAATCGCGAGGGACGTTTTAAGAAAACATATTATCCTTAATAGAAACTACAAGGTCGGTTAAACTTTTTTTTTGTTAATAAAGAGTATAAACGAGACAACAATTGAATTGAATTTTGAATTGACAGGTGGAATTTCAGTGGCGGGACTACCGCTGTCATTTTTCACACACAAGTTGCACGCACACCCCTCATATTTGAAATTTCCCGCTCTGGTCACACTGGCTGGGTGGCCTCAGTATTCGGTCTCGTTCAGCTCTCAGTATATTGCACATATTTTGCTTATAATCAATTCCGCTGGAACAACAACAACAAATATGGCATTAAAGAAAGTGAAGGGAAATTTCGAGCGTATGTTTGATAAAAATTTAACAGATTTAGTGCGCGGAATTCGGAACAATAAGGATAATGAGGTAAGCAAAAAGCGTCTTATTGGATGTTACTAATGTCACATGCTGCTATTTGGTGTTGGTGCCCCGCCCCCGCCTCCTGAACTTGCTAATTGGCTGCCAAAAAAGAATTACCAGATTTGCCAACGTAGGCAAAAAGGAGCAAAGCAAGGCGCCGTTCCGCTCTTTCGCTCTATCTGCCTGCCTCGCTCTCTTACCACTGTACACTCAATTAGCGGCATTTTTGTGTTTGGGGCAGTGGCAAGGGCAGGGGAGTTGAGTTCTTAATGCCTTTATGTCAATTTCAGATGAATTTGCCCTCCCTCTCTCTGTTGCAAAAGTCCCAGGCTTTTAGGAAGCGTAATGAAATGGAAGGAGGGAGGAATGAAGGGGTACACTTAAGACTGCGCACGTTTTATCAAATATTTACTTGTGTAAATTCCCTTGCAATTTGCTTTCGCTCTCTCGCTTCCCCCTTGTGTCTTTATCAGCTGGGCGCTTACACAGCCTATTCCGATTGCTATTTTTTGTGTTTGTTTACGCCCACAACAACAAATTTAGCAAAATTTTAGAAAATGCCGCCTAACGACTAAAAGTGGAAGTCCAAGACGGGTATTTTCCAATCTTGAAATGGTCGTCAAAAGTGATCCGGAAAGACTATAGACAAAAAGGTGAAGACCAAGATGCTATCCTGTAGTACTGTGTTTAAGGGATCCGCAAAGATGCTTAATCAGCTATTTGTTTGATTTTTATTACAGAAAAAGTGATCATTTTCATTTTGGTGGAAATTTTTCGATCGTACAAAATTGGTCTAAAAATTGGAAAAATTTTGCGAAAGTGAAAATGGGAGCGCACGGCTACTATTCCAAGTTTCTGAAGAAAAAACACTGTTAAATGCCTTCACTGATCCAAACATATATTGCCATGAAAAGATTATGGGTTTTTTGCCTCGTCTGAATGTCCACTTCTCTAGCAGTTCAGTGCAATCTGGTTGACCCCTCGCGACACCCCCCCCTCATTGGGTCTGTGTATCTGTTTTCTTATTTGAAAGAGAACTTGCACAAAATGCTGATATATGCTTTGGTATTTGTGCTCAATTTGGCCTACACGAGTGTGTGTGTGTGTCTGTGTTTGTGCGTGCATCAAACTGATAGCCCCCCGTTATAAATCTGTAATCTACATCCGATGATGATGATGATGATGATTCAGTTGTATGTTTTTATGTATATAACAAACATAATTTCTTTTTATTTACAGGCCAAATACATATCGCAATGCATTGAGGAGATTAAACAGGAGCTACGCCAGGATAACATAAGCGTCAAGTGCAATGCTGTGGCCAAGTTAACCTATGTAAGTAAAAAGGGAGAAGAAATTTGACTGATTTTTTGTTAATCTCTAATGTACGCTAATAAGAAGAGAACCATGGAATGGCAGGAGAGCGCACTCCTTTGGTGCTGATGGTTGCTGAACTTCTGGGACTGTTAGTGATCCATAGGAAATTACATAAGAACTCTCTCTCAATCTTTCTTAGCCCTCCCTGCAGGGAAAGTGTAGTTTACAACCAGAAATATATTTTTTTTAAAAGTCTATTTTTATGATGGTATAACGGTCTATTGCCTGTCCCTAAGAGATGCTACTCGACAGCCAAAAAACCGCGAAACGGAGCACCAATTTTAGATTCACCCACGAACCACTCCATATGGACTATAAACTAGATGTAAAAATAGATAGAACTGCGTTTTCAGAAGCTTTGGTTCGCGGATTATAGGCATTTTTGTACTAGCAATTGCCTGTGAACAACATTGACCGTTTGGGTATAACAAGCTTCCCCAAAATAAAAAACTGGAAACGCAGTTCGGTCTATTTTTATGTCTGCTTTATGGCCTATATGAAGAGGATCTTGGGTGAATCTTAAAATGGTTCTCCACATTGCCGTTTTTTGGCTGTCGATTTTGATCTCTTAGGGACATGCAATAGCCCATTTTAACATCATAAATGTCGATTTTTATAAAAATCTACCGTGCGCTTTTTATCATTTCAACCGATTCTTTAGAATAAAATTAAGTTTTCCGGTCCATTCCAAAATATCTTCTGCGAATTCGGACTGCCTGTTGGTGTTCCTATTTTCTTCAAAATTACCTAGATTCACGTTATCGTTATCGGAACACTCGCTCACCAACAAAACTGAAGTTCCATCATGGAATGAACTAAATCAGTTCCTCAGTCTAAGGCATCGCTCATTAAAAGCCATCGACGATGTCCAACCAGCTTTTGGTGCGCAGACCAGTTTCAAACCTCAACGCAACAACGTTTCCGTTCCAAAAAGTTTGAACACTTTTGAAACAAGAGTCAGTATGAAGTCACATATATGCAACCTCTGTTCCAAAGAGAATGATCCTGTGCGCCTCTGCTCGCATTTACTCCAAATGTCCATTAATGAGAGAGCAACGTACATAAGAAATCAAAAATTATGTTTGAATTGTTTTGCAAGAGGTCAACAGCTCAAAGAATATAAGAGTGCACTCAATTGTTTCAGGTGCAAGGGCCGTCAAGGGCGGTCCCCCTGGTGTGTCCTCTTCCACAGCTCCTTCTCCACAAGAGATTCCGAGCACAACTATACAGTCCACTCCTTTAAATCAGGCAACAAATCCCGAACCAAACCGGTTCTTTGGTGTTCGGCTCAGGACCGGCTTGCAGCGTTGATCTAAGCCCCGGTTTGTCGAATAGAGAGAAGCCAAAAGGTGAGAGTGTGGCTGGTGTACGAGAAATAAAGTGCCGTAAACTAGCTCGACCTGCTTCATCAAACGCTGGCCAGCGACTGAAAAGCTGTTTGCTTTTTGAATAGCGAAATGTGTTCGGCTCCTGTCCATTGCTGATCAAAACTCTTTTTGGATAAACAAAATCGCATGCGGTACGCAATCCAAGTTCTTGTCAACCCAATCAGTTTGAAATTAAGAAATAGTCAATTGAACCGAATCGTATTTCAGTTCCGGATCAAGAACGGTTCGTTATTGGTCAAAATTAATTTCAGTATTCGGTTCCGTGGGATCAAGGACCACCATACTTTAAACACTTTACCGAATCTGTATCAAAAAGTCCACGATATCCGAGCGGATTCCAGTTCGAGTTCTGTAATTTAATCGGTGTTAAAATGTTTGACTTTTATAGCAACATCAAAAACTTTAAGATGTGTCACCTTAGATTACCAGCTTTTTCAGTTCATGGTCATTTGCCTTGAGGCAAATAACCTACACTTGCGTCGCGTCGTGTCGTGTGTGTGTGTGTGTGTGCGTTTGTGACGAGTCCTTGAGTCTATTTTTATTACACTTGCTTGTTGGGACAAGCTGCGAGCATAGGTTTCATACATCAACATTGATTTCCTCTTTCACTCTTTTCAACAGATACAAATGCTTGGCTATGACATCTCCTGGGCTGGATTTAATATTATCGAGGTGATGAGTTCCTCACGATTCACATGCAAACGCATTGGCTATCTGGCTGCCAGTCAATGCTTTCATCCGGATAGTGAGGTGAGTCTGGTTAACTGCACACGATTAGCAGGCAATTGTTAATCCCTCATTCTTTCATTAGCTACTCATGCTGACCACGAATATGATACGCAAGGATCTCAATTCACAGAATCAATATGATGCGGGTGTTGCGCTCAGCGGCTTAAGCTGTTTCATATCACCCGATTTGTCGCGCGATTTGGCCAATGATATTATGACACTGGTAAATGGAGAGGGATCGCAATCTATTTATAATTGGAGCTAACAAAAAATCCTCCTTTATAGATGAGCTCGACGAAGCCGTATTTGCGCATGAAAGCCGTCCTTATGATGTATAAAGTATTTTTACGTTATCCAGAAGCATTGAGACCTGCATTTCCAAAACTCAAAGAGAAGTTGGAGGACCCAGATCCAGGTGAGTGCATATTTGTTGGTGAAACTAAATGTACAAAAGTGTGTGTCCATCTCTTTTGGCGTTCAGGTGTGCAATCCGCTGCCGTGAATGTTATCTGCGAACTAGCGCGTAAAAATCCCAAAAACTATCTACCCCTGGCGCCCATATTCTTTAAACTGATGACCACCTCGACCAACAATTGGATGCTCATCAAGATAATCAAACTGGTGAGTTGTTTGCTTGTGAGATGTCGAATTGATTTCAGTTCATTTTGATTTGATTCGTTTTTTTATCTATCAAGAAGTTAATTAACACTACTCCCCCCTTCCACCTACCTCCTACCTCTCGATACTAAATGACATTCCAACCATCATATACTTACATATATTCCCAAACAAAATATATACAAATTGACTACAGTTCGCGAGCCTCACAACAATTGAACCGGCGCTGGGACGCAAGTTGACTCAGCCCCTAATTGAAATTATTTCCAGGTTTTTATCGGCGCGCTTTACTCTAACAGAAACAAAATGCAAAATTTTAGAAAAATTTCCAAAAAAGCACGCGCTTTCGTTTCAAGCATTTTTCGATTTGCTAAAGTTTTATTTTGGTTTTTAGTTTTAACAAACAATACTTGATTTTGCACCACAACAACACACCACAATCTGTCCTCCGCCACATAGTATTTAGAGTATGTTTGAAAGTTGATAAACACAGCGAAACAATCTTTCTTCTTTCTTATTTTTTTTTGCTCTCAATTGTGTAAATGTACATACACATGTGTAATAATAATAATGTGCAGTGCACTGAAAGCAACAAGCATAAAACGTACAACAATCAAAGCTTATTTTCTCTGTTAATGTTTTATATTATTATTGTCCTTTTTTCCGTTTGTGGGTCTCATTTTAAGAGCTTTGTCAAGCGTTAGGTGCATGGGGGGGGGAGTTATGTGTGAGCAAGCAAATGTGAGTACCAACTTGCTGAGTTGTTCCGCAAAGCTAAGACGACAGCAACTGAACAACTGATGTTCCGCAAAGCTAAGACGACAGCAACTGAACAACTGAGCACATTTGAACAATGTTACTCATTTTGCTCACTCACTGAACTGTGAGCAACTGACTTTTGCTCGTGTTAGCCAACACCAATGGACAACCTGGGTTAAAAAAAGGGGTTTATAAGAATTTCAATTTATTCTTCAACATATCGCACATGTTTAACAATAACTATACGGTTTTTTGGTAGAACAATTAAATATACACACCTGATCATATTAATAGGTACACACATCAACTCTGACTTTAAGGTAACAGAAAACAGTTTTATTCATTGGTTCAAACTTAAAATTTGTTCTTATTGGTTCTTAAACTATTTGTTTTTAATAAAATAAACTTAATTGTAACATAGAATAATAATATAACATAAAAGAGATCATTTTGTGTTTCAGATACGTTTTCAGTGTGATCATAATAATAGGTACACTTCATGTGTTGGTAAGAAAAAAAAATTGTAGTTTCCATGTTGTGTTCTTTTTTTTAGGTAAATTAGTATTTCCTAACTTAGTATCCAGTGTATCCACATCTATTTTTGGCCACTACTGCTATTCTTTTTGGCATACTTTTAATAAGAGCCAAGCAGGTCTCTACTGGTGTCTCATACCACAGTTTTTGGACACCTTCCCATAATTTTTGTTTATTTGAAAATAAATGCTTTGCCAATTTCTTTTTTAAGTCTCCCCACAAGTTTTCAATGGGGTTAAGGTCGGGGAATTGGCTTGGCCACTTCAGAACGTCAACTTTTTGGTCTTCGAAAAATTTAGATAACAGCCTTGATGTGTGTTAAGGATCATTAACTTGCTGAAATACCCAACGTAATGGCATATTTTCCTCAGCATACGGTACCATAACTGTTTCCAATATGGATTTGTACTCTTCAGCATTCATTTTGTTCGTAGTCTAATAAATTGGACCTAAGCCGTACCAGGAGAAGCAACCCCATACCAAAGTTTGCCTCATGGTGATATTTTTTTTGCGCATAAGTGGGACTTTTCTGGCAATTCTTCCTGGTAGGTTGGCATCTTGTAGTCGTCTTCGGATAGTTGGAGCACTAACTGAATTCCCAATTTCGGCTGCAATAGCCTTCGATGACTCAAATGGGTCCTTTTTGCTTAAAGTTACTATGTAGTGGTCAAGGGTTTCTGTTGTTTTTTGTGCCCTTCCACGGGTTTCCTGTCTTGGTTTTCTTTCTAATGCATTTTTAACAAAACTATGAGACCTGTTCATTAATTTGGCGATGGCTCGTAAAGATTTGCCTTCTTTTCTCAGACTAAGAACCAATCGAGCTTCTTCTTTAGTACAATGAGAATTTCGACCCATTTTTTCTAAAAAAAAATAATTATTTAATTCTCTGTATTGACAGGAGCTATACTTAATTTACCTTTAGTTACCAAAAGATCACTGATTACAAAATTATTCACTTGATACTTGTGAGAAACGGAGACTGTACCTATTATTATGATCAGGCGAAATGTGTGGTGGACTCGCAATTTATAGAAAAGCTTTAATATACGGGGCAGCCCCTCTTTCAACTCTTTGTCACAGTTTGGCCAGACATTGACAACAACAAAAAACCAAAAATTAAAAAGTTGTCAACACTAAAAGTACGAAAAAACCATCTATAATTTAAAAATTCCGGTGTGTACCTATTAATATGATCAGGTGTGTACATTTGAGCGGAGGCTTCTTTCCAGAATTCCAAGTTACAAGCTCTTATTTATCGTCTGTAGTCCTATTTTTATTGTCCCTGAGTGTACAACAGGGTTCCCCAAGCAGAGAGCGCTAAAATGTGACTGCGTCTCTCTTTCTAACACACAGTGATGCATGACTTCGGCAAGCATTCGGTGGGAATTGGCAAATATGTTCGTGCCCCAGGGGCTATCGCTGAGATACTCTGGTGTACAATGGGCACACGTGGGAATCTTGATTCTCTACCAGTTCTCTAATACCGATTAAAGTGTAGAGTATTTAGAGTAGTGCTAAATTAGAAATAACAAAAACAACAAAAAAAAAACTGTAGGAACTTGTTTAAATTTAACACACAACCCCCCACCCACACCCGACCGCTTACATTCACATTTCTATTTGTCTAGAGATCTTCTATGAATACTTTCCCCCTCGCCCACCCCCACCCCCATTCACAATCCTTTCCACCTCATACAACATTTTAGCAGAGAAACGTACATATACATATGTGTTCCTATATGTATGTATGTTTATTTGTTCATTTTGATTTGGATTGTTATGGTAATTTATTATAATTTTTATGGCTTGTTTGTTTGTTCTTCTCTTTGCATTTGCAGTTTGGCGCTTTAACCCCCTTAGAACCCCGGCTAGGAAAGAAATTAATAGAACCACTCACAAATCTAATTCATAGGCAAGTTTTGAAAAGAAAACCAAAATGGAAATTTGGAAGATCGATGAAGCATCAGCAGCAGCAGCAGGAGCAGGAGCGGCAGCAGCTCGTTGATTGTCTTACTAACATTTTGTTTGCATTTGAGTTGCGTTTTTTTTTTGTTGTTCGCTTACCAAGCACCTTCCTCTACTTCTTCTTCTTCTTCTTCATTGAGAGAGAGAGAGAGAGAGAGAGATTCAAAAATATTTGCTATAATTATTGTTGTTTAATGTTTCCACACACACACATGTTGGTTGACTCTTAGTTGTATTTTAATGTTTAAACGCTTCTGTGCTGGCTTGATTTATTATTTTCCAAAATTCCAAGAGAAAAAAAAATAAGCAAAACGCATTACCCTCCCCCCAACCACCCACTCAATCCACAGCACCTCGGCGATGAGTCTTCTATATGAATGCATCAATACGGTGATAGCGGTCCTAATCAGCATAAGCAGCGGCATGCCAAACCACAGTGCCTCCATTCAGTTGTGTGTGCAAAAGTTGCGCATACTCATTGAGGATTCGGATCAGAATTGTAAGTACCCGAACAGGAGGGACCTTGCTGGCAGTTGCCACTGTAATTGTGTCGATCTGATTGCTCACCATTTTCTTTAGTGAAATACCTGGGCCTTCTGGCTATGTCCAAGATTTTGAAGACCCATCCCAAGAGTGTGCAAGCGCATAAGGATTTGATATTGGCCTGTCTGGATGATAAAGATGAGTCCATACGTTTGCGCGCCTTGGATTTGCTCTATGGTATGGTATCGAAAAAGAATCTAATGGAGATTGTGAAACGTCTGCTGGGTCATATGGAGCGTGCCGAGGGCTCAGCCTATCGCGATGAACTCCTGTACAAAGTCATTGAAATCTGTGGCCAGAGTTCCTATTTGTACGTCACGAATTTCGAATGGTATTTAACGGTGCTGGTGGAACTCATCCAGTTGGAGGCCGGCTCTAAGCATGGTCGTCTCATAGCTGAACAGTTGTTGGATGTGGCCATACGTGTGCCGGTGGTGCGTCAGTTTGCCGTGAATGAGATGACCAATTTATTGGACACATTCACTGTCTCGGCGCAAAGTAATTCGATGTATGAGGTGCTCTATGCAGCCGCCTGGATAGTTGGTGAATTCTCTGCAGAGCTGGAGGATGCCGAAAAGACTTTGAATATTTTGCTGCGGCCGCGGCAATTACCTGGTCATATACAGGGTGTTTATGTGCAGAATGTGATGAAACTGTTTGCCCGCCTGGCCACCACCTGCCTGGAGATTCAAGATCTGGCGGGCATTGTGCGGGTAAGGTATCTCGGAATTGCTTCATTCGCTTAATTTGTCATCCTTTTCCATTGGCCTTTTGCAGCTCTGCGATCATGTGCTGGACAAACTGCAACATTTCAATGGTTCCAGCGACATTGAAGTACAGGAACGTGCCAATTCCGCTTGCATGCTGATTGAAATGCTTCGCACTCAGCTGTCAGTGGAGCAGGATGCCGCCATACCACCGTTAGCCATTGAGATTGTGCAGGAGATGGCACTGCTATTTGCCGGCGAGCTTATACCAGTGGCGCCCAAGGCTCAGCGCAAGGTGCCCCTACCCGATGGTCTGGATTTAGATGAATGGATCAATGCCCCGCCACCAGAAGATGCCAGCAGTTCTTCCTCAGAGCATGACAAAGATGAACTCTTTGTGAGTTCATCTGCACAGGTGGGAACTGATAATGTAGGCACTGGTGGCGGCAGCGTCGCCGGTGGTGGCAATCGACGACGTCAGAGCCTAGAGCTGACGCCCGAGCAAATGGAACGTCAGCGTATGGTACGCCTCGTCGAGCAGTCGAATAACCCGCATTACCTAAAGTCAGCGCCTTCGACTGGAGGAAGTGCGGATCAGTATGATAACATTGATGATATACCCATAACCGAACTGCCCCTGGATATGGAGGGTGTGGTCGCACTTAAAGTGGGCAGTAAGTAGAAAGCGCATTTGATATATTCATGAATAACAATGTTCAATTTTCTGTGCAGTCACGAAGCGCTCGGATAAGTATCTGCAGGAGCAACAGGCAGCCGCAGCAGCAGCCCAAAGCAAGGACAATAAGAAGAAGCATAAAAAGAGCAAGAAGAGCAAAAAATCCAAAAACAAAGTGGCTTACAACAGCAGCTCAGAGTCGGAGGGAGGTAAGTAACGCTGAAGAGAATCAGTCATGGATCAATCTTTAAAAAGTAGAAGAAGGAGGAAGTAATAATGAAAGTGGACAAAAATGGGCTAACTAAAATGGAAAAAGAGTTCTCAATAGGGCAATCTTAAAAGGAAGCATAAAATGTAGATACGTTTTAAGGAAGGAAGGATAAGGAGGAGGTTCAACCAACCAAAAAAATATTGAAGAAACAGAAGGAAGAAATATATTGAAAAACGAGAAGGTCAAGCTAACTTCATCTGTGCCAAAGTTTTTATACCCTTGCAAATGCTGTTTTTGAAATGTCAGAGTTTAAGAAGGCTTACATAAAAATCTAAAAAAATTTTAACTTAAACTCATTAACTTTTTCAAATTAGTTTGAAAGCGTTTAATATTAAGAATCACCGACTTTAAGAACGATTTACTTGAAAACAAAAAAGTTTTTTTCTCTAATACCCATTTTCCGACCGATCGGTCCTATGGCAGCTATAAGATATAGTCATCCGATTTTGACAAAAATTTGCAAATCTGTTTGAAAGCATATAATATTAACAATGGCCGAGTTTAAGGCCGCTATCATTGAAAACAAAAAAGTTTTTCTCACTAAGACCCATTTTTTGACCGATGGTTCCTGTGGCAGCTATAAGATATAATTATCCGATCCGGTCGGTTCCGACATATTAGCAGCGTGCAGTAAAAAGCAGACTCTGTGCAAAATTTCAGCTCGATAGCTTTAAAACTGAGAGACTAGTTTGCGTAGAAACAGACGGACAGACAGACGGACGGACAAAACTCAATCGACTCAGCTCGTCGCCCTGATCAAGAATATATATATAGTTTATGGGGTCGTAAATGAATATTTCTATGCGTTGCAAACTTCTGGGCAAAATTATAATACCCTTTGCAAGGGTATAACAAGCAAGAAAAAAGAAACCACACCAAGAAGCAAACAGAAAAGATTTGTGAAAGAAGGATCAAAGATTAAAGAAAAATCCAGAGTGAAGGTTAGAAACGAAAAAAAGAAAAGCGTACAAAGAGAAGAATTGACGAGAGAACAAGAGAGTTAGATCAGCCAAGTAGCAGTAGTAGTTGAAATTTATTTTCATTGATTTCCATTAATGCGTGTATATAGGTACAAAAATCTTATAGTGACGAAAAGTTTCAAACATTAAAAGGATTTACAATGATTATAAAAAATTTTGGCTGTGGCATGTTGCCGTTAGCCAAATGTAGGTGACATTTTCCTAAACTCCGATTACCCGATTCCGATGTCTGGTTACATGTCTCCATAGTCCATTAAAAAATCGCGCCGATACTGCAGGCACTCTCTAAGGTAGGAAGTGCGCGAGCGCCAATTACTTCCGTTTAAGAGCTTGTGCATTTCCTGGTCGGTCAGAGAATCTATTTCCCATTATAGGACCCTGAGTTCCTTCAGAATTGGACAGCGAGAAAAGAAGTGGGCGGTGTCTTCACTCTCTCCGGTGTTGCAGAGAGTGCAATGACTGGGGTTTGAGATATGTGGCATATACTTAAGGTTGAGCACTTCCGTTCTCGTACGAAATATGACTGATATTGCTGCCACTTCTAAATTGTCAGTGAAATAATTTTGATCTTTTAAGTTATACTCCAGTTTGCTGTAAGTGTCCCGAGACTGACTTTCACGGGCTTGTGATTCCAAGCCAATCCTTTCCGTGCTGTCTATGCTCTGCAGCGGTTTTGTCTGCCAATGGTTCCATGAGCTATGGTCTTCTATGTTGCACCTAATATTGTGTCCCACCTTCCGACAAACTGTGATTTTGCTTCTAATAGGTGTTCTGTGACAATTCTTGGAAGACGCGTGGATGGCATTTGCATAGTCTTATTAATATAATCGAAGTGAAGTTGCAGTGTGTAGAGAACATGGTTGGGAGACCCGTTTCCAAGTGTATAGCACAAGTGTAATATGCACTTTATTTTCTCCTTGAGTTCTTTTCGGATTCCGTACATAGCACCTTCGCTTGCTCTGCCTCTAGTACTTGTTCTGGTTGCAGGTTCCCACAAAAGCACGTAGTTTTTAAAAATAGCCTCGTAGTCTTCTAAACGGGTTTCGGCAAATGTCTCGAGTATAATAATAATGTCCTTTAATAAAGCAATTCTAAGCACCGCAACTCTGCGACGCAAAAGAGAATAGTTTATAATTTGCATCTTCATCCAAAAACAGAGCCCAAACCCTTGCACATTGTGAATACTACGCTGGACATGCCCGAGGGTGTATCTTTCTCCGACAGTGAGGACAAGGAAGGCCGCTACGATCCCAATGATCCGCATCGAGCTTTGGACATTGAATTGGATATGTAAGAGTCAGATTCATATATGCTCAATGTGGTACTACTTCTTTTTTTTTCATTCCATTCCAGCGCCGTTTTTGAGGCACCCACCTCTTCCTCTACTGCCGCCAAATCTGCTGGCGGCAAGGAAAGCAAAAAATCAAAAGCGAATCTCAAATCGGCGCCGTCTGGTACATCGGAAATCCCAGCGGTTGCTGCCAACTCTTCCTCCGAAAAGGAAAAGGAGAAGAAAAAGGATAAAGACAAGTCCAGAGAGCACAAAACGCGTAAATCAACAGCCAGTCAGCCGGTGGCTGATCTGATGGGCGTCAATGCCACCAGCAAAAATGCTTCCTCCGCCTGCGACAACAATATCCTTCCAGATGCAGCTGCTCCGGCACCAGCTCCAGCTGCTGTGCAACACAAGAAGAAGAAAAAGAACAAGGAGAAATCCACAAACATTGTTGAGGTGGAAGAGACGACCAAGTCGCATAAGAAAAAGCATAAAAAGGACAAAAAGGCCTCCTCCGCGGACTATGAACAGCCCCTGGGCATTTCCACGCCCAGTAAAGAGATTTTTTAGATTATTTGTAAATGGCGATTTCCCGATCCTTCAGACTTTCCATAGAATTTATTAAGTTTTTTTTTTTTTTCCTAAGAAAATCTTTATAAATTATCGCTGCGATATAAAAAAGAATTGAACAAAAACAATTATTTAAAGAAATATATATGTATATTGTATGTATTGTAATTTTTAAAACAACTGCCGCAACTGCCAATGGCGGCTGAAATCAATGATCAACTAACTATATACACACTAAACATATAAATATAATAATGGGTAAAACCGATGATGATGATTCATGTGTACCAACTATTTTTGAAATGAATAAGCGATTTTACACACACACAAACACAATCATACACGCACCCACACAAACTACATACAATACAAATATACCTTGTAAATTACAAATCAAAGTTGAAAAGTACTGCTACATGCTATATACCTATATAATGTATACATATATATATTATATACATATATATATAAACGTTGAATAAATAGAAAGTACGAGCCGATAAAGATAGCGAAATGTCTAAACAGCGGCGTATTGATCCTGGATGCCAATGGTGAATCATTTGGGCAACCTGCCCCTTGGAATACCTTAAGATTTTACTCATTATTATTTCAATTTGGCAAGAGAACCTGCTTTTTACGCTTAAGTCCCTGCAAAACAATATACAGTATGTCAAGAAAGTGTTTTGACACTTATTTTGCAACAAAAAGGGGCTTTCTATAAATGGTAAAAAACTTTATTCGGATTCTTCATCGTTCTTAGAACTACCTCAGTGTTATTATATGTTAGTATTAGACATCGGATTTTATGTACTTTTTTAAATGAAGGTTGATTGAGGTGAAAATTTGGATTTATACTAATTAAATAACTCACTTTCCATTGCAAACTGCATATTCAATATATGCAAATTTTGCATATTTTACATATGCAAAATATGTAAACAAATATGCAAAATATGCAATAATTATGTAAAATATGTAGTTGTATAAAAAATGTATAAAAATTGAGAAGTTTGCAAAAATTCTTATTCTTGAGCTTAGATTATTATTAAAAATATATAAATGGCATATATAGACGGATAAATGGGAGTTGTAGACCGAGCAAATGAAAGGTGTGCCTTGAAAGTTCCAAAATATTGGGAAATTTCTAAATTGTTCATTAATTTTAGATTTAGTTAAAGAAGGGTAAACCGGCGGGTAAATAGGAGGAGTAGATCAAATGGTCAAGGAAATCTCGAAATTGCAAAATTTTCTAACAACCTAAGATAACTATGAAGGTTGGATAAATGGCAATTGAAGACGCTTATATTAGAGGCTTAGACCAAAAACCGCGAAATTTGTCAAATTTTCATTTGACTATTTACGAAAGCGCTGCAAATTTTATAGGCGCTCGGAAACTACAGAATTATATATTAATCCCTTCCTGTCATGTGGATGCTGAGAATATACCTCTCCTGCACAACTACATTGTGAACTTTGGGTCTAGGAATATTTCCGTCCCGCGCCCATTTCTAGTAAATATATGAGGATTGTGCATTTCACAGAAATTTCAAAATTTAAAGCGACAATATTTTTTTCTAAAACTTCTACACCTTGTTGAGGCAATTTGACCTCATGGCAGCCATTCTTCAATTCAAATTTGGTTTCCCTCTTTTTCCCCCACCCACTCTTTCCCCCTCTTCTACTGTTCCTCACTCTAAGCCCACTGTTCCCCCCTCTTCACTCTCTTCGTCCACTCTTCACCCCCTCTTCACCCCCTCTTCACCTCCCAATTCCCCCTCTTTCCCGCCCCACCCCTTCTCCATCCCACTCCACACACCCGCAAACACACAACCCACCTGCAGCATGCACACTCACACCCATCATACAAATATCTCAGGTATGGCGTTCAGCCAACATTTTTAACTAGGCGCTTTTGCTTAGAGCGCGAGAGAGAGTAAACGACACACATTCACTCAAATAAGGTATGCGTGTAGAACAAAAAACCCATGCAGAAACAACAATAACAGAAATGTCGTGAGAACATTTGAGAGCGTAACTCTTATCCCTTTGCGACTGTTGTTGGTTTCATTTATGTATGGAGACAATAGATACCAGTTACAGAGAAAATAGAGAGTTATATCCCAGACAGACAACGTTGTCTTCCTGCATTTCAAAACAGTTTGATTCCAGTTCTTTTAGCCGTTTTTGAATCAAACGTGTTTTTTTATCGCTTATTTTCGGCATTTTAATTAATTAAAAGTTGAATTGATGAAGTTGATTTACAAAGTGAAACGGATTTGCAACAAAATCAGAAAATGGTGAGCACAGAATCACAAAAAGAACACATTAACCCTGGCCTACTAGGATATTAATGTATCTGAAATATGTCATTTCATACAAAAATAGGTTTTTTACATATTTTGCCTATTTTGCATATTTTTTTATGCAAATATGCAATTTATGCAAAATGGTTTTTACCGGACTTAGATCGTTTTTCAATAAAAATAAGATGTGTGCAATCAGAACTTAAATCGGACATGCGGTTCAAAATATGCAAATATGTAAAATCCGATGTCTAGTTATTATGACGGAATAGAATACGTTTGATTCACTAATGTCCTTTCCTTTTGCCGTTATAACCTGTGTGGTTTTTATCCTAGCATGCCACGTGGAGTGGATTTGTCAGCTAAAGAGGGTAAAAGTGGCACTAAAACTGCTGATATCGAAGCCAGAGGCAACCAGCATAGAAACACGATTTCAAACTTTTTGAAAAACCTCCATTACAATGGTCACAACAAACGCTTTGGCAGACCAACCACCATTAAAGCACGCTGCAAACGGGAAATTCTTCGTCTTGCGGTTCATAAAGTCGTTTCTTATAACGGGATAAAGTTTCAGTTAGTCCTTAATGTAACTATCAAACGTTTTCATAAAGTTTTTATTGAACACAATAACTCTTCATATACTTCCCGAGTGCCTGTACCAAAACTACATCCACCTCAACTGAAGGCTCGTGTGACATTTGCTGAAATATACATGTTTTGGTCAGCTGAGTTCCAAAATGTGATTTTCTTCGATGAAAAAGAGATTAAGACGGTCCAGATGCCTGCTCTAAATATTGGCGCGATTTACGGCCACCACGGAATAAGTGGAAAACGGTGGTGGATCCCTAAAGAGTTGATCTGTTTCCTTTGGTCATGCTCATGTCATGTGTCGGAATTGTTCTATTCCAACTGAAATTAAAGCCGAGATGAAGGTACAATTGTTAAAAAGTGAACTTGTTCAAATTGGAAATATCCTTTCGATTTTTTAACAAGAAAAGGCCGCATTTCACAGCAAAGTCCTCTCTTTTATCCAGAAACATTCCGGTTTTGGATTGGACAAAGATTATCCCGGACTTAAGACCCATTGAAGACCTCTATGCCTGATTGCCTTAATAAGGTTATAACGTCAAAAGGAAAGCACATTTGCTACTAAATTATAAACAAAGTGTAAACATAAGGACGAAAATGCACTTATACTTATTTCTAATGGATTTCTTTTAAGTTAATAAATTTCGAAGCTTAAACAATTTGAATTGTTATTAGCTTTTTTTGTCTTCTATTTATTAGTACTATTAAATAAAAATTTATTTAAACGCATTCTATTCCGCCATAATAACATATTCTTCAAAACATCTATGCAAGAAATTGTAGAAATCCGATTTTTTGACATTTTTTTATATATTCTTTATTTCTTTATATATCTTTATAATATAGCATCAAACCTAGAGTTAACAAGGAATTAGCGAAATTTGTGTCATGTTTGAAAAATATGAGAAAAGGCGGGAAACCTGCTAAAGTTTGAACAAATAGATTAAGTAACATATGTATGTTTCATTATGAGTCGTCTAGTCGATCCAGCTGAAGTCGCTACGAATTACTTTAAAATGCTTAACAACTGAATGCATGTAGGAAAGCTTTAGGCTTTAAAGATGCTCCCAGGACAGCCAGTTATGCTCTTCATCTGAACTGTCACAAGAGCTAGAGTCCCAACCAGCAGCCATGTTGAAGCTCAACGATGATTGCCTGGAACAGGCGTTGGAGTATGTACCGCTGGTACAACTGATTTAGATTTGCTTTCACAAAATCAAAATCAAATCTAAATCGCTTTCAGGAATACGGAATACCACTAATGATAAGAATTTGTAGCATAGGTATTTTTTTTATTTCTTGTGATTTCATTGGTCCACCTCTAGAGCTACCGTTTGAGAAGTTGCTGCTTATTTATCGATACTTTGTTCATCGCTTGGGATTTCTAAAGATGCGTTGGGCACTCTATAAAGTTGGCGTTCTGCGAATTGAAGTTTTAATTTTGGTCAACACTTCTTGTTGCGAGCAACCCAAATCAACGCTGCGTTGATTAAAGCCAAAAAGAAGTTTTCATTTGCAAAAACTAATATATCAAATCTCACCATTAATTGAACTCAAAGTAAAATAAATTCTTTTCACACAAATCTCCATATGGATCCTATCAATCGAAAAAGTAAGTAAATGAAATTAACAAAAACTGGCTTAGCCGCAGCTTCTGGAACAATCGGGGTAAATCACTGACAGCGAGTGTCTTTTGTGATGCTTGCCATTGCACATCGGTTAAGTCGGACCTCCACTTATGCATTTTTCAAAGCACGTTGTCACTATATAAGCCCTCAAAAAAATAAGTCGGGTTCAATTATCAAACAAAATAAATTGCTGTACCTGGCCAAATTCGAAAAGCGGCCATTTTCGAAGTCACGACAAGGTGACAAGGCAAAAAAAAAAAAATCACACAGAAAATCTCACAATTCTTATTCTCTTTGCAGTTATAATCAACTTTAAATAAACTATTAGATGTACAATACATGCCCAAATTATTAAATTGAGAATGGAATCTACATATATTCATATACGGAATCTACAGCCCGACCGACAAGGGAAAACTTCATCAGGCCAACTTTCGATTGAAAGTTGGCTATGCTCTGTGTGCCAATGTGCGGGATGTAGCCAAGTAAGTACTGTGCATAAATCTAAACAATATGCAGGTAATTTATTCATGTTATTATTTCATTCGCAGAGTTTGGCTCAAATGGACACGTGTGGTCAAAAAATGTTATTTTAGCGTCCAAGCCCGTTTCACTTGGCTTCAGTCTGAAGCAAATCAACTGTCACTTGAGTTAGAATCCCAACCAGCAGCCATATTGACGCTCAACGGTGATTGACTGGAACAGGCGTACGAGTATCTATCGGCGGTACATTCTCCTACGCCTGTTCCAGGCCATCATCGTTGAGCTTCAATATGGCTGCTAGTTGGGACTCTAGCTCTGGTGACAGTTCAGATGATTCCTACTGCATTCTGGGTGGACTACGTCTGTCTCCAGGCATTCAGTTATTAAGCATTTTAAGGTACTTCGTAGCAACTTTAGCTGGATCGATTAGACGCCTCATAATCAAAAATACATATGTTACCTAATGTATTTGTTTAAATTTAAGCATTGCTTTACAACTACACTATTGTTAAATCGAAAAGCACCTTAACAGATTTCATTAATTCCTGGTGTACTCTAGGTTAGTTGCTATATTATAAAGAAAAAAAATAAATTTAACAATAATCTGATTTCTACAAGATTCGAATGTACCAAAAAGAGGTCAAATAAACCATTTTCTACATTTTAATTTAAAATTTACAGCTAATCCATTAAAGATATGAAGTTTCTATAACCAGAAACTTGTCTAGAATCATTAATTTTTATATTTTTTATACATTCATAAGCCCACCGACTGCCATACGAACAAAACAAATAACACCTTTCTCGGGCACTTTTTGCGTTTTGCTCATTTAAAGACAGTTGTTTCGTGAGCGCCCGCTCAAGATGAGTTTACTATAGTAAGTTCACCTTGGTACCCCTCAGTGGTTAATGGCAGACACATGTAAGGTATGGCCACCTCCCAGCTTGCTCTCTGTTTCAGCTTGCAAGTCAGCAATGTGTTGCGAAATGTTTTATGCACGAGCTTTCAGACAAAGCTCTCAGCTTACAATGCTGGGTAGCTGGCCTTACCATATTAGTTGTATCATGGATACAACCAAGATGAATTTATATTAAGGTAACGTACTTCGTTGTGGCGAGGGGCCATACTCGATGTATGTACCGCGATTTAAACGATTTGCCATAATGCGCCCAAATCAATATGCACACCAATTGATGGCCGAATCCAATAGACTAGAGTTCCAAGAAACAGGCTCAGAAGACGTCATAACCGACGACTGGCCGTTGTTTTTGCTCATAACTTGAGTATTGTTCATCCGATCTTTATCACTTTTTTGGCAAATCGAAGGTACGAATCATCTATCATTAAAACTTTGGGAGATATGACAACTTTTCCAAATTGCTGGGGCGGGAGGGGGCGTGTCAAAAATTTTAAAGGAACTTGCCTGCAAGTATAAGAATCATGTCAAACCTCTATCTCTTACCATCTCTGAGATCTGTGCGTTCATACAGATGGACAGACAGACTCATCTGTTGATGCTGATCAAGAATATATATACTCTACAGGGTCGGAAATGATGGGAGAAGGCTGTTACATACTTTTGCACAAACTTACCTTTGGTACAGAGTATAAAAAGAAAAGGAAAGCAGAAAGAAAAGAATCCACAGCTCAATGACCAGCAACGCCCCTGTTTGGAGAGTAAGTCTTTCTAAAAAAGTTATAGGTGCGAAATGGTGATATCGAAAACCCTCGTCGGAAATGCTTAAGATTTTATCGATACCCGAGGACTCTTATTTTTGAGCTTAGCTATTATGTCGTGTACATTACATTATGTAACGAAGTCATTTTCAAGCAGGCTGTAGAACAAACAGTTCGCTACTTTGGCATTATTAACAGAAATTTTGTGGAAGACTGTGGTCAATGGAGATAGTATTTCGAGACGGTTGTGTTGTTTAATTATGGTGAGAATTTTAGATCTTTAATTTAAAAGTTTTTTAATAACAAAGTCTTCAGTTACATTATCAATAGGGTTATTGATTTTAATTTTTGGAATATTCTGTTATGTTCAAAGTAAAAATATGATAATGTTACTTGGTTTTTCTAAGTGGTAATCAATTTCAAGGCTATTTAAATTTCTGATGTGGGCTGATTTTTAGATGTGGGCTCATTTTCTTATGAGGCTGAAGTGGAGGCATAAAGGCTACACCTAAATCTAAGTTGGATTTCATTTAACCATCCTTTTAGGGCATTGCCTATTGTGTTGTTATTTTCGTTTCCCCATAAGGAGTGTTTGCAATTCTGATCACCCGGTAGAATGTAGAAGTGGTTAAGGTTTGGGAGATTTAGTTCTTCAAATATTGTGTTGAGTTCTGTTGCAAATAAACTATTGTTGTTTCCTGAAAGAAACCTCTATAATGAAGAGACTTTTATTAGCTTGCATCCGGAGTTTTATAATGCAAGCTTCCGGATGTACATACAAGTGAGTCTATTTTAGGGCGAGTACAAATATTAAAGTGTAAATTATCTTTGACAAGGATTGCAGCACCCCCTCCTCTAATCCCATTTTTTGGTTCCTGCTGATAAGAGGAAGAATCGTATTGTTTTTTTTTTGCACAGAATGCGAACAAGCAACAGGAAACCTCAGGGGAATGTATTATATTGTTCAGATCGTACTCGAGTCTCTCCTCTCGTCCCATTCTTAAGCAATCATTTCTCAATATTGAAACTGCATAAATATTTGATGACAGTTAAAGATATTGTCCGACCTTCTTGAGGATCGTACTCCACATAAAAATGTTTCGACTGGAGTCTTCACAATTCATTCACACGCGCATCAATTAGTATTTTTACGTTTTCTCATCTTTCAATTTGCGATCGATCCGTATGTATGCCGACCGGTATGCCCGGTATCCCTTAAATAATAAAGCCAAAACGCATTTAAACAATATTTATATGCATCTTTTAATGGCACCTGGTGTCGGTATATAAACTAAAAAGGAACATAAGTATATATCTTGATATATATATATATATATATAACCGTGGAGCGTTCCAATTACAATCTTCTTAGTTAACGCGTTTAGGCAGAGAGTGGATTAAGTCACAGATCTAATACTTAAATTATCCTGACCTGCTTGAGAGTATTAAGTTTAACCTGCACAGGAGCAAGAAAAATGGTTAAATCGAGACCGAACATTTTTGCCGTGGGTGGGTGAGGAGAAAGAAGGCAATATAAGTGCATATTTGCTTTCCCTATCGGTGCTATGTAAGCGTGGAATGGGTGTGCACGGAGACGCGACCCAGCAAGAGAAGGAGGCATACAAACAAATATGTGTTGGCGTAAGCATATTGACTAGATTTATATTTAAACTACTTCAGCGTTGTTGTTGCTATTGTTATTATTATTGTTATTATCGTCATCATCATCATCAACATCATCATCATCGACCGGCTCGCTCACGTTGCCCGTTCCCGAACTGCCCGCATTATGCATGAGACGTCGATATTGATGCAGACTGGCCAATATACGTATCATTATCTGAGCAGGTACAGTTATCGTATCACGTGTCTCTACCAACATAATCTCATTACTTTTAATCAGCTGTGGAAGACGCAAATAATGGATATCATTAATCGATTGCCAGCAATCCCGTCAATTTGTTTAACTCACCGCCATAGTTTCCGCGTCATCGAAACTGGGTTGCGATGCCAGGGGTGCCCATAGTTTCACATTATAGTCGATACCCGAGCTCAGTAGATAGGGCAATGTGGGATGCGGTTGCACCCGATTCACCACACGATTATCGGCCAGCAAGGTCTTAACCACTTTGCCTGTCGCCCGTTGCCAAATAAATATGTGTCCACAATCCGAACCAGACATGATGAAATCATCGCCCCAAAAGCAGGCACCCTTCACCATGGTACGCGAGTTGCGATGCCCGCTAAAAGACATTTTCACATAATCAAAATTCCTGATTGGATATTCGGATTCCGTGTCATCTGAATTCTTGGGCAGGTTTTCGCTAGCGCCAAGAATGGACGGATCTGAGCTGTCTGGGGGCAGAGAACAAAAAAGAAATGAAAATCGTCAGAGAAACGATGCCTCCACACTTCCCCCGACTGTTTTCTATAAATCTTACCATCTGTTGCAGCGGCTGCCGCCTCCGTTTCACAGCAGAGATCTGCACTTTCAGGCTGGTCACGAACCAGCAAAGGACTGGGACTAGAACGCCCACTTTCACGCATAGTACGGAGCATAGCACTCTGCCAGGTGCTTCTCCTGCTGCTGCTGCTGCTGCTGACACTATTTAAAGCAGCAGCTCCTGCTGCTGGAGCGCGTCCCTGGCGTGTGGGTGAATTGAGCATGCGAAATATCTCATCGCTTAAACGACTCAAAACACCCGGTTCTAGCGGCGGACGAGCCTGTCCCACATTCGGTCGATTCAGACCCTGCTCGGCCAGGGCAAGCGAATTGGGACCCGTATCCGACCAATCGCCACGAAAACGTAATCGCGGCATCTGGGGTTCGGGATCATCGTCCCGACGCATCTTTGGCGTATAGCAGCCACTTCGCAGCAAGCTGGCATCATCATAGCCCGGATGTTGTAGATCAAACAAATACAACTGCTCCATGGAGTAGCTGACCAGCAGTTCGGATTCATCTCGCCTAAATTTCACACAAGTGGGCCGGTAATGTCGTCGCGTATACTCCATGGGTATCGGATAGGCTTTAACGGGCACGGTGCTGGCGGCATACCCATCGCTACCCAGCGATAACATGCGACGATCATAGATTCGTATTATAGAATCTGAGCAGCCGATGGCCATTAAATGGGGCTTGAGTGGGGCCACATCCATGGCGGTAACGGCACAGGGTGCACTGATATAGATATGCTTCTGGCAGACACGTTCTGAGCAGCTGCTCGATTGGTTAAGATCGAAGCAACGCACTGTCGCATCTTCGCCGCAGCTGAGAAAGCTTTTGGGGCTATCCATCAGAGGCAACACATCGAATGTGCTGCCAAATTTATGACAATCGAATACACTGGCGATTTTACCCTCCTCCGACGTCAAGAATTCCGTGTGCAGCACGAGACCTTCACCCGAGCAGGATACGATGGCCTGATCTTTGCTGTGTGGCATAAACCGAGCACTGAATATATGCCTTTTGTGCTGGGTCTTACTCTTCACAGCCACTCGTCCGCTTTTGACCTCGGTTATGACCAAAAAGTTATCATCTGAGCCTGATACGATAAGCGTGCCACGGGCATTCCAGTTGACCGTGTTCACGCAGCCACTGTGTACATTGAGGGTCTCCATCAGATCCAAGCGTTGCACAAAGTCCAGGGAATCTGTCAAGCATTATGTTTTATTTGGTTTTTGAGTTTGCGCGAGCGACTTCTTACTTTTGCAGCTGGCCTCCAGATTGGCCTGCGCCTGGTCCACACTGCGACTGCTGGCTTGGTACGCATAATTGTCAATGCTTTGGTATACACTGCGACGTAATCGCGAATCGCTCATTGTGTCGTCGCCACTGAAACTGAACAATGTAAAAAAGTATGCATTATTTTCCGCCCAAAATTTTCTTTCGAAAACAGTAAACGTTGGCTATTTATGACAAATGTAATTTTCAAATTGAACCATTTCCTAAAAAGGTTTGTCAATTGCTAAAGCCCGCCAAGTTCTTCGGACTTTCAAAAAAACCAATCACCGACTCCATCTCTTCTTCATTTTTGAAGTATCCCTAAAAGCAGGCAATGGAATTTGTCAACTAACAGCTTTGAAAGATTTCCGTTTAAACTTTGCACCGAATAAGAATTGCATTGTTAGATCTCTGCAGAATTGAACCGATTTGTTTGGGTGATCAAATACATTTTATTGTATGTTTACTGTAGTCCCTGAAATTGGCACAAAAACAACAACAACAAAGGCATACCTATACCTGCAGTTCCCGGGGTTTGTGTTTGTTGTATATATCTGCACACATATTTGTATGGCTCTATATATGTGTCTGTGTGCGTGTGTGTGTATGTGTGGGTTACAATAGCTAAAATTATATAAAAACTCAAATAGTTCAAAACAAAAACAAAGCCGCAACCGACGCCAAATGCATAATGTTTACTTTAGTCTCTCTGCTTATTGAAGTGGACTCCACCAATCAATTTCTATTCTAATCTTAATCCATTCGTTGTTGCTCTTTGGCCCAATGAGGGCGGCTCTTACCTAGTTTAGAATTGGGCTAAACATTCAGAGCACAAAATCTTATTTTTTCTTTGAATCAAATGATTAGTTATTTGCTTATTGTTATTAACTTTTTTTTCGTTTCAAAGAGAAGTTCTAGAGTGACCGCATTTGACATCAAGGGGCCGGAGAGGGGGTTTGTTGACAAACAAAATCTCAAAAGTAGTCGAACGGGGTCGCACTAATGCGTTAGTGCCTTAAATTTCCCAACATATGGGAAATAAATAAATAGGGAAATTACATTATCATCATTTTAAATTCCTGGAACCTACCCGATCCCATGATGGAATAAGTATAAGGTGGTCTCGTCGGCAGCCGACGCTAGCTCTTTTCTGTCCCTTAGCTTGTTTGTTGACGCGGAAGGTTGTCTACCGACGATTTTTTTCATAGTCTTAACCCATAGGTAGCAATAAAAAAAATGAGTTATTGCAATTATTACCGCAAGCATGTACCGGGTGTCAAATTCGTTCATGCACCGAAATGTGTTAAATATATATATCTATATCTGTATAACATCTATTCAAAATCAAAAACAACGATTAATTGCGAATTCTAAATTATTAAAAATAAAACTATAGAAACACTTCACTTCTTTGTGTTATAATATGAGATTTTAAACCCCACGGACCTGTTAAGGGTTAATCAACATACTCTTCTTCCGTTTCGTTCACTCTCACTATACGATGTGCCTTTCACTCACACTTATTGCTAGCATACGCTAAGGGACAGCTTTTTGCCGAAGAGACCACCTTATACTTATTCCATCATGCCCGATCCCAGTGATCATCAAGAAAGTGGGCGAGAAGAATGCACAGCTATTGCAGGAGACTTGGCGCAGGAGCATGAATATTTCCTTGAACTTTGTTTTTTGAATAATTTAATTTATTTAGTTTCTTTTTGTGGAATGTGGCGTCCTAGGTACACCAGAAGATTAGTTTATTTATCTAACCCAAAGCCATTGTTAATGCTAAATTAAACTACGTACATGGGCAAGCAACATAAGGGTGGATGTAGGGGGGTGTATGGGTGTATTTACTGGCTTATGTGTCAGTGTATGTGTGTATTCTCCTTCTACTCCAGCGGGGGGGAAGCAGCATTGATTTAACTAAGATTAAAGATTAAATAAATATTCAAACATTGACCGCATTCTGCAGAGCCGTCTTATCATCCACAATGATATTGGCCGCTGTGGTTGTGGGATTGGAGCTGAGCAATTGTTTGGTGGATGAGCTGGATGAGTAGCTATCACTAGAGCTGCGCGTTGAGGCCGAGTTGCCACTGATGGGACTGTCCAGCATGTCTGCAGGGCACAAGGATTAGTGTTATGGTTCTACACTACACTGGCTAGCTTACCTGGCAGGGAGCTGACATTATTGGATTTGAGATCCACCACTGTAGAGGACGACGCATTGGAGCCCACCATATTGCCCACCGAAGTGGATTTCTTGTGCAAATTCTTTTTGAATCCCACCACCACACGATTGGGATTACCTCCGCCGCCCACTCCACCTGCTGCTGATCCCACCACGCTCACTGGTCCTCCACTTAGGGGATCGCCACTCTTGGCCTTTTCCATTGGGCATAGCGGACTGAGTATGGAGTTCTGTGTATCCTCAGGCGTGTAGTAATCCTCCGAATCGTCCTCTTTAGAGGGAACAACTGCTTGCCCTTCATCGCCGTTGCCGGCTGCGGCACCCTTTCCGTCCTCCTGCTCCAGGCTGGCTACCACTTGCTTCAGTGATTTGCTGGACATACTTTTGCTGGTTTTGCTGTTTGGCGACAGCAAAGGCGACAGCTTTTCATTCTCACTGTCCACATCATCATCAGTGCCCGCATCTCCTGCTCCAACTCCTGCTGCTGCAGCTCCCCGGTTGTATTTTCGTTCATTGACTATTTTCAACTTGTCTCCCGCTCCCAGAGTGGGTGATGTACAAGTGGCTGTGCTAGCTTTCTTGGTATCATCTGCACCGCCAATCTCCACCACCGACAGCGTGGAGGCCGAGGCTGGATTGGTGGTCAAAGTGCCCACTTCGCTGGTGGAAGTACAAGTGGAGGCATTCTTTTTGATCTTGGGACGACGCTGACTGCTGGATTTCAAGGGAGAGGTGGCCTTTAGATCATTAGTGGTGGTCATGGTGGAGGCCACGGCCACTGTGCCAGCCGAATCGGTCTGGTCTGGATCGTCGCTGGTTCTGAAGAAGGAGAGTTATCAGAGAAACAGACATAGACATACGAGGAGGACAAGGACACCTTACCTGTTTCGTGCCACATATTGGGGTGGACCATTCAGGGCCTCTATCAACGACACTGGCACATAGCCCGGCGGTACATCTACCGGTGCCGGGTCGCCGGCTGCTCCTCCAGCTGCCGAGGTGGCCAGAACATGGCTACTGGCACTGCTGATGCCCTTCTGTACGGCTCGTATTTGCAAAAGTGCCCGGAATGGTGCCCGACAGATCGGGCAATTGTTGGCCTGATAGCGCAACGAATCCGCACACGAGTTGCACAGACACAAATGACGACAGGGCAGTATGAGCGTGTCCCTGGTCTCGCTCATACAAATGACACACTCGCTGCCATGATCGTCAATATCCTCATCCATGGACGAGGACTTGTTCACCGCTTTATTCTCAATGCCATAGATCTCCTGCAGAAGATAGCAAAGGCCATCCACAAAGATTTTCTGCTTCAGGGCTCGCAGCACATAGGCATTGTTCTCCGGATGGTGATCGATGACACAGATTGTGGTATGCGACTGCCTGCACTCCTCGTTGCCCTCCTCGACCACACAGTGTATGGCCACGGGATACTGCTCCTTGCCCGGATTATAGATGAGCTCATCCTCGGGTATGAGCTGGGGATTGAAGACGTGTCCGGGCTGCGAGAAGCACTGGTTAATGCCGCGCTCATAGTGATAAGTCTCTGAGGTGAGACCTTCGCGTGGCACCAAAGTCACGCCGCTGGGACTGACGTCCTCGGAGCAGAAGTAATAAATAGTGATGGCACACTTGGCATCCGTATCGAAAGTGAACTCGATGTTGTAGCAGCAGGGCGGTGGCGGGGGGGCCGGAGGTGGTGTCGCTGCATCTGAATCTCCTCCACCACCCAGCGAGCACAGGACATTGCCATCCACCTCCTCAATGGTCACACTGGATTTCTTCTTCTCAGGCACCACCTCCAGGCTAACCACTGAAGAGTTTTTCTGGTCCATTTCCATTGGCACCCGCACAAACCGCACCGACTCCTTGCGTATGTTTACCAAACTCTTCAAGGTCTTGGTGGGCTCATTGGCCTGGGGCGGGGGATAGGGAAAGGCGGTGGGTCGATTACCCAGGAAATTCAAATCGGCATTCTCTCCAAACAGGTAGGACTCAGGTTGGGGAGTGTCGAAGCGCTCTCCGCCCATAATGAAATGACTGCCAAAAAAATTGCCCATTCGCGGCGGATATTTGTAAGCATGGTTGCTGCTCTGATCCGCCTCCTCGACAGCTGCGTTCTGTCTGCTTACGAAGTTGCCCATTTAGTTGCTAATCCAATCCTGCTGCTGCAATTTCTCTTTTCTTTATTTTACTTTTCGCAAAAACAATGTGACCGTTGATGCCAAAGACCAAAATGTCAATTAAAACCGTTACAGACATACGTAGTTAAGAATCGCTTACGTTTATGCCACAAAATTCACAAAATATCATAAAAGTATTATTTAAGCCTTATTCCAGATTTGTAACAGCGCCACTCGACATTCAAAAACTTCTTGGCACCGAGTGTCGCATAAACATTCAAGTTACTCGTTACGACAATGACTCGTAACGATTATTCCAATATCTTATGTTTTGACTTAACCTGCCGCCGGGACCCTGGGATTAAATTGACCATTACAAGTTTCTTTATAAGCGAGAAAAAGCGTTGGCAAACAAATAACAGCTTATGAAAAAAATCCCAAATTCTTCTTAAATGTAAGCTTGAATTTTAATCCACTTCATAAATAGAAGCCAGAATGGTTAACCTTTCTAAAGCAGGGCGAAATGTATTGCCCATTTAAGGGTTAATCTGAACGCATTCTTTCTTATTATTTATTGCTGTTGTAGTTGTTGTGGTTGACTGGGGGACAAGAACACGAACATGAACATGTCATCATCTGTGGGAGGCAAGCCGAAGATATTAATTATTGAACCCTTCTATGGAGGCAGCCACAAGCAGTTGATCGAAACCTTAATTGAGTGTATGTAGGTAGCAACCATTCCACCTTTTCTGTTCTAGCATTCTCCTCTCTCTCTCTCCCCATTCCAGGCCTCAATCCGTCCGACTATGAGATATTTAGCCTGCCGGCCAAGAAATGGCATTGGCGAGCGCGCACCTCGGCCCTGTACTTTTCGCAGCTGATACCGCCTGAACATGAGTACAAGGTGCTCTTTACGAGCTCCGTGTTGAATTTGGCCGAATTGATTGGAGTGCGACCCGACTTGGTCACGTGTCGTAAGATTGTGTACTTTCATGAGAATCAGCTGGTGTACCCTGTGCAGGAGGTCAAAGAGCGGGATTGTCAGTACGGGCTAAATGAGATTCTCACTTGGTAAGCGGCCTACTCCTTCCCCGCCTCTTGCCCTAACCAGCTCTCCTCTTGCAGCCTGGCCGCCGATATGGTGCTCTTCAACTCCCAATTTAATCGCAGCTCCTTCCTGGACAATGTCCAGCCCTTTCTCAACATACAGCCGGACTTCAAGCTCAAGCACATTCGCGAGCGGATTGAGAAAAAGTGTGAAGTTGTGTACTTTCCCATCAAATTCCATGCCTTTCCCAACAAACGCCACATGATGATGGCCGATGATGATGTCAAAGTGGAGGAGGAATGTCTGCATTTGATTTGGCCCCATCGCTGGGAGCACGACAAGAATCCCAAACTCCTGGTGGAGGTCTTGCTGGAGCTTAATAAACGTCAGGTGGACTTCAAGGTAACGATTTGTGGCGAAAGCTATCAGGCTGTGCCCGAGGCTTTCGAGGGCATCCAAGAGAAGCTGGGCAGCAAGCTAATCAACTATGGACATCTCACGCGGGAAGAGTATGTGAAAACTCTACTCACTGGCGATGTGGTCATCTCAACAGCTGGACATGAATTCTATGGTGTGGCCATGCTGGAGGCTACATACTGCGGTTGCTATCCCATTGCTCCCAATAAGCTGGTCTATCCAGAGATCTATCCCAAGGAGAATCTCTATAATACCTCGAATTCGTTGATCAAAATGCTATACAATTGGTGTCGCAATCCGGGTGCCTTTCGTCGTCATCGTGATAAGTTTTTTGATTTCTTTAGCTTTGATCGATATTCGGCCCAGCATTTAGTGCCACGATATCTGGACAAGATGCGCATTTAGATGGAGCTGCAAAGGACATGGCCATATGTAGAATTCATTAGGTCCACTCACTTTTTTGAACTATTGATTTGTGTAGCTAGTTGTAGATCTGTGAAAAAAACAGTCATTCCCCGCCCCCAGCAGTAGCTGGCTAATGTCTTCTTGTGTGCAATGAGGCATCGAATCTAGTTGTAAGCCTAACTTTGGGACTGTCCCATTGAAACGACCAATTTACTAACACAATTGTTTATACATAGATATATATATATATATATAGTATATATAGACCAACCTTAGCTTTCGCGCCTCCACAATAATCAAAATTAAAAAACTGTTTGTTGATTTCATTGTTGTCCATATGAGTATGAGATTCACTTTTGTGTAGGTCATAAGTTGAAATTATCTTTGTTATGCTAAGAATTTTGATACCTCCAAATATGGTTATATGTTGCACTATATAAGTATATATATATATAATATTAGAGTTTATCGTGTAACAAAAATACACAAGACAACCGCAATAAAATAATGTCAATATGAAGATTTCAAGGAATAAGAAAGATGCGTTAAAAACGGGGATTCAAACTGTACATTGGTTTCGGTTACGGTAATGGATGTATGGATTCATTATAAATTGCATACCAATTTCCCATTAAAGATCGTTCCAAGGAATATCAGTTTTTTCCAGGGAATCAAACCGCATCGTATGTCGGTTCCGGTTCTGGTAAGTACCGAAACTTATGCTTATGTTTCGGTAAAAAGTTCTGTTTTGGTTCCAACATTATTTCGGTAGTGAAAAGCAACAAGTCTGCTGATTAGTGAATTGATGATCAGTTCCGAAACAGCTGTCCAGACATACCATTGCTATACCAAAAATGTTGTGATTTATCTCAGTTGAATTGTGTTGATTGTATTGAATTATAATTAACATTGACCTTGAGCCAGCCTAAAAGCAAAAACATTTTTTGGTCATGTAATACTTGTACAGAAATGGATAAATCAAGTACTTGTCGCGCGTTTTTCTTTTTCACAATACAAAACTTTGGCTAAGTCAGACTCTTTTTTTTGAAAGCATACAATTTAAGCAAATTGCGTAAAAGTCCCCCACAACACAGTGCCAGCCTTGCAGTCTAGTTGTTGCACTCAGAACCGAAACTGTACCGGTACCATGTTTAGGTTATTTTCAGTCTTTTTGGTTCCAAAAATATCTGTACTCGGATACCGGTACACATAAAAATAAAAATATCGGTTCTGGTTCGAAGTTTTAGGTAACAGTTCCGGTTTGATTCACTGGTTTTCCCATGCAGTTGCCTTTCGATTTCCTTAATTACCATAATAAAACTATAAAAGGCTTTAAAAAAGTTCCTTTTCGCATGCGCTATAAATGATCGACCCCCCCCCCCCCCCTATCAAAATAAAATAATTTCCAGTTTTGGTATCTTGAAAATATGTATTTTTGGTTACGGCTCTGATTCGGTTATACCGATTAGATATTTTTTAACCTTCAAGTCAAGCATTTTTGCTGAGATAATCTGGTAAAAACAATCCATTTCGTAAAGTTGATGACCGCATGATTCATCAATGTGAGCCTAAACACACCCCAAATGAGTATGGGTGGAAAATACTTAAGAAAACACCCAAATAGTGACTAAAAAATCAAATCTATTCCACATTTCCTGTGAAAATAACTCGGTTCTTGGGTCCGCTTACAAATAATAATGAAAATTAACAAAATCTAAATTTAAACAAAAACAACAGCCTAAAAGTGATTTTCTTTAAATTTGGGCGGAGCACTGTACTTTTCCTTGCGATGCACACGATATTCCTCATCATCGTGATGACACTCGTGAAAGCATTGGCCACAGAACAGTTCACCATCACAGCCCAGACAACGAAAGACGGCATCCTCATTGCAAATGTTACACCAGGGCAGCTCCTCGTTTGCGGAGCCACTGCCGGCTGGGTCCTCTATCTCTGGATTGGGTGCGGCGGGCAAACGAGATTCGGCCACATACTGCGAGAGATACAAAAAAAACGCAACTAAGATGGGTCCCTCCAAGTGTCTTAGGGTTTACCTTTTGCATGATATTCTGCAAGACAGTCTCGTCGTTTTCGTCCTCCTCCGCCTCATTGTCGCTGGGCGTGTGCATATCCGTGGTGGTACTGGCGCCAGCCTCACCCTCAATGGGTGCATCTCTTAGGGCACGCAAGCGTCGCTCAATATCCGACATGGCATCCATACGCTTACCATCCATACGCTGATCCAACTGCGTTTCGCCCATAAATTGTTCCAGCAAATCCTTTATCTTGTCCTGATCGCTTCTCTGGTCGGTGGACAAGAGCAAGTCCTTCTTGTCATAGTTCTTTTGATGCGGCATGCCACTGAGATTGGCCAATCGAGAACGTATCTCATCATCGGTGCCCTCAACAGCCTTGAGATTCTGCAAACGTTTGGCAATGGCGCTGTCCAGATTCTCATCAATATCCTCCGGATTCGTGGAATGTGTGGTGGTGCTGGGCGCAGCCGAAGTGCTGGGCGCCAATACAGCAGCCAGCTCCTCGGTGGGCAACACATCGCTAAAGCGGAATCAATCCATCAGAAAGTGTGCGCCACCAAAAGACTTATTCTTACTTACTCCAAAATGGCTTCCATTGTGGGACTCTTTGGTGGTGGGGGCAAACGCAATTTGGTCACCAGCTCTCCGGGCAGTGCCTCGCAATCAATCACCTTCTCCGCCTCCGCTGTGGCCTGCAGCTTGGACAACTTATCATAGCAGATGAGACAGACATTGAGTACTTTGCCACCAAAGCGTGGCACTGGCATGGGACGCTTCAAGCATTTGGCGCAATACGAGTAGCCACAGTTGGGACAGCCATGCTGCAGTGCATCATCAGCCAATTAGGGGAGATTAGTCATTGTGGCTCAGTGTGTGTCGGTTCCAAGTACTTTACCTCCTTGCAGAACATGCCATACTTACGGCTGCAGCCGAAGCAGCTCATTTTGGGTGGACGAGAAAAGCCAAAATTTGGGATTTAATTAATTAATATAATTAATTAATTTGGAAGATAAACAAAGAACAAGCTGACCTGCCGATCAGTGTTGTCAAACAAAATATTGCCGATAGCTTTCGATAAATGTTTCCCTACGCCTTACGTCACTTCGTGCGTTAGAGCAAAGACACTAAATACAATAGATGGCGCATTTGGTGTTAATTTTCATAACAGTCAGCTTTCGCTAGTCTCTGACACAACACGACACCGCGTTTCTGCTTAGCGTTTGTACCCGACTTATCGATATTTTATCGATACTTTCAACACAAAAATGTATCATCCCTAACTTTAGAGGTCATCCAATTGGGCAACATTTGTTTACTTTTTGGCTTAAAAAAATAGTTTAACAGCATTTTGGAAGGCCAATGAGCTACTGGAGCAAGCGGTTGGATTTGATGTGAGAGGAGTGTGTCAGGTAAAGTATATATAGTACATAGATGAAACAAGGATTTCACACAAAACCACTTTAAACTCCTCCGCGTGGTGTGTCCAGCAAGCCGGATCTCGGCCCCCCGCCCACGCACCCCACCCCTATCCCCACCCCCAAATCCCTTGGACTTTGCCTGTAATTGATTTTTAGGTCAACAAATGCCTTTTCATAGTTTTATTGCGCAAATTTGCCATAAAAAAATTGTTCTTTTATTGTTTAAATTAATTCCTAGATTAATTTTATTATTTAAATAATTTTGCTAAACTTGGACTAAAATTTTGAGGCGTTTCGAAACAAAGTCACAAAGACAGATTAACTAAAACATACGAGTGTGGGAGGAAGGGAGGGAGGGAGGCAGAGAGAGAGCGACTCCTACTTGGCAGCTGCTAGGCTAGGGTGCGGGATTTGCGTTTCTTCAGTTTGGTCTTGACCTTACGCACCAGATTCACCGTATCCAGCGAGATGCCCGTAGAGGATTTGTTCATTTGGATGCTGGCACCGCTGCGCTGATACTGGAGCGGTCCTCCTCCACCGGCAGCATTGCGCATACGCCTGGATGAACTGCCGCCCGGCATATTCGAGGGTTGCTGCACAGCAGTGACGACCAGACCGCCAGTCTTGAATTTGTTGGTTGACCGACTACCAGTCGCAGTAGCTGCACCGCCAGCCGAATGCATACGACCTGCTGCAGCTGTTGTGGCTCCTGCTGGCGTCTTGAAGATCAGGCGCTGCGTCTGCGTCAGCTGCTGTTGCTGCTGCTGCTGCAGCTGCTGGGAACTGCCGGCACTGCCTCGATTGCGTGCAAATCGGCTGACCAACTGAGTCGTTTCGGCTATTTTCATGAGGCTGCCGCCAGACTTGCGCTTGCCTTTCATTGTGGAGCCCCCCTCCACAGGAGGCTGTCTGCCCATTGATTTTTTGCCTTGATTCGGCAGGGACTTGAAGCGTGATTGTTGTTCGTCCATTTTTGGTCCAACACCGCCCACCAGACGCTGTTGGGGCTGCAGTTTCTTGTGCTGCTGGTATTGCTCCTCCTGTTGCTGCCACATGAGCAGCTTCTGCGAGCAGGCGCTAAGCCAGGGAAGGAGGAAGGAAACAAGGAGAGTGAGATTTGTTGAGGAGATTGAGGACTACCAGCAGTTACTTACTTAAACAAATCCACCTGATCCAGTTTTCTGGGCTTGCGGGAGGCTGCCCCCAAAAAGGCTGGTGGTGGGCCTCCCGCCGTGCCTCCCCCAGATACCGCACGGGTCTGACCACCGCCAGCACTGCGAACGGCTGCTGCCGCCGCCGCTGCCTGAGCTTGCACCTGACTCTGATGACCTTTGTACCAATTGGCCAGCGGCCTGGCATCCGGATCGCCATGAGCTCCAGTCCAGATTTTCTTCTTAAGCGAAAGCTTTAATTGCAAGTCCTCTGATTGAGTGCCCGGATTCATATGTCGCTGGGGAATAAAATTGCTGGGAACACTTCTGTGTGTGAAGGAATGGCACAGGGATTAGTTTCAGCCCAAGTCCAGCAGCGGGTACTGACCTGCGCGGTGGTGCCTTTGTCACCTTTGGCATGAAATTTGGTTTTTGGGCGCCCACATCTTGATCGAGATTGTGCCAGGAGTATGTGCGTCCGGCTCCCTGCTGCTTATGCGGATGATGATGATGCTCCGGTGCCGTACGCGGCGTGAGTTTGTAAATGTCTAGTTTCTTGCCACCTCCTGGTGTCGTGGCGCTCTTCGATGGCGTGGTCACTATCAGCTCAGGCGGCATATGGGCAGGTTTGGGTTTCTGGACCACCATATCGCCAATTTCTTCGATATACCGACGCTGCAGCTCACTCTGCAGCAGTGTGTGACGCAGTGGAGCCACCGTACCATAACCGGCATTTCCTGTCTGCGGGGAGTGCTCCTCATCGTCGGTGGAGAAATGCAAATCGGAACCAGGATCCGTGGTGGGCAAATCCAAAGTGGTACGCACCACCTCGCCACGTTTCTTGGGCGGCTTGTTGCGTACTCGGGTGCGACGATTCTGCAAAGGCTTCACGAATTAGAAATCGGGGAAAGGTGCGAGATTTTAAAGGGGACGGGGGGGTGTGCATTGTGCCGGTGCCGCCTACCTTCTTGCGTCGAAATATGAAAATCCTGCGGTTGGCCAGCCACAGGCGAAAATTGCGATCAATGTGTAGCTTATGATGCACTGGCACCTTGTGCTTCTCCGTGGGCATATACCGTTTCTTTTTCCCACGTTTCGCTCCGCCGCTGGAACGTTGCTTAGTGGACTTGCTCTTATTGCTTTCCATTTGAGGCCGAACCACAATCTTTTGCGATTGTGAGGACTGTGAACCGCTGCTCTCGGAGCTCTCAGAGCTATGCACCGCAGCTAGTGGTGGTGCTGGTGGTGGAGGTGGTGGCGGTGGTGGTCTGCGCACCTGCGAACGCACCTCCATATCGGCGGATACGCCGCCTCCACGCATGCGTTTCGATGTGGACACTTTGGAGCCCAATTTAAAGCGCCTTCTCTTGAGCGTGGTCAGAGCCTTGAACTTGCGCTGGAACAGCGGCGTAAAATAGATGCGATCCAGTTCATGCATTACCTTACGCATGCGACGCATACGAAACTGTGTGCAGTGTGCAGTTTGTTGAGTGAGAGCAGAATCCCCAACCAAATCATCAACCCATTCACACCTACCTTGCGTATCTCGTGCATAACCTCCGGTGAACTGGGCGGTGCTCGTGTGGGGGCACAGCACGGACCTTCCAGGTCTGAGGCGGTTATAGAGTGTTTGCCACCCTCATTGTCAGAGCTGGAACTGCAGTTACCCTCGTCACTGATAGGCGGTGTTGGGGGGGATAGGATTGGTAGGTGGGTTAGCACATTAGTTAAGAAAGTTTTGGAAGGGTGGAAAAGCCTAGAAACCTTTCTAATTTACTATCTCCCACGCTCTTGAACTGGAAGCTACCGACGGATTTGAGTCGTTGAATCGAACTTTTTGATTCTGGCAATTATTTCATTCTAAAAGCGGGTTTGTCAACAAGAACGAGGCCAAAAAGTGAGATTGTATTGGTGTGCGAAAATAAAGCGACACAAACCAGCTCTGACCAGCTTCATCGAACGCTGAATGAGTCTGAAAAGCTGTTTGCTTTCTCGCTGTCCTAAAAAGACCACTAATGCCACATGAATTAAGAAATTTTCTGCGAGAGTAAACAAAACTACTCTTTTTCTTCCCCCCTTAATGCGTATTTTATAATATTCGACTAGGTTCGGTTAGGGTTCCAAAACCGAACCTAAATTCGAACCAGTTTCGCCCCCCTCTGTTTGGAAAAGATTGTCTAGGGGAGAACTTGAGAAGGAAAATGGCAAGTTAAACCTTGCAAACTTATGTTAAAGTGCAAAGTGGAAAATTTTCTCGGATGAAGAACCGGTACGGTTTGGGATTTTCGGGGTTCGAGGAACCAGACCATGGACCGAAGCTTCCAAGTTTGTAACTTCCCGAACCAGACCCCTTTTTTCATTTGGATACGCTTTGTTGTAATAATAGATTAGATTGCATGGATTTTTGGTCTCGTGACTCTTTCCAAGGGTACAAAGAGTTAAAAACGAGAAAGCCAAGCTAACTTCGTCTGTGCCGAAGTTTTTATACCCTTGCAAATGCTGTTTTTGAAATGTCAGAGTTTAAGAACGCTTAAATAAAAATCTAAAAAAAATTTTAACTAAAACCCATTTTCCGGCAGATAAACATCTGATTTCGACCAAATTTCGCGAATCTTTTTGAAAACATATCAAACTAACAATCGCGGAGTTTAAGAAAGATAAAATTTAAAACAGAAAAGATTTTTCTCACTAAGGCAACCGATGTCGATCAACTTTTTCAAATTAGTTTGAAAGCGTTTAATATTAAGAATCACCGACTTTGAGAACGATTTACTTGAAAACAAAAAAGGTTTTTTCCCTAAGACCCATTTTCCGACCGATCGGTCCTATGGCAGCTATATGTTATAGTCATCCGACTTTGACCAAAATTTGCAAATCTGTTTGAAAGCATATAATATTAATAATAGCCGAGCTTAAGGACGCTAACAGTGAAAACAAAAAAGTTTTTCTTACTAAGACCCATTTTCCGACCGATGGTTCCTATGACAGCTATAAGATATGGTCATCCGTTATTGACCAAAATTTGCAAATCTGTTTAAAAGCATATAATATTAATAATGACCGAGTTTAAGGCCGCTAACATTGAAAACAAAAAAGTTTTTCTCAATAAGACCCGTTTTTTGACCGATGGTTCCTATGGCAGCTATAAGATATAGTCATCCGATCCGGTTGGTTCCGACATATTAGCAGCGTGCAGTAAAAAGAAGACTCTGTGCAAAATTTCAGCTCGATAGCTTCAAAGCTGAGAGACTAGTTTGCGTAGAAACTGCTCAATCGACTCAGCTCGTAGCCCTGATCAAGAATATATATAGTTTATGGGGTCGGAAATGAATATTTCTATGCGTTGCAAACTTCTGGGCAAAATTTTAATACCCTTTGCAAGGGTATAAATATTGCATAAGGGGCACCATAAGAAACTATGTGATTGCAATTAACTAAGTTTTTGTTATATATTATAACATGATGTCATTGTTTTGGCCGATTGTGGGGCTACTTAATTGCTATCCAAATATAAAACAATCTTTTTTTAAAAATCCAAGATTTTCATATTTTTAAAAAAGATTTTATCGTACAAACGTAGTGTCACATCAGTTTGGAAAAGCCCTATTTTCACTTTCGCAATTATTTAGCGATCTGAAACCGGTTTTGGGATCAGATTTTTCGTGAAATTTTTGCGAAAGTGAAAATGGGAGCATGGCTGATTGCGATTTCGTGAAGGAAATAAAGCATAAGTCAAGTTGAAAAACGACAAGGCTACCTTCCAATTTCAAATGAATGTGGTCCTTTCGACTACAGATTGATGTGCCAAAGAGCTTGGTTAGCTAGATGTGTCTTTCTGTAAAATAATATGTTAAAATTTTGAATTGGAAAATAGAGTCAAAAATCTGTCAACTATATAAGAATCTATTAACCAAGCCTCGAACCAAAACCTTAGGTTCGATAAGATTTTACAAGGGGTTCGAACCGCCGCACTGTGTAAGATTTTGCCAATCTAGGGGGACTTAAATCAGTAGGAGTCGTATTTTTGAGATATCGGCTTGAAATTTACAGTGAATATTCTAGTAAGCCCAAAAAAAATGGGCGTGGCACTTTAGGGGGCGTAAAAATATGAAAAAAACTGCTATTTTAAAGATACAAACCCCAATAAAAATGTAAACGGGTTCGAACACCCGGACCGAACCTGCTGCAAAATTTTAGAGGTGTGCAGCCTTGGTCGAAACCAATGAAATCTGGTGTTCAAAACCTTGACTGGGTTCGGTCTGTTTAGCTGCCGTTTTTATCTGATTGCACTTTGAAGCTTAAGGTTAAGAATTTCCCCCACTAACATCAGAAGGCTTTTACACACAAAGCTTTTGCGACTTCGCGTTGGTTGCTGATGTTAAATTTTGCTATGAGCCTGCCTTTGGAATTCCCAAGCGGTTATGGCAATGCTGGCATGAGGTAGCCTCTGCTAACCCTCAGAAGACAAGCAAAGACTGCTAATGATTGAATCGTGGTGATTCATGAAATAGCTATTTAGTCAACCAGCCTCCTTTGTTGTGTGTGTGTTTGTGTGTGTGTCTTGTTTTTAGAAGAATTATAAACAAAAACATAAAAATTGTAGGGTTAAATGGTGGTGTACCAACCTGGAGTAATCCGATAGTGGTATGTTTAATGGCTCATCGGCACTGGAGCCTTCGCGCATCAGTCTTTCGATTATTTTGGAGCGTAGTCTATCCTGTTGTTTGAGTAAATTTAAAATCTATTGTAAATGTTAATGCATTGGGATTAGTGAGGAAATCATAAACTGGCGGAAAGGAAATTATTAAAAGTAAATTAAAGTGTATGTCTGGCTGTATTCGTGATGAGGTGGTGGTGAGGTGGTGCGAAAGCGAGCAAACTACTTACAAAACTAGGAAAATTATACAAGATATACGACACAAACATCTACATAAAATACAGATTTTTATTGCTTATTTTTGTGTTTTTTGCTTTTTTTTTTATCATAATAATACGTCTTAGACTTAGCAGCCGGGCAATGCTGTGCATTAAAACTAGATATGTATATATATGTGGCATATATATATTCGATATTATAAAGAGAGTAGATCCGTTGCATGTATAGATTTAGATCAGCAATGCCCATTGAGAGGGACAAAACAACAACAGCGAGAGCGAGAGAGCGCCTTGCTCAATGGGCATCCCTGGTTATGGTAATCATACATGCAATTGGGATGCTCAAAAAACATTAGAAAATCAACGATACGGGCAAATAGACAGCATTCAAATTAATTAGATATCATCTGTGGCTCTGGCCGATACGTGGGTCTGTAGCGGTAGGGAGAAGGATCAAACATTAAGGTTTACATCAACAACAAACTAAGACAAACCATAAGCTAGGCTGAGTATGTGTGTATGTGTGTGTTTGTGTGTGTGTGTGTGTGTGTGTTATGGGGTAGATTCAACCTTCCTAGGAGACACTCTTCTCCACAGAACGTTTCACTTTTAATTTATCGTTCATTATACATCCCTGATCGGCCATTTTCTGTAATTTCAATGCTTTCTGTTCGCGTTTCTCGCGTTTTCTTATCTTTTTGATTTGCTTAAATAATTTTGAAAGTCGCTTTACTTTGTTCGGATTCTCATCGCAATAGTCCAAAAGTGTCTCACAAAATGCACGGCCCATGTGTTCATAATCCTGCAATACACACAAAACACACGTCTCATATAACTGGGATTGGGATTAATTAATGGATAAGCAGGCTTACCTGTGTGCTGAAATGTGTGCCTTTGCGTGAGCCCAGCGATGAACCACCAAATGAGGCCTCAATGGTATAACTATTCGTAATGCCCAGCATCCAGACGACAATACGTCCCGTACCCTCTTTACTGCGTTGTATTTTAAACTTGCAGCTTTCAAAGGAGAACTGCAACGGCAGAGAAAGATAGAAAAAGAGAGAGAGAGAACGAACATGCGAGAATCACTTTGTTTATGTTGTGGGTGCTATATAAAGTAACCTTCTTAGGGATTTCACTTAAAATTTTCAAGATCAGATTAAAAGTCTTGAAATAGTCATACAAACATCTGCAAGTTTTCGAAAGTCCTCCCCGCGAGGCACAAGAAAGTCCTCCCCGCGAGGCACACAAAGTAAAAAATTTCCACTACCAGATGAAAAGTGTGGAAATAGCTGTACAAACACCTACAAGTTTTCAAGCTCATCACGAAAGTCCTCAACGCGAGGCACACGAAGTTAAAATTTTCAATACCAAATCAAAAGTCTTGAAATAGCTATTCTCAAACACCTGCAAGTTTTCGAAATCCTCCACGCGAGGCACAAGAAAGTCCTCCCCGCGAGGCAAACAAAGCAAAAAATTTCCACTACCAGATGAAAAGTCTGGAAATAGCTGTACAAACACCTACAAGTTCTCAAGCTCATCACGAAAGTCCTCAACGCGAGGCACACGAAGTTAAAATTTTCAATACCAGATCAAAAGTCTTGAAATAGCTATTCTCAAACACCTACAAGTTCTCGAACTCATCACAAAAGTTCTCAACGCGAGGCACACGAAAGTCCTTAACGAAAGGCACTCGAAAGTCCTCAATGAGAGGTAGGTAGATATACTTCGTAAAATGTAAATTTTCCAGATCACAACATAAATTATTTCTGTGATTTGGCTTTTTAGTACTTTTGAGCGGGTTCAGTCGGCTGGTTTGGAGACACAGAGAGAGATATGTCTTTGAATTGGTATAATTGTATAAGCTGTTTGTCAAGAAGCAAGGTTATTATCGCGAGGCTAAGTCGTTTTAAAACGACATAATACCGCCGTTTTACAAGCGTTATGGCTCCGCGCGTTTCCTATCTATCTCGAAAACTGCCCCCGAGTAATTGCTCAAGAAGGTCGCATACCCATGCATGTTCCACTTACCCGATCCGCGCTATTCTTGTGCAGCATTAGGGGAAATACCTGCTCGGTGAGCTTCTTCTCCGGATTGCGTTTATTCTCACAGCCATAAATGAATATGTTGTGCTTGCGTGAATGTGCATGCATATCACAGTACATGGCCACGCCGCATTCCTCTATCAGTCTGGGTGCAAAGAAACGATTAGTCAACACATCAACTGCATCTGCTAATTGTACCTTCGAATCATGGCTTTTGTATACCAAATGGATGGATATGTCTCGCGTATAACCGTACGATATTGACGATTCAAGTCCTTGCCGGTCAGCGAGTTTCTTGTGTTGCCCACAATGACGCCATCTGGATTCAACATGGGCACCAGCTTGAAGATGAACTTGTGACGCAGGCGCTTTGCCACCGTCGTATCGCCGGTTATAAAGTCCATCAGACCCTTCATCATCCATGAGGCGGGCGTTTCGCTGGGATGTACGCGTGCCGATACCACAATGGACTTTTTACGCTAATCGAATTGAAGAATCAGGGCTTAATCTCTTTATAGTTGTTTTATGATGGACCTACCCGCATGTTTTCTTCGTTGCTAGAAGGCGCCGTTACCGTCAGGTAATACACATTGTTGCCCGCCAGCGTACGACACAAGAGGCGCAACTTACAGAACTTCGATTTGACAGGATGACGTTGAATTTCCATGAGATAATCCTGGAGATCACTATACGTATACGGGTAGCTATGAGCAAAATACACGGTATCTTCATCGTGCTCAAATTCTATGGTGAAAGTGAGCGTATAACTGGAGTTATCCTCATCCTCTTCATTGGCATTGTTCTGGCTAGTGCTGATGGAATATGAAATGTAAGATTAGACCCCTCCACTTTGATACCGGCCACTCACTCATCATCGTTGCGATAGTAGCAGATATTTTCGCCGCATCTACGCCAACCCTCGCTCTTCTCTTTGGCTCCCAGTGTGGAGTACATCACAGGTTGCATGCCATCGTTGTACAGGCTATCGGATTTCACCAGATTCACTATGGAGAAGCGGTAGAGCATCTTACGGCGCGTCCTTCGTACCCGAAAATAGAACCATTGTTTCGAACGACTCGTATAGAGATCCGGACGCAGATACAGTTCATAGTAGGTGGGCGTTATCTGCACCGCCTTGGCCAGATTGCCGCTCTCGAAACGTGACTCAAATTCCAAGCCATCGTACTCCTCAGGATTCATGGGATGGCAGTTGGTGGCGAATTTGGCACCGCCCACCGCCGAGCGACTAAACTGCGTTTGGGGGATAGCAGAAGAAACAGATTGAGATGAGGTAATCATCTCCTGATTAGTACCACCACTTGTTGTCTCGTCATGGCCAGTGCTTGTGCAAGTGCAAGTGCTAGTGCTAGTGTCACCACTCGATACATGCTCAAAATCGCGATGACGCCTTCTGGCAGCAGCCGCTGCTGCAGCCATGGTAGCGGCATGAGTATAGGTACGTGCCATGGGCATGGATGTTTTCTGCCCGGCTGTGGGGACAGGCCAGGCGGTAGGGAAATGGTGTTCAGGGAAATGACAAAAACCCTGCACGATTTAAAGCGATACCATCTCATCATACATGAAGTTTCTCCATTTCAATAATCGATGATCAATTACGACCCAATCGAGGCACGCTGGTCTCTGACGCCGGCATAGCGACATAATTCAGAGCAAATATCTTGATCTGCGTCTAGATTTCAAATTTGTTTGCTCTAGCTCCTCTAGTCTCTGAGATCTAGGTGTTCATACAGACAGACGGACGGACAGACGGACATGGCTATATCGACTCGGATGTTGATGCTGATCAAGAATATATATACTTTATATGGTCGGAAATGATTCCTTCTGCCTGTTACATACATTTGCACGACTTTAGTATACTTTTTTACTCTACGAGTAAGGGTTATAAAATCAGTCAATCACATGCAAAAGCGATATTGCTTCAGTTTAGCCACAAGCATAATGAAAACCCTGGTTTAAACGTTTCACTATCAAGACATTGGAAATGGGAAGCGTTCAAAAAACGAATCGGAAACGGTTATAGAAGAATTAGCTGATATTAACACCAATTTACCAGGCTGAAATCAAAACAGACCGAAACCGGAATCGAAACAATTTGATTTTAATGATCGTAACCGTAACCGAAGACGATATTTGTTTCGGTTTTAATTCCTGCCTAAAATCCTAATCAATTATCCAGGATTGAATCCTTTGTCCATCATCAACTACGTCAGCTGTATTCACCGATCACAACGATCGTTCATACTCAGTTCGATTCACCTAACAAGAGAAACGTGCATCTAAACCAGGGTTTGTCAAAAAGAGCGAGGCCACAAAAGTGAAAGTGTCAAGCGACGCTGTGACCTGCTGCTTTATCGACCGCTGCCTACTATGCGTAGTATGGGGGAAAGTCGATTGTTGATCATCGATCACCTCTAAGATATCGCTTCAATCGGTGCCTGGGGTGCGCATTGCACTCTTTAATTGCTTGCTTACATGCTAGTAGCCTATCCTTGCTATCGTCACCCACTAGCGTATCCGTATCGGACAACGAACTAGATCCATTATAAGCCCGATTTTCGGCTCCGCCGGTTAAACGTAGTGGATGGCCACCGCCGGATAGTTCGTCAGTGTCCGTATCATCTAAAGTCGAACTGCTACTGTCGTCGTCATCCCCGTCAGTCCCGTCATCACTGCTACTACCACCACCGTTTTTCTTCTTTGGCCTCGGCTTGGCCATTAGCGCTGCAGCCGCTGCCGTGGCCTCCGCTCGTCGTTGACGCGCACTACTCTCAAATGCCACCTCCAAGCGGGCTATATTTTTCTTGGGCAACTTGATGGGGGCTACCGCGTATTTGTTATTTGATACCTTGTTTGTGCTGTTGGAGCCCTGCTGCTGCTGTCCGTCTGCTCCTGCCGCCGTGGTGGGTTTCTCGCCATGATCGACTATCTTCTCAATTATCGCCTTGGACACATTCTTGCCGAATTGACTGAGCACATAGCGGGGTGAGGCTGGCTTGTATTCGGTGCTATTATTCTTCCAGATGTCTTCTATCTCGCTGGCATCCGACTTGCGACCCGGCTTGGGGCTCTGTCGGGCACTACCACCACCAGCTGCGTCATAGCGCTTCTTTTTGGCCTCGATGAGATCTTTGATAATGGCTTTTTCTCGTGCCTCGCCCGCACCACCGCTCGTATCGTAATCATCATCCTCGAAATCATTGTCCTCATCCAGAGAGACGCTGGTCGAGCGATTGTCTAGACTATTGATCATTTTGGAAACGGTATGCTTGCCTGGCGCTTGGCGCAGAGGTGTAGCTCGACTTGGAGGCGTTGAGTCGATGTGAGAGTCTGAGGAATAATCTGATTCATCGCTCGACTCGTCCTCCTTCTTTTTGGTCTTAGGTTTTTCCTGTGCAAGTGAGTAAGTGCAACAGTGCATAGCAAATCTAGGTGTGATTCTGGCTAAATACTTACATAGTTGACAGCACTAATGGGACTATAGCTAAACACAACAATGCCATTCTCCTCACCAACAGGTCGGGGCTTCAGCTCGTTGCCTGTGGGCACATTGAGTGGCTCTGGCTGGGCCGGCACAAAGGGAATGTGTGTGATGCGCTCCTCAATGACCTGTGTGGAAGATAAGATTATATATATTCAGTCTCAGATATGGGGGAAATCAAATTTGGTATGTAAGCTAAATCGATCCACCAAGTTTCATAGATCGAAAATCTCGTTTTCAAGAACCTTGCAATTTTATAAAAACAAGATTGAAAAACCATTTCGCAACTTATCAACCATCCTACAGTTTTCTGTAAAGCTCCAGTTGCAATGAACCCACCCTTCCTGGGACTCTCGAACCACGACCTCTTTGTTCAATAACACATTGGCACGGCCGATTAGTCGATTTTGCCGTAGGGGGTCAATTGTTAAGCGCAGCCAGTTGTAGTATAAGAACTCAGGCTGCGAAAATCTCTGCTCTTATACTGCAACTGGTTGGGCATAACAGTTGATGCTCGATAGTAAAGTGCAAGTGTCAGTGTTTCAGTGCGCAGAAGGTACTGAGCTTCAAGTCCCAGTATCGGCGGATTAATAATTTACAATTTTTATAAGTTTTTCAGAAACAACTAACTAAACCAACCACAAATCACACCCCACCCTTTTCCACCCATCACCTAAAAATAAAAAATGCTTAATTTATTTCTGCTATTTTTTTTTCATATTAAAAAAAGAAGATTGTTTCATCTTAAAGTCGAGTATAAACGATCTTAATTCAATATGGTTGGTTTAAGATTTAAATGGGTTAAGATTATCTCGTCTCTGTCGAATTCTGACACCGTTTCGTCTAGTTTCAAGATTATAATCTTGGTTTTAGATGGATTTTTTTCTGCAATGGTACACATCCTTTGAAAGGTACAGAGTATATTACAGTCGAGTTTAAACGACTTTCGCACTGGTTAACATTACAAATTCTCCTCCCCGCCCCCCCCCTCCTTAAGCTTTCACTTAAAGTCAATGAAGCAGTCAACGACAAATGGCATTACCATCTCAATACCACACACATGTTGGTGGTCGCACATAACTGCTCAGATAGTTGTTGTCGTGTCCTTGAGGTTAAAAGGAAATTGGCAAATGGCAGTTACAATCACATTTGACATTCAACATTGTCAACGAACCCCTTCGGCGAAGGGGGAGAGACTCAGACCAGGACCTGGACTGGATTTGTTGTCGTTTGTTGGCGCTTTTGTTTGTTTAGCCTTTAATATGATGGTGGATAAGTTGATTTTGTAGTCATAGTTCGACTGAAAGACCGCCAACTGAACCATTTATTATTTCTTGATGCACACAGTGAGCAAACTTAGAGTTTGTTCTCAAAATTCAAGTGCTTTATATTCTTCAATAACCGTTTGATATACACCTCCTACCCCTACACATAATTATATAATAGGCCATACGAAAAAATTGACAAATTTTGACCACGCCTCTTATTTACGCCAACGTAAATACTCAAATGAAAATTTGACAAATTTCGCAGTTTTTAGCTAAGCCTCTTATATACGCGTCTTCAATTGCCATCTATCCAACCTTCATAGTTATCTTAGGTGCTTTGAAAATTTTGCATACTTTGCGATTTTCTTGACTACTTGATCTACTCCTCATATTTACCCGCCGGAAGGCTAATCTTTTATGATAATCTAAACTCAAATGAGAATTTTTGAAATTTCGCGATTTTTTTGGACCATAAGTTCCACCATCCGTCCATAAAATCTTCATAAAAATCTGAAATTAATGAACAATTTAGAAATTTCCCAATATTTTAGAACTTTCAAGGTACACCTTTCATTTGCTCGGTCTACAACTTCCATTTAACCGTCTATACATATATGTCATCTAAATATTCTTTGTAATAATCTAGAATCAAGAATGAGAATTTTTGTAAATTTTGCCATTTTTATACATTTTTTATACAATTACATATTTTGCATATGGGCATTTCTCAAATGTCGAATGCGACATTCGTACGCATTCAAATTGAAGAGAAACATATGCCAAAACATTATTTTATTTTGACAAAAGGCGAAACTTATAGCTCTTTATTAGCACTAAAATTGGTGCAAAAGTTGATTTTGGGCAATTGTTCGTTTTCAAGATAATTACAGACGAGAAGGCCAAGCTAACATCGTCTGTGCCGAAGTTTTTATACACTTGCAAAAGCTGTTTTTGAAATGACAGAGCTTAGGAACGATTAGATAAAAATCAAAAACTTTTGTAACTAAAATCCATTTTCCGCCAGATTAACATCTAATTTCGACCAAATTTCGCGAATCTTTTTGAAAACATATCAAATTAACAATCGCCAAGTTTAAGAATGATAAAATTTAAAACAAAAAAGTTTTTCTCACTCATTTTCCGACCGATAAGTCCTATGGCAGCCTAAAGATATAGTCATCTGATTTCGACCAAATTTTTCAAATTAGTTTGAAAGCGTTTAATATTAATAATCACCAAAAAAATTTTTTCACTAAGACCCGTTTTCCGACCGATCGGTCCTATGGCAGCTATAAGATATGGTCATCCGATTTTGACCAAAGTTTGTAAATCTGTTTGAAAGCATATAATATTAATAATGACCGTGTTTGGGAACGCTAACATTAAGAACAAAAAAGTTTTTCTCACTAAGACCCATTTTCCGACCGATCGGTCCTATGGCAGCTATAAGATATAGTCATCCGATCCGGTCGGTTCCGACATATTAGCAGCGTGCAGTAAAAAGAAGACTTTGTGCAAAATTTCAGCTCGATAGCTTTCAAACTGAGAGACTAGTTTGCGTAGAAACAGACGGACAGACAGACGGACGGACAAAGCTCAATCGATTCAGCTCGTCGACCTGATCAAGAATATATATAGTTTATGGGGTCGGAAATGAATATTTCTATGCGTTGCAAACTTCTGGGCAAAATTATAATACCCTTTGCAAGGGTATAAAAACTGTGCCAGGAATTTTTAGTTTACCTTTTCGTTGCTTGAGTATCCAGCAACATGAACGAAAACCACAGTTTCTTATCGATAGTTGGCCTATCGATAGCGCGTGTGGATCGAAAGAACAGCTGATACACAGCTCAGAAATATATTGGTTACAATTATTTTGGACGTGATGAGCGAAAAATTGGGGTGAATGCTTTTAGGTTTTTGTTATGAGCTGTCATCTTCCTGGGGAACCAGCAGCGTGCAAAGATTGGTAGGGGATAATGCCAAGTGAACACTTATGCCCAATTGCTGAGGCCGCCCGAGAGAGTCGATGGGATGTCGTAGGTTGAGACGACTTTTGAGTCTGTTTGTCGCCAGATCATAGGCATGTCTTTAGGAGTGGGCCACCAGTCGATCATGATACCTGCTGGTGTGCATATTAATTTGGGGCCCATAATGGCAAAGCGTCCAAATCGCGGTATATAGTTGTATGCTTCTCATACCAGGGACCTCACATAGAAGATTCTAGGTACTTGAGGGTAGTGGAGCATGCCGTACCCCATAAAGGGATCCCGCAGATCCACCACTACGAAGCTTGAGAAGCCAATCGAGCTTCAATGTCATAGCTGCAACCGTAGCTGCTACCCGAGACACAGACTTTCCTGGTCAAGCGGCGGTCCAGAGATACGCCAAGGTATTTCATCGCGGTATCTATTTGATCCTAGGAGTCGCACACGAGCAACTTTTCGGGGTCTCATAGCGATCATGTTGAATATTTGAACGATTAACGGCAAAGTTCCAGCAAAGCCAAGGTACTGAACCGGCCACTGAGTTGACAAAATCCATAATATTAATGCAAATGTATTTAGGCAATCTTGTATTCGACCATGAAATACTTCATTTGATTGGCGACCAACCGATATGTCATACTACTTTGGAAATTGGAATGACATTATAAAGTTGTGCACATAATTGTGCTCCATCCAGGCCACACTGCAAAGTGACATTCGTAGCCATCGGCTTATCATCCCCTAGTATAAAGTAGCACCTACTTCCTCTGGAAATTATTATATTTTTTTTTTAATTTATTTAAATTCAAATAATTAACAGTGCTTAATAGCCGACTGATCAGAGTGACCATGCACCTTTTTAGTGGATGGTCACCCTGTTTTAGTTATGTTCCACACACACAAGAAATAACTAGCAAATTCCTGGCAGGAATTTTTCGCAGTTCATTTTTATATATATGCATGTATAGTATAGATATAAATTTAGAACCACTGAATCGAACCGAAACCGCAGTTCAGTTAGATTCAAAATTATGTAGTGGACCCGCGGTTCAAAAAGATATGCACGACGAAACCGAACCAATCTTTATATCCGAGCGGTAGACTCCTGATAGATTCTTTGGTAATGGCTTTGGACAGAGGCCATCTTGCAAGAACCAAAAAATCCTGGTTTTAATAGTTAATCGGGATTGACTTATGATTGTAAAAATTTTAAAACAATTCGAAAAGTACTTAAACATATCCAGAAACGGTATAAAAGCAGGGTATTTCGGAATTTTAAAAAATTGTAATATTTCACACAAATTTTTCAAATGTAAAACATGGTCCCACAGTGCCTCAATTATTTAAAAAAAAAATAAAGTAACCCCCTACCAGGCAAATCTGATAACGTCGTATGTAAGCACACTTATATGTATGTATGTATGTATCGATGCTACATGTATATGTTTGTATATTTAAATGTGGGGTTAATTGAGTCAGCAGCAGTTGGCAGCATTATTCTTCCGCCCCCTCTCTGCCTCCCTGTGTTTTACCCCTCGGGTGATGCCAAAGGTTGCTGTTAACCTTCCCTCCTTCCGCAGCTCCCGCCCCCCCCACCACCCCACCTTACGAGTTATCAAAAAAAACCCAAACCAATTAGCCTGTTTTATTTCTGCCTTTTGGCGTTTTGTTGTTTTGTTTTTGGCTTTGATGGTAATGAAACGAGAAAAGTTTTTTATGCCTTCATTGCCATTGCCAGTGTCAAGTCAATACCATCGAGCGGGCCATTTTGAAATTTCACTTTTTATTTCCGTTTCGCCGAGTTGGAAATTCAACAATGACGTTTCCTTTCTTTCCAGTTTTTGGTGATTACTTCTTCTTTGGCTGGCGTGGCAGGTGAGGAGGTGAAACAGGTGAGTGTTGATACCCCTTCAATGCTAAACCCTCATTCAAATCTTACTGAATTGCGCCACAAACGATTGCATTGACCTCCAACCATCCCCTGGGCGGAGGAGGGCACGATTTTTGGCAGCGATTGAAATGTTTTGGTTCATTCAAAATCAATTTCAACTATTTTGTACACAATTATCACCGAAATGGCAAAAAAAGAAAAGAAAATGGCAAACGGAAAATGTTTACGCATGTCATGGGTTAAACAGTGGGCGTGGCCCAGCATGTTGTGGGTGTGGGGGGTATGTGACCTACATACATATAATCGAGAATAAGGGTGAGAACCACAACACCCCCACTGCCCCAACCCCGGCACAATCTTCTACATCACCCAGGAATATGGCTCTGGTTTAGCTTTAAAGAGCGACTCGTTAATATTTATGAGCCACGCAAATAAAGCACAAACGTACGTCTTGTCTTTTGGCGCAGGAAGTACTGCGTGCCACCTAACAACTAGGACAAGTTGTCCTTCGATTAGTTTCGATTTCTTGAGTTTCTTACTCACCTGACATTCCACCGGCCATCTGGGGGCCTGCTGTGAGCAATCATTGTCCTTGTCCTTAGGCAGGGCGAAAAGATCTCGCGGTTCCTTCAGTCGTGCAACTGGTCGCAAGGTTTTCTCATCTGTATTAACAACCAGTTGATTCGTCTTTAAACCTTTCGAAAGGAAACTGCCAAGAAAACCTGTGAATATGAAGAAACAACGGAAATTGATCAAGTCTTAAGTTGCTCATGTTTAATAAATTGGCAATGGATTGGAGTTGTAAAAGTAATCGGAAACTGAAAAGTATGTTCTGTCAGAGAAAATGTAATAACCACTACATATGTATATGGAGAAAGCACGTTATACGACTCTACAGTTCCGATAGACAGTATAATGTTTATGCTCAACCACATAATGCTTATGAAGAACATCATTTGTCAAATACAGAGATTAAAACCGAAACGAATAACGGTTCGAAACGAAGTACTAAGTTAAAATTTCTTATATGCTGACGAATCCAGGTGTTTTCAAAACTGCAGGGTATGTGCAACACATCTAACCCCTGAAAACACGCAATTTTACCAACTTTAGTTCAAATCGAAGGAGAACTCACTGAACTCACATCGCCCTCATCCTCTAAACCCAAGAGATAATTTCTTGTTTAGTGATTACCACTTTACCAAAAGGACCTTAGAAACCGTAAATTTTGACAGGTTACTCTTTTTTGAAATTGATGACGATGTGATATTTCTTTTGAAAGAAAACAATTCCCGGAAAATGCTTGTTTTTGATCGAGGTATCGCGCACATTAATGTCCACAAACAATCTTTGGTCAAACAGCAACAACTACCTTAACGAAATGAAGAGCTGGCATTAGCAGTGGAGACTTTTCGTTTAGACTATTGAGACCGTAAATGGCCCTGCTATACCGTCCTTTCCTACCTTTTTTCAAAGTCTACTAACCAACTACTAACTATGCCTTGTACTTGAACCGTTTAAAGTTCTCTATGCTGAATAAAATCAACTCTTTCGAGTAGTCAGTTGAAAAGATTCTCTTCCCACATTAAAAAAGCCTATTTTAAAGTATTTAGCCCATAGCTGACTAAGTTAATGTTATTGCGTTGACTTCAATGTAGATTTTGTTGTTGGGGGACGAATAATTTCGCGTGCAGGCAATAATTGGTTTCAATCTATTCTATTTTTTGAGGTTGTTGTTGCTTGAGAAATATTTTATTTATTTGTATTGGTGTCTACGCGGCCGTAAGCAGACTCACTGACCCGAAAGCTTTACTAGTATCATTCTTAGGTTCCTGGGATCATTCTTTGTTGGCAGAAACACCATTCATTTCTTTTGAAACTCTGCTAAGAGCTCTGCTGGAATTTGGTACCTTGTAACATTCGTTTAGGAATATTTTCTGTCGTTGAAATATTTGCTATGAGTTTCTTCAGTAGTTTTGAAATTTTCTTTCCAATGTGTTTCTTATAAGAACAAGTAAGAAAGTCGGTCAACCCGGTCATAACTTGACCAATAGATAGCGCCACGATTTGCTTTGAACAATGCTGGTGGAGGGATTTTCCAAACTGACCAATAGATGGCGCCACTACTGTAACCATTTGGCAAGCCAGCGCATCGAACCTTCTTTGGGTCATACCTTGAGTGTAGTTTATAGCCTATTTTCACTGGCTTCATTTCTTATCATTTTTATTTCTAACAAGAGAGAAAGTCGGTCAAACCCGACTATAACATACTCTGTGCAAGTTCATTTGCCCCCGATTATAATATTATTATACATCCAACGCTTTTATCATCTCGCTCATTCTCTCTCTCTCTCACTATGATAGCCTTTGTTTAATGGAAAGCTGTAGTGACGGTTGGGGGGGTGGGGGGTGTTTACTGGCCGTTTTTTGCTCATAACTTGAGTATCGTTCATCCGATCTTTATCATTCCTTCGGCAAATCGATAAATATTCTTGATTACTAAATATCTGTACACTAAGAAAAAACTAGAACGAATAATTTGAGTACGAACGCACTTAAAAAAAAAAAATTAGTCGTTCTTGAATTTTCAAGAATTTCGCTCTTGGAATCGAGATAAATTCGTTCTATACGTTCTTAATTTGGTTTTTATAGGTAAGGGGAGTGAGGGCAACTTAACTTTCGAGAGAATAGAGTTGGACTCGCTCTCGCAGAGAGAGAGAAAGCGCATGCGCAGTTTGTCGTTGAGCATAGCTCGTAAATAACCCTCAACCCTTTTTTTCAGTTCGCTCTGCTCACGTCACTGACCGAAAAACCAAATATAAAAGGGGCTTGGGCTTCGCGCAACCGAATGTGTTCTGTTATCGCGCTCACTGTTAAGTGGCTGTGGTTGACCACACAGCACTGATCGGTCTGACAGTAACCGAATAACAGGCCCAACTCAGTCAATTGGTCATAAATTGCGTGCTTCTCGGAGACCAAACTCTTAAAATGTTATTTGAAAAGGTTGCAGACTCAAGAGTTGCGCCAGAGTTTAACATAAGCAGAGAGAGAGAGCCTATGCGAGAGAGAACGAGAGAGCGCATACAGTTCGTCGCATACATTTATATCGTTAGCCGAGCCTTACACACCGATGCATACATACGAAGAAGACCTATTGAATTCGGGAATTAGGCCAAACGGTCCCAAAAAGACCTAAGAGGAAAAAATCAAAAAAAAAATGTGTTTCTCTCCTCTCACAACCAAATAGAAGCAGAGAGCGTAGTTAAAGGTTATTTCGGTACCGCTTTCCAATGTGGTCGCACGAAGCTGTCGTTTTCTGACAAAGTCAAACGGGGGACCAATTTTTGCGACCTCTGTCGTTGAGAGAATAGCGTTGGACTCGCTCTCGCAGACAGAGAGAGAAAGCGCATGCTTAGTTTGTCGTTGTGCGATGCGTACGAAAGGCAACTGCATTTATTTATAAGTGTGTTTTCGTCCGCTCGTTTAGCTAATGGATGATAGCTGAGTGGGCTAAGCTGCCCGTCGCCTGTGTGTGTTTCAGTCTTTCGTGGTACCGAATTCAAGTCCCAGAAAAGTAAGTGAATAAATAAAAAAATATCTATGTGTCTATCTTAAAATCAATTAGTTTAAAACAAAGTTTGGGTGGTGGTTGGGGTTGGTTGATAATGGTGAGTGGGAGGGGGGAGGGAGGCGGACCACGTCGATTCTGTCGGGTCGGTCGTGTCTCTCACACCCCCACCCCAAATATTCTTTTTTACTTTTGAGAACGAATGCTCTTGATTCAAGAGTGAAATTCTCTATTTTTTCTCTGAGTGTAGAAGGTACGAAACTAAGAAAATAAGAAGTGTATGTCCCATACATGTCAAAGCTTTACCTCCAAGATCTCTTCGTTCATACGGACAGACAGACAAACAGACGAACATGGCTATATCGACTCAGCTGTTGATGCTGATCAAATATATATATACTTTATAGGTTCGGAAATGATTCCGTCTCCCTGTTACATACACACAGCACAAACTTAATATACTCTGTGTACCTTTGGTACTGAATATAAAAAGTTGACTACTGAAAATCTATGGATTCTTAAGGTCTTTTATAAGTTCGCTTGTTCGAGCAAAGCTTTGCATTACCCGTACTTACCAGCTATCTTGCTTTTTAATCGATAGGTACACAATCGTCCTGTTTCACACGATGAAAGTGCTAAAGCTTGCTTACTGAATGAATCAGATAACCCAACCAGTTCGATTTGTCAATGGCTTTTAGTTACTTTCAAAAATGGGCAAAACTCTCAAATTGATTTTCACTTTGCTTAAAATTTAACACGCGATAAAAAATACTGAAAAAAACTTGTACTTCTAGTGATGTCGTCAATTGTAAAATGCAAATAAAATGAACAATTTGAAATAAAAACAACTTGAAGGTATACACAAAGCCTGCCACAATTTGAAAACTGGGTAAATCTGAAAGCCTTTGCTGTTTGGCCTGGGCGTTGATAAATCAGTCAGTCGGACAAAGAATAAATTTATACATTAAAAAAGTATGGCGAAATGTCGTGCCAAAATCTCCTTTGTCTCCAGTCGCAGTCAAGTCAACAAAGTAAGCAAGAAGAATCATTAATATGGCCTAAATCTGTGCAACGCTTAGCGACGTTTCGCCGCAAAACGTCAACAAAAATTAATTGCCCATGTGTGGGTGACTATCCTCCACTCCCCCGCCCCCCCCACCAGCATCACTGCTGTGTCAGCGTCGCCCCCTTTTGCTCTTCCCAAAAGATATTTCATTTTCGTTTTCATTCTGTTCTGTGCGTGTGCTGTGCTGTGGTGCCAGGAGAAGATTTCATTTCGTTTCTGCAACATATTTTGTTAATTAATTTTGCTTACTTTTTTTCTTTCATTTTACTGTTTGCAGCTTTGTCGGTTTTTATTAGGACATTAAAGCTGATAATTTCTTGGGATTCTCTTTATTGCATTTTTTATTTTTCTAAACATTTTTTTAACATTTGAAGAAAGAGATTCTAGAGAAAGTTTGGAAATGTTGGGAAACATTTTTAATACGAATTAAGGCAAACACTTAATAATGTCTTTTTATACATCTGCGTTTAATCGTCAATTAAAATAAACATTATGTGAAAGCCTTTTATCTTATAATGGGACATTAATTTTAAAAAGAAAAACCAAAATTCTCAAGGTTAGTTCAGGTTTAGGTGAAACCATGATACAACCGTAAAAGCCGGGAGCTGAAACACACACAAAACACTCAATAAAGTCTATGAACTCTGCACGTCTACCGCTCTACCCAAAATGCAAATATATCCAGTGTAAGCGTACTATCCATGAATCCGAAGACTTTGTCCACCAATCGCAAGGGGTATGTTCTAAAAACCATAGTAGATTCCAAATAGCGTCCAACGTTAAAACCATTTTAATCATCAGGCCGCGTAGACACTAATACAAATGAAGAAAATATATTTCTCTAGCAACAACAACCTCAAGAAATTGAAAGAGAAACCCGTTTATTGCCGTGGCTGTCTGATACACACGAAATCATTCGTTCCCCAACAACAAAATTTACATTGACGACGACGCAAACACATCTTTGTTGAGTTTGAATTTGCAAGAGACATAGGAGAGAAATAGAAGAGAGAACACATATGAAGTTGTTGTTGCACTACGCTTAGCCTTAAGCTATGCGAGAAAGCTATACACGTGCGGCTATCTCAGTGTGAAAAAGAACAACAACCCTGATCTAGGGTGTTCCCAAAAGTAATATACCTCCACCGTTAAAATGAGAAAGTCGGTTAAAGCCCGACTGGCATATACTTCGTACCTGCCAAAGATTGGGTCTGGCGCCAAGAACTGTGAGTAGTGCTGCCTAGCGTAAGAGTATGCTTCAAACTTTGATTTACCCGGTTGATCATTCCCAAACTGAGTCAATAGAGAACAACACTAGGCAACAAGTTCCAGTATATTGAAGGGAATAGCTTATTTTAAAGTTTAAGAAATAGTAATTTACGTTAATATTAAAAACGAGAAGGCCAAGCTAACTTAGTCTGTGCCTTGCAAAAGCTCTTTTTGAAATGTCAGAGTTTAAGAACGATTAGATAAAAATCAAAAACTTTTGTAACTAAAATCCATTTTCCGTCAGATGAACATCTAATTTCGACCAAATTTTGCGAATCTTTTTGAAAACATATCAAATTAACAATCGCCAAGTTTAAGAACGATAAAATTGAAAACAAAAAAGTTTTTTTCACTAAGACTCATTTTTCGACCGATCCGTCCTATGGCAGCCTTAAGATATAGTCATCCGATTTCGACGAAATTTTTCAAATTAATTTGAAAGCGTTTAATATTCATAATCACCGTATTTAAGAACGATTTAATTGAAAACAAAAAAAAAATTTTTCACTAAGACCCATTTTCCGACCGATCGGTCCTATGGCAGCTATATGTTATAGTCATCCGACTTTGACCAAAGTTTGCAAATCTGTTTGAAAGCATATAATATTAATAAGGGACGAGTTTGAGGACGCTAACATTGAAACCAAAAAAGTTTTTCTCACTAAGACCCATTATTTTCCGACCGATCGGTCCTATGGCAGCTATAAGATATAGTCATCCGATTTTGACCAAAGTTTGTAAATCTGTTTGAAAGCATTTAATATTAATAATAGCCGAGTTTAAGGCCGCTAACATTGAAAACAAAAAAGTTTTTCTCACTAAGACCCGTTTTTTGACCGATGGTTCCTATGGCAGCTATAAGATATAGTCATCCGATCGGGTTGGTTCCGACGTATTAGCAGCGTGCTGTAAAAAGAAGACTCTGTGCAAAATTTCAGATCGATAGCTTTAAAACTGAGAGACTAGTTTGCGTAGAAACAGACGGACGGACAAAGCTCAATCGACTCAGCTCGTCGCCCTGATCAAAAATATATATAGTTTATGGGGTCGGAAAAGAATATTTCTATGCGTTGCAAACTTCTGGGCAAAATTATAATACCCTTTGAAAGGGTATAAAAAAGTCAAAACAAAAGTATAGGTTCCCCACAAAACGCGTCTAGAAAGGGTCAAAATAGGCATTTTTGCAACTTTAAGCTTAAATTACTCGAAAAATCTCGAAGTGATGAACCATTTCTGAAAACAGACTCGTGTTCAGCACTCAAAAATGACCTAGAATCACCAAATTTCGATATACATACTGAAAAAAAGTCTAATATTTTTGCCTTGTGCAATCTTCCTTACCTAGAAAGTTATAGGAAATATTAGGGTTTTAATAGAACCTTATAGAAATTCTAGAATAGGACGATGAGCTGAGTCGATTGATCATTGTCCGTCCGTCTGCTTCTAAACAACTTTTAAAGGTATAAAGCTGCAACTTTGCACAGAGTCTTTGATCGTCTTATGGCTGCCATAGAAACGATCGGCTCAAAAATAAGTAAGCATTTGTGTGTTTCGATGTAAGCATTCTTAAACTCAGCAATTGTAAAAAGATGTACAACATTTGCTGAAAATTGGAAGACCATATGATCGACAGCACCGATAGGTCGGAAAATGGGTCTTAGTGAGAACAAGTTTTTATACTCTGTACCAAAGTGTGTAACAGGGACAAGGATTGATTTGCGACCCTATAAAGTATATATATTCTTGATCAGCATCAACAGCCGAGTCTATATAGCCATGCCCGTCTGTCTGTCTGTCCGTCCATATGAACAAAGAGATGGTAAGAGATAGAAATTTGACATGTTTGGGACATATACTTCTTATACTTGCAATTTATGCCGCCCCCGCAATTTGTAAAAAAACTTAACATCTCCCACAGTTTTGTAGATAGATGTTTAGTACCTTCTAGAGATATTTAGTAATCAAGATTATTTTTCGATTTGTCGAAGAAATGATAAAGATGGTATGAACTATGCCCAAGTTATGACCAAAAGAAAGTTCGCTGCCGCAGCGCTGCTTTTTTTATATTACAGTTGGGCTTGACCGACTTTCTTACTTGTTTTTTTTTTTTCAAAAGTAAACAATCAGAGTCTTAATGATTTTGAATTGACAATCCTATATACAGTATATCCTTTAAGTGAGATTAGCCTCCTTTTCCGATTAGGGTCGAAGATGCTTCCTTCCGGCTGTTACATATATTTGCACAAATTCATCATACTTTCTGCACCTTTGGTACAGAGTATACAAAAAAAAACACAATTAAATTTCAGTATGATCAGTAGGATTTTGCATCTTTTCTCACCCTCTCCTCCTCCCCCCACGTAGCTGCTGCTGCTTACCGGCAAAAAAACAAAAAGAAACACGAAGAATTCGATATGTAAAATTCCCGCACAGCTGTTCGCGTTTGCTTATATTTTGTTTGCCAAATGATTTTCAAACTTTGAATAATTTTAGCACTCAATAAAAAAAAAAAAAACAACAAACAAATATACTCGATGGATATGTGGGCACACTTTTGTAATAATATTCAACCGTTCGATTATTATATATATTTTAGAGAATTTCTCAATCGCCCAAATTGATGGCTGAATATCGAAAACAAAGTGGAAAATGTTCGCGTTTTGATGTCGTCTCGATTTGATTTGCTCGTTTGCGCGTTTTGTTCTTGACTAAAGCAGAAAAGCCAAACGAATGTGGAATGTTCAATCTGCCTGCGCCACAAACGTTGTCGATGCGTGTGCACCTCTCGACAACGTCGACGTCAGCAGCAACAGCAGCAGCAAATATTATTTAATGCGAGTTGGCTACAAAGCAAGCGAGAGAGCTAGAGAATGAGAGAAAAGCTTGGCCATTTGGGGAAAGCTTTGGGGGAGGACAATCAGCTGTTTGTAGCGTTTATTCCTGCGGTTAATTCATGTACGAACCTGTGGGTAGCAGTTGCCGTTGCCTACTTTTTGGAGTCGGAAAGTTGTTGTTGCTTTACTGAAGAAGGTGCAAAGTCGACAACTCTATAAACCTTGAAAATGCTGCTTTGGTTCAAGTTTTAGTTCATATCTTTAAAATATTAAGCCTCAACTTTGCTGTTGACCGAAGAGATAGTTCTCCGCAGTTTAATTAATTCAAGAACATACTATTCTTTGTGTACGGAAAGAACCAGTGAATCTTCTATACAGGATCCTCCATATTCGATGGAACTTTTGACAGCGATGCCAGATCGACAAATTACATAGCGCGTTAGAAGCGTCAGTCCAAGTAGATTTTTCCGATGGAACAGTACACGCCACGCGAACGTTCTCAGATGGTGGAAATTTACATTCAAGAAAACAAGTCAATTGTGAAAACTTAACGTGCATGACCGATGAAGCTCATTTCACGTTGAACGGAACGGTAAACAAACAAAATGGCCGTATTTATGCCACTGAAAATCCCCAAGAGATTCAAGAGGTAACTCTTTACGAAAAAAAAGTCACTGTTTGGTGCGGCGTTTGTGCTAAAATGGTTATTGTGCCGTTCTTTTTCGAAGATGAAGATGGCCAAACGGTTACCGTCAATCAGGAGCGTTATCGCGATATGATAACCAATTTGTTGATGCCAATTGTTCGCCGAAAGCGTATGGTGCACTACTGGTTTCAACAAGATGGCGCTTCACCTCACACAAGACGCGCTAAAATCGATTTGAGGTCATTGTTCCCTGGACGCGTTAACCAGATTTGACACCTCCAGGCTCCTTTTTGTGGGGCTATTTGATATCAAGCCAAAGACCCTGGAAGGCCTGAAAAACAGTATTCGCCAAGAAATAGCCGCCATTCCCTCCGAAATGTTGGCCCAAACCATGGAAAATGCTGCAAAACGGACTCAATACGCCGTAGTCGCTCATGGCGACCATTTACGAGATATCATATTCAAAAAGTGATGTAAACAAATACTTGAACCCAGTTAAAGGATTTTTATCACGAATAGAAAAAAATTGTGTTTTTCTTTGGTCTTTTTACATACATATGAATTTGCACAAAATAGTTGAGTGTGAGTCTTAAGCCTAACTGCACAGAGAAAAAAAATATGCAAAAGCTACACGAAAATGTGGAATTTCTACACGTTTTGACCGGGATTTTCAACCCATAACGTTTGTGTAGCTTTTCTGCATGTCGCGTTAAGATATTGAAATCCTAGACGTTATGTGTAGCTTTTCTGCACGCCACGTGTAGCTTTCTCATTTCGACACGTGGCGTGTAGCTTTTCTGCACGCCACGTGTAGCTTTCTCATTTCAACACGTGGCGTGTAGCTTTTCTACACGTCGCGTTTAGCTTTCTCATTTCATTGAAGTCTATGAACTCAGCATGTCTACAGCTCTACCCAAAATTTTCATGAAGCTTTAAAAAAAAAAAAATTTCTAAAAACTTCATAAAGTTTAGTTCAGCTTCACCGAACTCTTCTGTTTAGTCTTCATGTTTCCTACTGGGCACAACGAGATGTCACACACACATACATATACTCAGCTCTATTACTTCAAAAGCTTTCTCTTCGACCTTGACCTTGCACTCAGCGGCGAAGTCTTTGAATGCGTATGGAAGCGCTGTTTTGTTATGCATTCTAATCAAATTGTTGTCGATTTGTTTATCCCAGACCCAATCCCAACCAACCACCACCAGACGACAAATTCATTTTCATTCATAACCAAACCAAATCACACATTCATCAGAGCTAAAGACAATAACGCCGAGTGAAAGCTTTCACCCTTGAAAGCTCTCTCTGTTTTGAAATATGGCGTCGACAGCGGCGCCAACTGCAAGCCATAGACCAAAGGAATTTGGCATTAATTAAATTTTTATGCTCAAATGCAAAACGAGCCACCAAATATCGCCAAGATCTGATTTTAATTGCACAAACAAATTGTATTATTTATTTAAATTGTATTATGTTTGGGTACAATAATTTGTAATATCTATGGCATTTTGTTTATCAACACAAAATGCAAACATTCGGCCAATGCCTTTGACAAAAAGGAATCGAAGGCGCAATTTTGTTTGTACATATTTGCCATTTCCAGCCATAAATAGCAGCGATTGTCCCCATTTACAAGATGCAAAATATCCCCCGAGATGATTGCCAAGAAAATTATGTTTTAATTTTTATACTTGGATATATATCAAACACACTTACACACACACTCACACGCCTGCTGCGGCTGTCGCGTGGCCTCTCCTCCCCCATGCTGAAAAGCAAGCAACATCGTTTTGTGAATAACTTCGGTGTTTTTTGTCTGATCTTGATTAAATTTTCACAGAGACAGACGGCTTTGGCTATATACAATTTTTACAAAAATACCAAAAACAATGAGAGAATAAAGTCTGGGATAGAGACTTGTTCTTAACCACCAAACCAAACCACTAATTTGTGTTAATACACCAATATCTGCGCTTAACAAAAATTGGAGAATTGTTTAGGATAGTGTAATTTAAAGCAAAGAAATAGTAGAGGAGAGAAGTGAGTAAAAGCAAAAGCATTGGATCACCACAACACGGATCTGAATAGGGTCAAACTAAACATTTAAAGCAGCGTTGGTCAACGAGAGCAAGGAAAAAAGTGAGAGTGTGCGAAAATAAACCGCCGTGAACCAGTTTCGAACTGGCTGCATCAAAGGCTAGCCAGCGACTGAAGGCCTGTTTACTCTCTTGGCCTCAGCTTCGGCATGCGTTCGGCTCGTGTATGTGTAAATAGCGAAATGTCTTCGCCCCCCAGGGGGTACTTGTGACCATCGCTGATTTAAAGCAGGTGTCGGCAAAACACACATGCGCATTTATACACAGAAGATAGGGACGCGCCGGACTCTGATTTAAAGCAACCTTAAGATCAAATTAACAAAAATCAAGACGTGATGGATCATTTCCCAAAAATAGATTCTTGTTTTGCATACGAAAATCATCTAGAGCACGGTTTGTCAACAAGAGCGAGGCCAAAACGTGAATGTGTATGTATTGCTGTTCGTTTCTTAGACCGCTGGCCAGCGACTGAAAAGTAGTGTTACCGGATATTTAGAAAATTTTTTTCGATATTGAAAAAGTATCAATTTGATATTGATTTTTCAAAAACTAGAGATCGGAGCTCCAAAATACGGAAAAAATCTAAATTTAGGAACGATTTCTCATCTTCCACATAGCAGTTGTGTGTCAGATAAACTTACAATTTACTCTGATATTTGTTAAATTTTTCTGAAAGATAGCAATGGGTATTATAAATTTACCCAGAAGTTTGCAACGCATAAAAATATTTATTTCCGACCATAAACTATATATATTCTTGCTCAGGGCGACGAGCTGAGTCAATTGAGCTTTGTCCGTCCGTCTGTCTTTCAGTCTGTCTGTCCGTCTGTTTGTTTCTAAGCAAACTAGTCTCTCAGTTTTAAAGCTATCGAGCTGAAACTTTGCAGAGTCTTCTTTTTACTGCACGCTGCTAATATATCGGAACCGACCTGATCGGAGCACTATATCTTATAGCTGCCATAGAAACCATCGGCCGAAAAATGGATCTTAGTGAGAAAAACTTTTTTGTTTTCTATGTTAGCGTCCTCAAACTCGGCCATTAATAATATTATATGCTTTCAAACTGTTTTGCAAATTTTGGTCAAAATCGGATGACTATATCTTATAGCTGTCATAGGAACCATCGGTCGGAAAATGGGTCTTACTGAGAAAAACTTTTTTGTTTTCAATGTTGGCGTCCTCAAACTCGTCCATTATTAATATTATATGCTTTCAAACAGTTTCGCAAATTTTGGTCAAAATCGGATGACTATATCTTATAGCTGCCATAGGACAGATCGGTCGGAAAATGGGTCTTAATGAAAAAAACTTTTTTGTTTTCAAGTAAATCGTTCTTAAGGTCAGTGATTCTTATTATCAAACGCTTTCAAACTAATTTGAAAAAGTTGATCGACATCGGGTGACTATATCTAATGGTTGCCATAGGACCGATCGGTCGAAAATGGTTCTTAGTAAGAAATTTTTTTTGTTTGTAATGTTAGCGTCCTTAAAATCACTGATTACTAATTCTATTTGCTTTCAAATATATTCGCAAAATTTGGTCGAAATTGGATGAGTATATCTTAAGGCTGCCATAGGACCGATCGGTCGAAGAATTGATCTTAGTGAGAAAAACTTTTTTATTTTCAATGTTAGCGTCCTCAAACTCTTTCATTATTAATATTATATGCTTTCAAACAGTTACGCAAATTTTGATCAAAATCGGATGACTGTATCTTAAACCTACCATAGGACCGATCGGTCGGAAACTTTTTTGTTTTCAGTTTTATCGTTCTTGAACTCGGCGATTGTTAATTTGTTATGTTTTCAAAAAGATTCGCGACCAGCCTCCTTTGTGGAGTTGTGTGTTTCTATTTAAAGTTATGTGAACACATAATATGACTTCGAGCCGGCTAAAACTTGCTAGCTTGATTATAATAAAGGTCGTAAAGAAAATCACGATATGTATTTTATTTCATTCAGACACTTATTGTGAAAACTTATTTATGAATTGTCAAGAGTTGTGTTTTCTAAGAAACTATAAAAGAATTCGACCGAATCTTTTTTCTATAAAGAGGGCCGAATGAAGATAGTTGATTTTTGGCCACATGATTTGATCGAAATCGAAAATGGGAGCTGGGACTGTATATTGGGATTGAGGAAAGATGACTAAGTTGAATAGAAAACATTTTTATGTGTAAAACGTAGGGGTAAAATTTTTTGGGATGAGTTAAATTGGGTTAATATCCAAAAGAATGCACTCAGTAAAACTCGCTTTTTGTGACCGAAACCAACAAAAATATCACAAAAATATATACGGTATCCGATATATAGCCTTAGAAAAATTTTGGATAATGATGAACAAAAATATCGATATTTTATGTCTGCGGCCTCTGGTAGCTATGGTTACCCGAACCTGTACCTGGTTCAATTCATCTACTGCAGTTCTGTGCTCTTCACATTCTACTAGCCACTAGTCTTCATATCCAAGTTTTCTTTTGATATGAATATCATGGAACTAATAATCGGCAACTGTATATTCGACTTTCTTTATTTGGAAAATAACTTCAAGATTTTGAAGCAAATTCATGTTGATCATTTTTATATAAACAGCCACGATAAAACAATAAGTTTGAATAACTAAACCGAACCGTCCGAAAAACCTGGCTTCAACCGAGACGGTGGTTTAAACCGGTTTATTCTTGTCCTGATTCTTCTGTGAAAGCTTTAACCCCAGTATGAGAAAGTCTTACTCACCAACAGAGAATTCGATTCGAATCAAACCTCAGAAATTTTGCAGTTATGAATCACTTCTTTCTACTCTATATATGACCCTTATATTTAAAACTATTCTCAACTTTCTTTAGGGTATATTGCCCTTCGAGCTTTCACCTTTTTATTCCAAAAAAGTTGTAGCCAATTCCATTATTTTCCCCTCTGTAGACTCTTTCATCAATTCCACAAAAGGCAATGACCGATTTTCTTTGTTTGCCACATTTAATGAGCTCCTCAGAGTTCCTTTCCCTCATTCCGGCGGTAGACATAACGAGTATTTGCTGCCCTGATTTGTGTTTTCTTTGTGGATATTTTAATGGAGCGTAGACGATTTCGGATTTGATTTCTGTGTGGGTTTTGTGTTAATGATTTTGTTTTGGGCCGTTGTCATGGCGCCGCCATCAAAGTGAAATAATCAAATTCCTCAAGTTGAAGTGCTAATTTCTAATGATATTTGATAATATTTATGCGATTTCCCATTGCAGGCAAACAAACAAAGAAATAGCAACACGAACCGCAACGAATTTTGTATTATAAACTGGACATGTAGAGTTGGAAGCTAAGATATCTTTAAGAACAACAACCATCACCGAGGTGCCCTTAGACAATCGTACTATTTGTACATACAACAAAAGCAACAACCAGAAGCATACATTGGAAGTAAGTACAAAAATAATTAACTGTTGAACTATAAAATTGTTTGGATTTGAATGTTTAGTAAAATTTATCGTTTGTGTCCAATATAAAAAACATAAAGTCAATCGATCATTTATGTTTCTAAACTGTGTACCAAAGGTACACAGATTATAATTAGTTAGATGCTTAATCAGCATCCATGCCCGTCTGTCTGTCGGTATGAAAGCACAGATCTTAGAGGTGGTAAGAGGTAGAAGTTCGACATGTATAGGACATATGGGCATTTCCACAGCTACGAACGTGACAATCGTACGATCTTTGTTGCCTTTATTACGAAAAAAAAATAAAGAAAAATGTTATAATAAATTTCCGCATATTGGTTTTTGGATAGCACTTGAGTAGCACTTTATTTAATGTAAAAGCTGAAAGTTGTAGACAGTAAGGTCCAAAGAAACAGGTAGACAAAAAGGCATACGCAACGTGACAAAATACGGAAGTGTCGTGCGTTTTGTCTGCTTTCACAAAAAAGCAAAAATCTGCGGAATGCGTTCGAGTTTTTTAATGCAACTAAATTTAATATGATCTGCAATGTTGTAACTATGTATTTATAGCTGATTCGGTCAAAAATAAACTGTGCTTTTTTTATATTTGACTCATTATGATACGCAACTTGACATACGTTACGTGACAAGCCTTTCTCTAACGCTGTTCTTGTGATGCTTTTCAAATATTTATATATATATCCATTTGCGTAATCCTAAAAAACGTGAAAATTTTGATTCAGGAACTTATATTGATATACATAAGATAAGTTAGCTGCATAAAATGAATCGATGTTTTCGGTTTTTGGTTTACTTTTCTGTGGAAATGCCCATATACTTCTTATACTTCCAGGCAGATTATGTTTATATGCAATTTTTGATATTTTGGGTATCAGATTGATATTTTGCGGGTCAATTTGATCCTTAAAATATTTATTTTTAATGGATTTTTAAATTTGAAACTACAAAATAAAGAATATCAAATTGATATTTTGCGTATTAATTTGATCCTTAAACTATTCATTTGATACGCAATATTATAAATTTGAAACTACAAAATAAAGTGGATCAAATTCTATGATTTTCTTGGGTATTAATTTGATACATAAAATATTTATTTCATACGCAAAAGTATTAATTTGAAACTAAAAATTTAAGAGTAGCAAATTTATATTTTTCGTATTAATTTGATCCTTGTTTTCTTATGCTTGAAAACAAAAAGCTAAGGCCGAGTGAATTGAATTCCAAGTTATTGTAGTCCTGAATTGTCCACCATCCAGCATCTAACCCTAATCTAGAATCGATTAGATGCTGGTTTTTCTGATTTTTTCTAACTTTGGATCGTAGGAAGATGAGTTTTGTTCGGTATATAACGGCTACGAGAAAGAAAATAAACAAAAGTTTTTCGAACAAAAGCTACAAATAATGAACAGAGTGCATTCTACTATTGGTCTACCCATGGTCTCTTACTCCAACGCGTTCTTGTCTGTGTGTGCACCTTTTTATTAGACGCCACAAAATTGACAACACAAATAGCCTCAAAAATTTCACGAATCGCGGTTAAGAACTCTCATTTTAAGTAGTTTCAATTATGTTTTAAGATCTATTGTTCAATGGCCGTTAATACGCTGCCTTTTAGTAGAAATATATGTATATAACTTTACCTCCACTGGATGTGGTCAAGGTGCAGACAGGAAACAGCTGAGCCTGTAGATACTGCACCCGACCGCCACCAAAGTCCATGATGGCTGATGTCTGTTGCACTTAGGTCATGATGATGGTTTGATTCAATCTTTAGTTTACACACTGAAATTCGTCAACTTTCTTTGGCACAGATCAAAATGCTATTTCGTTTAGCTTTGCTTATGCAATTCCATTTGCATTCGAGTCAAGTGTTCGGCATTTTATTTTGCGGCATATTCGCACTTCGCGTTCTCCAAATGCAAACTGAGACGATTTTTTGTTAGCTAACTTCGAAATTGCCACACTCTGCCAGGCCAGGCCCAGGCGACTGTTATAAACAAATAAACAAAGAGAGCTGACTGTGAGGGCTAGGCGGTGTCTCTAATGCCGCAAGGCAGTTCTGTTCTGGCATTCTATGCCACACACACACACACACACACACACACACACTCACCATGAACATGAATTCGATTCGATTCGTTCAAACAAAGCCAAAGCCAAAGGCAACCAGCCTTGGATACGCCAAAAAAAAAAAGTGGAAGAAAACTAGAAAAAGAAGCAAAAACGCGACTCTAATAAGCAACAAATGTGCTAAGCTTAGAGAAAACGACCCTAGGATTACCCTGTTAAGAAAATAAACAACATTGAATCAGTTGAAGTCTTTATTCTAACACCATCACTTCGTTCGTTCAAAATTGGCGAGCTAAAATCAAGTGTTAAAAATATTGATTTGATCTTGACCTAAGGAATGAAATTTCAAGTACGAGTCGTACTTGATTGTCCAATCCCAAAATTCGCTTTTCAATCCGAAATAGCTCATTTCAAATACGCATGCCACTTGAAAGGCAAATAATCCGTAATCGAGAGTGAAGTAAGTACGGAATTTTAATGAAAAAGCGAAAAGTAATAGAGAGCTTGCTCGAATAGTTTCAAAACAACATTAAGGGCCGTTTTCTCATATTGCTGTTTTTGCAAAACTAGGTGGATTTACTGCATTTGCTTTGCTCATGTTCAAGTCTAACCATCTAGGTGGATTTCGTTGCCATCAACTTCATCCTCACTGATTTCAAAACCATGTACATGTTGATGTAAATTATGTATTTTTATGTTTGCGTTCATATGGTCACACTGAAAAATATTTAAAAAACCAAAACCAACTGCTGCTAAAAACAATTAAGTCTGAATTCTTAATAAGTAAATCAAAAATTGAAAATATTGGATGTTCGTTTTGTATACAAGACACCTGCAGACATTGCTGAAGAGACAGCAAAGTTCACACAGGCAAACAATTTGGCAAAATTTTGATTAAAATAGTTAATATTGAAAATTTTACAGGGTTTAAAACTAAAACTATGGTTTCATACGCAAATAAATTGTTCAAATATGGCCGGAAAGTTCCCCAATTTGGTCTATATAGCAAAATTTTTATCAAAATTTGTCCAAATTATTTATTTGTTTGCCTGTGATAGATAAAAATCAAAAACTTTTGTAACTAAAACCCATTTTCCGACAGATAAACGTCTGATTTCGACCAAATTTCGCGAATCTTTTTGAAACCATATCAAATTAACAAACGCCGAGTTTAAGAACGATAAAATTGAAAACAAAAAAATTTTTCACTAAGACCCATTTTCTGACCGATCGGTCCTATGGCAGCTATAAGATATAGTCTTCAGATTTTGACCAAAGTTTGCAAGTCTGTTTGAAAGCATTTAATATTAATAATGGCCGAGTTTGAGGACGATAACATTGAAAACAAAAAAGTTTTTCTCACTAAGACCCATTTAACTACCGATGGTTCCTATGACAGCTATTAGATATAGTCATGCGATCCGGTCGGCTCCGACATATTAGCAGCGTGCAGTAAAAAGAAGACTCTGTGCAAAATTTCAGCTCGATAGCTTTAAAACTGAGAGACTAGTTTGCGTAGAAACAGACGGACAGACAGACGGACAGACAGACGGACAGACAGACGGACAGACAGACAGACGGACGGACAAAGCTCAATCGACTCAGCTCATCGCCCTGATCAAGAATATATATAGTTTATGGGGTCGGAAATGAATATTTCTATGCGTTGCAAATTGCACAAAAACCACCTAGTTGCAAAATCTAGGTGGATTTCGATTTTAGCAAAAACAGGAACATGAGAAAACGGCCCTAAATCTCTCTCACCAATACAGTAAGGCAGTGTTCCATAGCCACAACCCCTGGTGGACGAACACACTCGGAATTTAACACCGAATGCTTGCCGAAATAATAGAGAGGCAGTCACATTTTATGTCCTCTCTTCTTGTGGAACCCAATGCCAAATCGGTACACACACACACATTCACAAAGGTGTCGGTTTTTGCACCAGTTACAACACTCCTGACTTAAGAAGGCTGCTGTTGACTTGCAGTCGGTGGGCAAAGTCGGCTGAAGATAGAATCGGGGGCTCTTGAAACAGCTGTATGAATGACCACACTCCTTTGGGGTGTGGTGTGTTTTGTTTTTAATGACCTCGAGCCATATTCTTGTATGAACCTTATATATAGTAGTAGTAGTAGTAGTATGTATTTTTCAATTTTATAACATGTGTAACTAAATGCACGTAGTGACTTTTATATAAATAAATAATGGTATGCTTCTGGGCATGGCAATTAAAGCCATCAGCCCATACTTTCCTTAAGTGGTCCACAATACTCCATTTCCCGTTACTACACTTGACTTCCCCGGTCGTCGCGAGATATCAAATCGTTCACCGGCAATGGTGTAGGAAATTAACTACATAGATGTAGCTTTGTAGAAAACATACATTTTATTTATCAAAGAATAACAAATAAAATCATTTAAAATAAACTAATATTAAATCCACTGCATTACTACATCATTACCCACTCTTATAGGCTGTAATGCACGTGCATTACCAACCCATATACTTCTCTATCAATAGTACATTGCTTCGTATAACACGTGCATTACCCACCCGTATACTTTTCCATCTTTAGTAAATCGAATCGTAATACAAGTGCTTTACGACTGAGTATACGATTCCTCAATTGTGTGATGAATTGTAAGCGGACTGCGTACATTCTGCATTACAATGTAATGCAGGGTAATGGGAATCCGATGGCAGTTCGGCTCTGGCATACTTGTTTTATTACTAGTAATGCAGGCTGTGCGCACCCCGTTTACAAAGCGGCCATGCATACGGCAAAGTAATGTATGCGATTATTTCCTTCATACTTAAGGCAAAGTAATCTAGGAGTAATCGATTTTGTAATGGCAATTTGCGCCGCTGAGTCGGGTCGGGTCGGGTCGGTCGTGTCTCTCACACCCCCCACCCCCAAATATTCTTTTTAAATTTTTTATTTTAAGAATTATTCGTACTTGGATCAAGTGCTGAAAGAATTATTCATGCTTGGATCAAGGGCTGAATGACAATCAAGAATGTCGGGATCAAAAATGCACTCTTGGATCAAGAATTTCGCTCTTGGATCAAGAATTTTTACTCTTACCGTACTTTTCAGAACGAATGCTCTTGATTCAAGAGTGAAATTCTCTTTTTGTTTTTCTGAGTGTATCAACTCAGTCATGCTGATCAAGAATATATTAACTTTATGTGGTCGAAGGATGCTTTTTTCTATGCGTTACAAACATCTGGACATTTTTAATATAACCTCTGCAAGGGTATACAAAATGAGTTTAAATATCGAGCTTTAATCAATTTCAGGCATTTTTGAAGCAATTAAATATAGTTCGAATATCGAGCTCAGTTTAATCTCTGGTATTCTAGCACCGAACCAATTTCAAAATCAGCTCAAGTATGATAATCCAGCTTAAATCAATATGGGACCTTCTTGATTGGATCCAAATGTGAAATCAATCTTGAGTGTTTTTAAAATATGCCAATTTCAAACTTAAATCAAGCTCGCCCGGGATTGAAAATTCCCTTCCCTACTTGTTTTGAAAAAATCCGGAATCGACCAACTTTTGACACCGATTGGTATGGATTTTAGTCCGGATATCTCAAATTGGTATAACTAGTGCATATTTTAATGTCGAAAATTCAAAAATTTTTTGTGTACATGATGAAACAGTGTTCTTGTTACTCCGTCTGTGTCCAGCATACCCGAGCACCCTCACCCTTTTGTAGGGGCCAGCATAATTTGTGCTACCTTTACTATTTTTTTTAGACCCTGATATGATCAGCTGGCCAGGAACACAACTCAGCTAGTCGTCCGTGCCATGCCAAACAATTTGAGGTCCTACCCCGCCCCGCAGCAGCAGCAGCAGCTGTCGCCTGCCTAAACACAAAACGAACAGGTGTCAAAACAGAGAGCGAGACCGAGAAAAAGAGTGCGAGAAAGATGAAGAGAGGAGGCTGTTTTGCTGCTCTTTGAATTATGTCATCATGATCTTGATCGCACAATTTATGTATTTTCTATTTTGGCAAGCCGCCGTGACTGCCAAGGTGACAGATACCCTCCCTTCTCCCCTTACCAAGCAAACATGCACACACACACACACACACACACACATGTGCACCCCAAAAACTCTCCCCATGTCTCTCTGTGGTCTAGCAACTTTGGGCAAATTAACAAATTGCAATTAAAAATTTATTTCTCACTTCTTGGCAGCATTTTGCACAAAATTGTTCACAAACAATAAACAACAAGAAAATAACAATCATAATATTTCGCTAAATCGTTGACAGAGATTAACGATGGACATGGATATTAAGTGAAAAATTAATTTGAACTTTGGTCTTAAGAGGCTGTCGGTCCAAGTTTTGAGCAGATTATCCAATTTGGAAACCTGCCTATTTTTTTGTTTCAAAAGCTTAACATTCGAAAACGTGCTTCTAAAAACTAGGCGACTACCAAAAAAACGGCCCTGCCCGTCGAAGATATACCCGTTACTCGGAGACAAAGTACATAGAGTATATTAAGTTTGTGCAAAAGTATGTAACAGCGAGAGGGAATCATTTCCGACCCTATAAAGTATATATACACTCAAAAAAAAGAAACCAAGAGCTTTGTACTTGAATCAAGTACAAACGGTGTCAATGGTACGGTAAGTACGAAAATTCTTGATTCAAATAAATAAGTCTAATTTCAAGTATGACTTTTTCAATCCCGAAATAATTGTTTTAAGATCTTTTCGGGATATTTTAAGTACATTTCAAACTGTTATAAAATCTCTTTGGTCATATTAATAGTTTGATATGGTCTTAAGTACAGCCCGATTTACTCTCAAAATAACTGCAAAATGTTCTTCATCGAAGTATTATTAATTCTAAAGTCAACCCCAAAACATTCTTGAAATAAAATAATGCTTCATAAAATAAGTACAAAATGTTCTTGGTTGAAAATACGGCTATAAAATTCTAGGCTTTTTCCCAATTTGTTCTTGAAACTGGGTCTCTGTATTATATCAAAATCCAAAGGAAATGAATCAAACAAAGACCAAGATGTCCATAACCAAAGTGTTAGAACCGGGAGGGAATTTTAAGAACAGATTCGACTTAAAATAATTCGTATTTTCCGTAGCACAGTTTTTGGAGCTTGCATTGTAAGTTCATTTTGTCCTCAATCCAAGAAAGTTTGAACTTGAAATAAGAACGATCCTTTCTTAAAATTGTTCGCTAACTGTAAGTACGAAATGATCTTGAATCAAGAACTTTTGTTCTCATTTTAATAATATTATCAGTCGTTTTTCTAATGTAGAATGTTTCTTACTTTATTTAAGTACGTCCAAGAACAAACCATACTTGAAATATTAAGTACAAAACGATCTAGAACTCTACCGATCATTTTTTTCTGAGTGTATTCTTCAACATTAACAGCCGAGTCGATATAGCTATGTCCGTCGTTCCGTCGGCCTGTCCGTCTCTCCGTATGAACAAACTGATCTCAGAGATGGGTTTGACATGTATGGGACTTATATTTCTTATAATTGCAGGCAGATCAGGTTTATTTTCAATTTTTTCCCCAACCCCTCCCGCCCCCTCTATTTGAAAAAAAAACGTCATATCTCCCACAGTTATATGGATAATTGGTTGGAACCTTCTACGCATATTTAGTAATTAGTATTATAGATTTGCCGAAGAAATTATAAAGATGGGATGAACAATAGTCGAGCTATAAGGAAAACAAACAATTACGATGGGTAACACTGGCCGCACCGGCGAAGGGCTGCACTTCGCACACTTTATGGTTTTTATACTCTGTACCGAAGGTACATAGAGTATATTAAGTTTGTGCAAAAGTATGTAACAGGGAGAAGGAATCGTTTCCGACCCAATAAAGTATATATATTCTTGATCAGCATCAACAGCCGAGTCGATATAGCCATGTCCGTCTGTCCGTCCGTCCGTCCGTCCGTCCGTCCGTATGAACAAAGAGATCTCAGAGATGGTAAGAGATAGAGGTTTGACATGTATGGGACATATATTTCTTATACTTGCAGGCAGATCAAGTTTATTTTCAATTTTTGCCACGCCCCCTCCCGCCCCCGCAATTTGGAAAAAACTTCATATCCTCCCCCACCATCAACCACAGCAACGTACCCTAACCGTTCAACACAGGCAATCTTAGTGCGAGAGAGAAAGAGAGAGAGAGAGAGAAACTTAGAGAGCGCACCGCGTTGTGCGCGGGGTGTTAACTGCCCGTTTGACTCCTGAGCAAATGCGAGTGTAAGGGTACAGAGTATGTTATAGTCGGGCTTGACCGACTTTCTTTCTTGTTTTTTTGCCACTTTGTGTGACTTTATGAACTTAAATTGATCAGATATATACAAACTTTGGGGGGTACAGTATGTTAAAGTCGGGCTTGACCGACTTTCTTTTTTACAAAGCCAAATGTTACCGCTTGGACGTGTTGCTCACCGTAATCGATCTAGAAGAATTCCACTGCTTTGACTGTTCTTTGGTCTCTGGTGCATTTTGACGTTTCCATCAAACGGAGCAAAAACTTGTTCACAAAAGGTTGCTATTATGATCACAGATCGCGTGAATAGCTTTTAAATGTGATGCCGCCTACACGCACTTTTATTGTCCAATTTATCCAATATCATTCCATGAAATTTACCGTAGATTTCTGGTATGACAACTTCTTTTGAGCCAGCTGAACGTTCGGAATGTACTTGTTATAACCCTGCAGGGGGTATTTTGAAATTGTCCCGAAGTTTTTAACGCATGGAAGGAAGCATCTCCGACCACACAAACTATATATATTCTTGACAGGGCTGCAAACCCAAAAATTTTTTCGGAAGCTCCGGTTTGCAGGCTCAAACCAAAATTTACCAACGGTTAAGTTTCGTAAATTTGGGGTTCGAGGTTTTTGGGCTTTAGATTTGGTTCGAACCTTCGTTCGTTGTACGTTTTACCCAATATACACAAAATTACAATACAATAGGTAAACACCTGACGCATAAATACATTGTAAGACTGTAAGACGTAGATTTTAATTGACTTGAGATTGGCGCTCGTTTGCTGGGTATGGACTACCTTCATTGCTAGTGTATAAATCTTCAGTCCGATTGATTATGCTTTCTCGTATGCCCTTTAATCAGTCTTTTACTCACAAAATTGGTCATTGATTGGTGTTTATTTGCCACACTTGGAACTTTTTCTCAGAATGATTTCATCAAAAATGCCTTTGTCTTCTTTTGAAGGTGCCGTATAAAATTTTCTGCATGCCCGTCGGTCGTATTTAGTTTGCATTCGTGACATTCTGATTTATCAGTGCTTACATTGAATGTATATTTCGTAAATTATAAATTTATCGTCATTGCTTCACACCTTCTCTGAAATGCGCGTTTTTATTGTTCTGACTTGTGTGTTTTCTGTCTCTTTCTGTGGCGATTCTTCTTTGCGCCCAATTTTTGGCGCGTGGCTAGTGTTGCCAATTTAGCTATTTTTCCCACCAAATATCGACTGTTAAAAATGCTAAAACTTAAAAGAGAGTAGTTTAAAATAGCTAAACAATGTCAAATAATTAGCCAGAATTGCAGTCTCTGGCAAAACTGAATAGTTTTCGGCTTTCGTGCTTACAAAATAGGTATATCTGGTGGGAAAAATAGCTAAATTGGCAACGCTGCATGTGACACACATTTTTCTGTTGGTATTCGGCTGACATGTTTCTGCAGTAGCATGCACCGGGTTGGTTAGATTGGCGCATATGTATATATAAGATGAAAAATAAAACGTGCAATACATTGTGCAGTGTACATAGGGGTTTACATTGAATTTGTAGTAAATTATGTGTATGTGTCTATGTGTATGTAATATAAATACGCATACGTATGAATGTATACATAAGTACATAGGTAAACAAAGAATTACTACATACAATAGCACGCTCTGATTCTTCGCGTATTTAAATTGTTTTACATATGTACATATATGTATGTAAGTATGTTAATAACGATTGAGAGTGCGAAAATTAGAAAATAACAAATCGAAAACATTCATTTTTTGAACCGAACCAAAAGCTTGGGTTCGGAACGGGTTCGGGTTCATCTATTTTCGTCCTCGTGGTTCGGTTCAGGGTTTGGTTCACAGTAAAAAATTAGTCGGAATTACGGGTTCGAACCGGTTCGGTTTAAAACCGGTTTGCAGCCCTGATTCTTGATCAGCATGACGAGCTGAGTTGATATAGCCATGTCCGTCTGTCCGCCCGTCTGTTTCTATGCTATCTCCTCCGTAAGTTTTAAAGCTATCTTAACGAAACTTTGCACAAAGACTTTTGGTACAAATACGCTGCACATTTGTCGGAACCGGCCGGATCGGATGACTATATCATATAGCTGCCATAGGAACTATCGGTCGAAAAAGTAATTTTAGTTTGAAAAACTTTTTTGTCTTTAACGCAAACGTGCCCAAACCGTGTATTTCTAAGTTTTCTATGCTTACACATAATTCCACCAAGTCTTATGAAAATCGGCCCACTATATAGTATAGCTGCCATACAAAAGAAATGTCTGGAAAAAAGTCTTAGTAGGAAAATCTTTTTTGTTTTCAATGCTATCGGTCCCAAACTCGTTACTAATCAATTTTATATACTACCACACAATTATGCAAAGTTTGATCCAAATCGGATGACTATAGCATATAGCTGTCATAGGAACTATAAGTCGAAAAAGTAGTTTTAGTGAGAAAAACTATTTTGTTTTCCATGGTAGCGTCTTTATACCTTCCAGTTGTGAATTTGATCAGTTTCCACACAATTTTATGGAGTTTGGTTTTTGGTCGGTTTGATCATCGAACGATTAAAACGAGCTCGAGTCATCCTTAAGTGTAACTCTTTAGCCTTAAACTAACTTAACCAAAGAACGTTATACAATTGTTACTTTGTTCATGCACGTTATTCGCTTATCACGCTTGAAGTGCTTCTTTTGTTTAACCCACATATCAGCGCAGTAGGCTCCCCCCCCGTTCCTCCACTCACCATTCACATAGTCACCCAGAACGAGGGAGCATTCCATGTCATTGCATTTGAAATTCGCCCTAAAAACGTTGACATTAACATCATCCGTGATACTGTGGCTGGTGGTATCCTCCACCTCCACATTGGCCTCTGCCTTGTGCTCTTCCACCTCCTGCTCCTGCTCGGTGCCACTGCAGCTGGATGAGTATTGTGTGCAGGTTAAATTATCCGTCTGTAGAGGCTTGAGCATCAAGCGTCGTCGTCGGCTAGCCGACATGGACAATAGACAAGTGAAGGATGCTGCATCATCCTGCATCATGCTGACGAATCACAAAGCACACAAAAAAAGTAAAAAACGCACACAAAAAACCCAAAATCCCCGGGGCACTTTGGTGGCTGCTACTTAGCAAAGCAACTGACTAACTTGGACTGCGCGACTCCTTTGGCTCTGACTGAATCAGAGAAACCAGAAACCACGGCATCGGTATTAAAATTGTTGCCTTTGTGCAAGGCACCGACCGACAAAAATTGTTTTTTGTTACCCACACACACACACACCCGGACGGAGGCGAAGGCGAAGGCGGAGTCCTACTCCACTCGCTTTGTGGGTTGGGAAAGGGTTTTATTTTTTATTGTGATTAACATAAATTGCGCACGACATGAGCTCCGGCAGTAGAGCGACCTCAAAGTGTATTTTTTTGTATTTTTTTGATATTTATTTCAAATTTTAAATCCCACATTTGAGCAGGGAGCAGGCCGCCGCCGCCGCCGCCTGGTATGTTGCCTACTTTCCGGCGTGTGTGCGAGCCTGCCTCTCGCTTGGCACCAATTTCTGTGTTTGCCGTTTTTGGTTGTTTATTGGCGATGGAGACGATATCGGCACCCGCGAATTGTCCTTAGAACTGCAAACTCAATGACTTTGTGTGCAAGGCAAACGCAATTATTGCATCAATTGGCAACCCAAGGGGCCGTTCCATTGAATTGTTACCAACCAAGTCCATATGTTTATTCTGGCCTGATCCAAAATAATTTCCGACTCCCAACCAACCATCGTTCGCAGCAGTTCCAAGAAGTTTTGGATTTTTAGCGCTTGTCTGCAATGCGTCATTATCCCCCCATACATACCCCCCCCCCCATACATACCCCAACCTAGCTCAACACCTTCCCTATTCTGGCTTCCTGTCTCTTTCGTTAGATTTGCATGTCTCGCTGTTGTCATTTTGCTTTACCAATTTGGCTGCGTCTCCTTTTTGTTTTGCTACCTTTTTTGGATGTTTGCTCAATGGTTTCGTGTAGTTTTTGTTTTTGTTTCCGTTTTTGACTGCGGCCACCCAAGTCAAGACAGTGACAGAGAGGAGTTGTTGTTATTGATATGCATTTAGTGCTTCAAACCCAAAAATAGATTCAAAGACCAAAAAAAGAAACAATTTTGCCGAAACAATTTTGTTTTTTCTTTCGTTTGATGAACGTCAAGCGTCAAGCGTCAAGCGGAGGTGGTACGTCAAATGTCAGCCAAAACGGAAACGGAAATTGAGCAAAAGGAGGTGGACAGGTGGTGGAGGGTGGTGGTGGTGGAAAAACAGTTCTATCTTTGATCGTTGATCAGTTGGATGAGACCAACACGCCCTTCTCTCTAAACTTTGTATTCGATATTGAATTTGTTAGCACTCATTTTGCGCTACACTCAGAAAAAAACAAGCGAGAAAGTCGGTCAAGCCCAACTATAACATACTCTGTACCAGTTCATTTGCCCCCGACTATAATATTATAATACGTCCAAGGAGTCACGCGCTTATCGTGCAATATTTTTATTATACGCTCATCTCTAAGGTTCTCTCTGTCTCTCTCACTATGATGGATAGGGAGAGGCACGCGCCATTTTACATTTTTTGTTAGCAGCATTCTCTCTCTCTCTCACACACACAAAGAGTGTCTTTGTTTGAATACAGTGGTGGTTGGCTGCGTGGGTGTGGGCTTTTGACTCTGTCAATCATGAGCTTTTAGTACAAAAATTGTGTTTGCTCGGCTTCCCTCCACTCCTCCTCAACTGGATCAAGTCATATCTAAGCGATCGTTTCAGATCTATACTATCCAGCTGCATTAATGTACTATCTGGGGTTCCCCAAGGTAGTCATTTAGGCCCCCTACTATTTAACCTATTCATAATTGATATCCCACCGGTTCTATTCCATTCGCATGCATTAATGTATGCCGATGACCTAAAACTTTGTTTGTCTTATAATGATCCGGCGTCTCCTCTCCTCCTCTAATCCGACTTAAGCTTTCTTCACACCTGGTGCTCGGTTAATAGGCTTCCGCTTAATCTCAGCAAGTGTAATACCATCCCACTGGAACGAATCTATAAAGTGGACGATTTGGGTTTACAATTTGTACCCAAGTTATGTTTTAATATAGTCATATAGTCGGGTTCAAGGAATTTAATGACCCCTAAGTCACAAAGCAACTGTATGTTTCCCTAGTGAGACCAATCCTTGAATATGGGTCGTGTGTGTGGTCTCCATACAACCAAAAATATCCAGATCAACTGGAATCGGCTCTTAATTTTCGCTCTCCGAGGCTTACACTGGGGATCCTTCCACCCATCCTATCTTCTTACGAGGACAGATTACGACTAATCAACCTGCCTTCTCTTAAGAACCGCAGAACTTGATACTTGAACTTCATAAACTCCTGTCAGGAGTAATCGACTCTATCGCTTTGTTATCTAACTAATATATATGCGAGTAAGAATTTTTGTGTAAGAGGCAATCAAGAAAAAACGGATTTTTTCATTTTTCTGGTATGAGTCCCACCTACATGCTGCTGAGCTGCTGCCTCCTTGTTTAAATAAAAACTTGCCTTATTTTGCTCCTAACTTGAGTATCGTTCATCCGATCTTCATCATTCCTTCAGCAAATCGATAAACAATATTGATTACTAAATATCTCTTGAATGTATGAAACTGTCTATCTACGAAACTGTGGTAGATATGAAGTTTTTTCGAAATTGCTGGTGCTGCAGGGGGCGTATCAAAAATTGAAAATAAACTTGATCTGCCTGCAAGTATAAGAAGTATATGTCCCATACATGACAAATCTCTATCTCTAACCATCTCTGAGATCTCTTCGTTCATACGGACGGACGGACAGACGGACATGGCTATACAGACTCAGCTGTTGATGCTGATTAAGAATATATATATACTTTATAGCGCCGCAAATGATTCCATTTCCCTTTTGCACATACTTAATATACTCTGACGAACCTTTGGTACAGAGTATAAAATCTTGTTCTCACTAAGATCCATTTTCCGACCTATCGGTGCTGTCGATAATATGGTCTTCTTACCATCTCTGAGTTCTGTGCGTTCATACAGACGGACAGACAGTGGGACATTCCTATATCGACTCGGCTGTTGATGCTAATCAGGAATATATATACTTTAAAGGGTAGGAAATTATTCCTTCTCTATTTTACATACTTTTGCACAAACTTAATATACTCTGTGTACCTTTGGTACAGAGTATATAAACGGTTCGGGCGGTGTTTCTTCAAAAAGTGTGGCCAAACATTGAGAATAAATAGAAACGCAAAGAAAATAAAAGCTGAGCAGTCACCGATCTAAGTAAACAGTCACTGATCAGGACACACTGAACTAATAATGCTGGCTGTACACTGCGTCACACTGTGACTCTATTTTCAATTCGAAATTGTTCACATTGGCGTAACAGAAAGTATGAGGCACCAAGTGATTTCTGTGACAAGGCATTTTCCGTTCACATTGCGCTGATACACTGAAATGTGACTCTCTGTGACGCAATGTAAACCCAGCAATACTGAACATAACAGTGAACAATTGACTGAGCAAGAGGTACTGAACAACTCACTCAGCGAGACAATTGAACAACTCACTCTGAACAACTGACTGAGCAAGAACAACTGAACAACTGTTACTGGTCAAAAATGGACAATTGAAGAACATGTTCACTTGTTCAGTTAAGTGAACAACTCAATTTTGTTTACTCACTCATGAACATCCCAATACTACTAGATACTCAGACGCTGACTATTTTGTCAAATCGCTTTTAACCCAAAAACAAGCAATTTGTAGAACACATGGCTATAAAATAAAAATGGAAGTCACTGTGTGAAATTCAGGTAATGTGCAAATAGATGTGGGACTTGAGGGCAAGAAGCTGTGTCCCTTGTTTTGGGCTGCGACAGGAGAACTTCACCACAGACATACTGCTTTAGTGACCACCCATAAACGCATCGGAAGATTAGCATTAATCGGGACGCACATTTAACTAGAGGTTAAAGTCGTAGTCACAGGAGCTGACTCCATGGACTCGAGGTGGATCATACTTACCGGGCGTATTAGAGGAGCACAATTAGATGAATACGGATTTTAAAGTGGCTGGTAGGTGGGCAAAACAGTAGCAACAGCAAGCGTGATTGGACCGGGAGCCTAAGGAGCCACTAGAGCTTGAAGCCTGCGAAGGTTGGGAACGACTGGTGTGAGCATTGGGCCACCATGGGAGAAGCATACCGAAAGGGATTCAACGCCACAAGTGATTGCCGGCATCGAAATGCACTTTAATGGCCAGATTCCATAAAATGGGCTGCAACTCGCCCACTTTGATCACCTCGCAGTTCTCCAAATGATTTTAGTTTTGTTTTTTGGTCTTCTTTTCCTTAGTTTTTTTTTAGTTGTATGCTCGATGCTCGAAACAAGTTTCATAATTCTGACAGGGCCATGCTCATTGTCATAGCGAATTGTCGGTTGCTCAGTACTCGCCCTTACCATGAGCTCTGAGCGCATTGTCAGGGCAATGTAATTATATGAGCACTGACCAAATTGTCAGCGTCTGAGTATCTAGCCTAAGGGTGCACGCACACATGCGGCTAAAAGATGAAATGACGGCTGACCATGATATTTTAGTACGTCAGCAAGCCGAAATAAACAAACATGCTTGATTGATTTCGTAAAGCTGAGCTTACAAATGAATACGGAAGATCAAACCAGTGCTTGTTGTCCACACTTGCTTGCACGGAGCATGGTTATTGGTAAGATCAGCCTTAAGTTCTGCCGTCAGTTCATCTTTCAGTCGCATGTGTGCGCGCGCCCTTAAGAAGTACACAATCAGAAGCTCAACAGTAACTGTAAAATGAAACCGATTTCTGGTTCCTACTGCTCTTTCTACCATTCGCACTTACCCTCCGATTGCTTCTGCTGCTGTTGCTCCAAATTCGTAGCTGTCCGATGGCTATCCTTATCCTTATCCTTAACACCCTTCTGCATGCTGTGCTGATATGAGAACACGTTACGGGATTTTTTCAACAAAGATCTCAGTAATCTAAAATCGCGCACCGCTTTTTGTTTAATTTATATTCTTTTTGCCTTGCAAATGGATTTTAAGAACTTTTGTGTGCGTGTGCGTGTGTATAGGCCTGACTGAAATTGAAGTCTCTAGGCTGGCCGCCTGTTTGCCCCCACACACACACACACACACACACACACACACACACACAACTACAAATGCCAGGCGTTTTAAGATTAGATGACTAGGAGTAATCCTCACCAAACACGTCGTCCGGCAGCGAATGACTGAGCTGACTGGGCTACCAGTCCAGACTACAGATTGGCCAAACACTTCGTGACAATGCGACGCCTGGGACTGGCAAACAAATCAAAGCGAATTAGTTGCATTAGTAGCAGCTATCAGCAGGAGCAGGAGGCAGGATGAGCATGGATGACACTGGGGCAGGCAGGGATCCATGTACATATGCCCAGCCCAGGCCAAACAGCCCAACTTGGCGTGTGCATTGTAATGCATATCATGCCAGTTGCCATACGTTCCATACAGGGTGTGCCACATGTTGACTCGAACATTTGACTTTCTGATCATTTGTCCGTTAACCAAGGCTAAGCATTGTTGAAAGATTTAAGATACCGAATTGGTAAATATCGCCTCTCGAATATGAGTTCGAGCACACCCTGTATTATATCTGTGATGCCGCGCATACATACACACACACACAGTCTTGATTCCCATGCCTTCCCTGCTGATTATGTGCCATTAAAATTGGCTGCCAATTGGCAAAAGTTTTTATTCCTTTGCGCCCCTCAATTGAAGCTCCGTGGAGTTTTTGTTCTTCTTCTGCTGCTGCTGCTGGTTGTTGCTGTTTTTGCACTTTGGCACCGCGGTTCAAAGTTCAATGCATTTCGCTTGCGACACGCACACACATGTCGCAGCTGGGCGAGGCGTTAATAGAGGGATGAAGGATGAAGGGGTTGCCTGTCAGGTATCAAACTAGTTTAAAATGAAATATGCGCCTGGAATACCCCTAAATGAACTTTGAACTTAAGCTATAACGTGTGTGTGTGTGTGCGTGTTGCGTGTTTGAAACTTTGTGCAGCTTTGGCCAGGTAAATTTGCATACGGTTTGGCGTTCAGCACATACATTTTTAGCATATGCCAAAAGTGCGTCGTCCCCGAATGGGTGGGAAAAAGTAATCCACCCAATCTTTTACATCAAAATTTTAATGATTTATTTAAAAACGACCTTGCAGTCTTCCTCAAACCATAACCAAACTATAACCAAAAGTTCTTAAAACAGGAAGTGAAAAACGCCCAAAAGTTGGCAACGGGAATGTGAACACGCATACGAAATGCCTATGTTGAGTATAGAGTATAGTAGATACGTTCAAGATTTCAATGATTCTGAAATTCTGCACTGGCAAGTTCTTGGAACCATTGAATCCAAGTGAAAAGATTTCGAGTCAATTTGAGTAATTTGTATAGTAACAGCAAATAGATATTTGAATGTTACCCTTTTTATGCATGGAGAAACAGCCACACGGACATGAAGGAGCGTCAGAAATGGGAGTAAAGTAGACACTCGAGTGCAAGATATATTATATAATACTTGAAAAGGTAGCCGCACTCGCTCTCTCACAACTTCTTAAATAAGAAGCTGAACACAAAAAAATTCGTCGGCGGAGATGCGTCGCTCACAAGGGTTGTTTACAGAATGACATTTAAGAAGTAAGCAAAGAGAGCGAGAGAGCGAGTTCAGCTACCTTGTTAAGTATATCTTGCTCGAGTGTCTCCAACCACTGCAAGAAATATATGCAGTCATTTTTCTATACTCTTGGCATATTTGTGCTTCGGGTTTGAGTGCCAATAATACCCGCTGCCACTCAGTTTTTTTACTCGTACAAGCAGAGAGCGCTTTGTGGACTGCTAGCTTTCGAAACCTCATTACTTGTAATCGACCAGTGGGCGATAGCCGAACGCTTTTCGGAGCTCCATTACAACTGCATATTAAGAAATGTAATGGACGGCGTGGATGGGCCGCCCACTAAACGATACACATAGTATGCGCTGTTGTAATGTACTTTGAAGTAAAAGGTATATAGACTGGTAATTCGGTTAAAGCACTGATCCTTGTGCGGTATGTTAAGGGGGGAGCCTGCTTTAGAAGCTTCAAAACATCGATTTTTCCGAGGACTTTTTTGGGAAGGAAAGAAATATTCGATTGAAACGAAACTTTCAGGTTTTATTGTTATATATTTCAACAGTCTTCTCAAATTTTTTCATTAAAATATATGTCATATTATGCCTGGTACCAGCATTTCGCCGAGGCGCCTCGAGTGTGCATGTGTCGTGCGGCGGGAAAGATGCAGGTCGCAATTTCCATCTGAAACAAAAAAACCCAAAAAATTTTCTATTTTCAATAGTATAGCTTCTAGTTAAACCAAGAAAATTGAACAAAAAGTGAGAAATTCAAAAAATTTTCGTAAACTAAAAAAAATATTTTTTTTTTTAAAAATTCACTTCAGATTGTTTAAAAAGTGGGTTAATCATAACTTTCTTAAGGTTTTTTAGGTTCAACTAGAAGAGAGCAGAAATTCGATAGGACGTTTAATTTTTTCCCTATCTTTCCCGCCAATTAGGAAAAATCGTAAAAATGAAAAACCGAGAAATCGCACGTCAAAGTTTTCGTATATAAAAAATCTCGACGCTTGCTCACTATTTCTCCTGTAACTTTAAAAATATTTTGAATTTGCTTCTGAAATTTTAGGGACACATTCTTGGATAGTTTGGGTAGACATTTATGCAAAAAAAAAAACTCGATTTTTTGAAGCCTCTAAAGCAGGCCCCCCCCTTAAGTTATTTATTAAAGGAATATTTAAACAATTTATTAGCCATTGATACATAATAATACAAACGAGAAGGCCGAGCTAACTTCGTCTGTGCCGAAGTTTTTATACCCTTGCAAATGCTGGTTTTGAAATGTAAGAGTTTAAGAACGCTTACAAAAACAATCAAACATTTTTCTAACTAAAACCCATTTTCCGACAAATAAACATCTGATTTCGACCAAATTTCACGAATCTTTTTGAAAACATTTCAAATTAACAATCGCCGATTAAATTGAAAACAAAAAAGTTTTTCTCACTAAGACTCATTTTCCGAACGATCGGTCCTATGGCCCAAATTTTGCGAATCTATTTAAAAGCATATAAAATTAGTAATCAGCGAGTTTAAGGACGCTTACATTAAAAACACAAAAAAAATTCTTACTAAGACCCATTTTCGACCGATCGGTCCTATGGCGACCATAAGATATAGTCACCCGATGTCGATCAACTTTTTCAAATTAGTTTGAAAGCTTTTAATATTAATAATCAACGACCTTAAGATCGAAATACTTGAAAACCAAAAAGTTTTTTTCACTAAGACCCATTTTCCGACCGATAGGTCCTATGGCAGCTGTAAGATATAGTCATCCGATTTTGACCAAAATTTTTAAATCTGTTTGAAAGCATATAATATTCATAATGGACGAGTTTGAGGACGCTAGCATTGAAAACCAAAAAGTTTTTCTTACTAAGACCCATTTACCGACCGATGGCTCCTATGACAGCTATAAGATATAGTCATCCGATCCGGTCGGTTCCGACATATTAGCAGCGTGCAGTAAAAAGAAGACTCTGTGCAAAATTTCAGCACGATAGCTTTAAAACTGAGAGACTAATTTGCGTAGAAACATACAGACGGACGGACAAAGCTCAATCGACTCAGCTCGTCGCCCTGATCAAGAATATATATAGTTTATGGGGTCGGAAATGAATGTTTCTATGCGTTGCAAACTTCTGGGCAAAATTATAATACCCTTTACAAGTGAGAAACAGGCGGTCAAGAAAACTGGCACTCTTGCTGATCTCTGATCCACAACATAATAATCATTAATTTCAACTAAATACATTATAAATCATACATAATTCATTTCAACAATAGTTTCTGTTCGGTTTGTTTATTTTGTACTCGAAACATTTACACCAAGGATTTGGTCGTTGACGAATTTTTTCTGCTTTCTTTTTCGGTTTTGTTTTTCCAAGCATTTTTTGTTTATGCCAAAAAGTTGCCATAATTCTCATATTTTTACATCATACATCTCAAAGGATTTATTTTCAGGGTTCTACTTTCTGGCAGTGTTGGGTTGTTCATGAGTGAGTGAACAAAATTGAGTTGTTCTTTAAACTGAACAAGTGGACATGTTCTTCTTCATTTGTTAATTTTTGTTCAGTGAGTCTGGTTCAGTCTATCTTGTTCAATCCATCTTGTTCTGAGTTGTTCTAAGAGCTGTTCGGTCTCTTTTGCTAAGAGAGTTATGTCTGTCTCGATTTGTGAGCTTGCTCTAAGTGTTGTTCTGTGTTCTTTGAGCTGCTCAGTCTCTCTTGCTGTGTGAGTTGTTTTGTGTGTCTCGCTCTGTCTTGCTCTAAGTGTTTTTCTGTGGGCTGTACCAAAGATTTATAGATATTATAGATGACGCATGTGACGCAAAAAACGATTGTTCTTGGGCTCTGACATTGGATCCCAAAAACGAAAAATAAAAAGTTTGTATGAGTTGCAGTATCTACTATATGTAGTGTCTTTGGCTGTACGTACAACTATAACCAAGTATGGCGCCAACATTTTGAACTAAGCGCGCGAGAGAGAGCGGGAGAGTAAAGGACGCACATACACACAAATTTCGTATGTGTGTACAACCAAAAAGCAATGTTGAAACAACAAAAACCATAACGCGGTCAGTGCAACCGAAACCAATCCCTTAGAAATGCCGTCGGCAAAACTAAAAACATACACCTAGAACAGATGAACAAGAACAACTGAACAAGTGAGCAATTTGAGTGAGTAAAAAAAAGAACAAGTGAACATGTTCAGTGAAAAGAACAACCTTTACCCAACACTACTTTCTTTCTAAAAATGTTGCTATTCGACCCGAACTTTACATACATTTTTTCCTGGAAATTCTAAATTTTTTTCGCTTTTTTAATATTTTATGACTCAACCATCATTTGCGGTCAGAATTCTCTGGGGACAGAAATAGGCTCATTTTGGTATTTTTGTTGATTAATCTTGACTTGTGGGCTCCGTATCAAGTAGTTGAATAGCGTCAGTTACCCGAGTATGCAAATCTTTTGTAAATAATGTCACCTACGACGCCTACGACTTAAAGAGCAATATGGTTTTCACAAGCACTATTGGTCCTTCCCCACAGTATGTATTGTATGTATAAGTCCCGGACCAAAGAGAAGGTCCTTCATTAGACGTTTAAACTGCCCTCTTATTCCATTATGCCGGTCTTTTCGTTGTGTTTTTTTTTCCCCATCTTGCCATCGTCGAGCCCCAAAATAGGCGTAGTCTTTATTTATAGAAAGCCGGCTACGTCAACGGGCCAACTTTTTGTTTTACCCGTCAACTTTTCCTACCAACTGCCTTCTGCTGCTGCTGCTGCTGCTTCTTCTTCGCATTTGCCGCGCTGTTTGATCAATAACCCAGATATAACCACCGCAACAACAAACAACAAGCCAACCATTTGCAGCAAGCGTTTGGCAATCAAATTAATTGCAACTGCATTCCAAAAAGCACTAAACACCACAACTTCTCTCTCTATATCTCCCGCCATTTTCAGTTGATAACTGCCGATTTTTGAACTGACAATAAAACATAAAAATTATATAAAAAAAAACCAACTAATCTATCACAACACACACCAAGAAATGGGTCGCAAAATCACCGTGGCAGTGTCCACACTAAATCAATGGGCATTGGACTTTGAAGGAAATTTGGCCAGGATATTGCAATCCATATTGGAGGCCAAGGATATGGGTGCCTGCTATCGAACGGGCCCAGAACTGGAAGTGTGGTAAGTACAAATAAAATATTTAGGTTTTTTTTTTAAAAGGACAAAGGCAACAAATTGATTTATCTCGATTGTCTAGGAAAAGTTCTGCTTCGTCTGTTTATCGATCTTTAGTTATACTCTACAGCAGCGGTGGGCAACCGCTTCCTCAGCCAAAGCCCCTGGGGGCCGAACACACTCGGAAATTCACACCGAAGTCATGCATCACTGTGTGTTAGAGAGAGAGAGAGAGAGAGAGATACATTCACATTTACGCGCTCTCTTCTTGAGGAACTCTGCTCTACAGTTACGTTGCAGCATCGTTTGGCGTAAAATTTCTCTTAGTTCGTTCTCTTATACATTGCCGATAGTTCGCAAAAGTTATCGTAAACAATCGATAAAACGCTCGATTTGTGTAAAGCTCCGTTTCTTTCTCACTTAAACAAATTTCTTAGCTTAGACGTTTATTTGCCGAACCGTTGGCCAACATTAAGCTTCACTTTCATCATTTCCCAGTTGGCGACCGAGCAGGGACCTCTTGTATTACACAACCATATCGTTCTATTCAAATATTAACCCCAAAATTTGTTCCTGTTTTTATTTGTTCTTCTCGAACCTCGTACAGTGGCTACAGTTGCGAGGATCATTTCCGAGAACCAGACACTTTTCTCCATTCCTGGGAGACCTTGCTGGAGATCATGATGTCGCCCATTTGGTAAGACACCTGCCATTTCCCCTAACCCTACACATTTAACTTAACGTTGGTTTTAATTCCACAGTGAGAACATTTTGGTGGATGTGGGTATGCCCGTAATGCATCGAAATGTGGCCTACAACTGTCGAGTGGCGTTCTTCAATCGGCAATTGCTGCTAATTCGACCCAAGATGGCCATGTGTGATGATGGTAACTATCGGGAATCACGCTGGTTTACCGCCTGGACCAAATCCCTGCAAACGGAAGAGTATATGCTGCCGCGCCTGATCTCACAGCATACGGGACAGCAGACAGTGGCGTTTGGAGATGCGGTCATTACCACCCGGGACACGTGCCTGGGCTATGAGATATGCGAGGAACTGTGGAATGTGCGGAGCAAGCATATTGAAATGTCCCTGGCCGGCGTGGAGTTGATAGTGAATGGCAGTGGGAGCTATATGGAGTTGCGCAAGGCTCATATTACCACGGATCTGATACGTAATGCCAGCTTCAAGGCGGGCGGAGCGTATTTGTTTAGCAATCTGCGTGGATGCGATGGTCAGCGTGTGTACTTTAACGGCTGCTCGGCGATTGCTCTCAACGGGGAGCTATTGGCACGCGGCCAACAGTTTGCCCTGCAGGATGTAGAGGTGACACTGGCCACCATTGATCTGGAGGAGATACGTGCGTATAGGGTGAGCCTGCGTTCGCGCTGCTCGGCGGCCGCGGGGGCAGCCAATTATCCGAGAATACATTGTGACTTTGAGATGTCCTCGCACAGTGACATATTTAAGACCTCAACGCCGCCGTTGCACTGGCCCAATCATACACCAGAGGAGGAGATTGCCCTGGGGCCGGCCTGTTGGCTGTGGGACTATTTGCGTCGCTCGGGTCAGGGCGGCTTCTTTTTGCCTCTCAGTGGGGGCGTGGACTCGAGCAGCTCGGCCACCATAGTGCACTCCATGTGCCGGCAGATTGTGCAGGCCGTACAGTTGGGCGATGCTCAGGTACTGCATGATATACGCAAGATTCTTGCCGATACGGATTATACGCCGGATAATGCGGCTGCGCTGTGCAATCGCCTGCTGGTGACCTGTTTCATGGGCAGCGTGAATAGCAGCAAGGAGACCCGACGACGGGCTGCCCAATTGGCCAACCAATTGGGTAGCTATCACATTGAGATAAGCATTGATCTGGCCGTGAATGCTCTATTAGGGATTTTCAATGCGGTGACCGGCCTGACGCCACGATTTCGTACCCAGGGAGGTTGTGCCCGCCAGAACTTGGCCCTGCAGAATATACAGTCGCGTATACGCATGGTTCTGGCCTATATCTTTGCCCAGTTGATGCTGTGGGTAAGGAATCGTCCGGGTGGTCTGCTCGTGCTGGGCTCCGCCAATGTGGATGAGTCGCTGAGGGGTTACTTGACCAAGTATGATTGCTCTTCGGCGGACATCAATCCGATTGGTGGGATTTCCAAAACAGACTTGAGGCGCTTTTTGACGTATGCCAAGGAGAAGTATGTAGACGGGAGGGATGACTCCGAAAATCTTTTCAAACTCTGCTTTATTTTCCTCTAGATACAATCTGCCCGTTTTGGAGTCCATCATAGAGGCTCCACCCACCGCTGAGCTGGAGCCACTGCAGGAGAATGGCCAGCTATTGCAGACCGATGAACAGGACATGGGCATGAGCTATGCAGAGCTCAGCGCGTACGGTCGCCTGCGTAAGCAATCTTTTTGCGGACCCTACAGCATGTTCTGTCATCTGGTGGCCACCTGGAAGGGTGATCTCAGTCCCAAGGAGGTGGCCGATAAGGTTAAGCACTTCTTTCGCTGCTATGCCATCAATCGTCATAAGATGACCGTACTGACACCCTCGGTGCATGCCGAATCCTATAGTCCCGACGACAACCGCTTCGATCATCGACCCTTCTTGTACCGCGCCAACTGGAGTTGGCAATTCAAGGCCATTGACGATGAGGTGGACAAATTGCAGCCCATTTATACGCCCTCATCCAGCCAGTTACGCCCCAGCAGCGATGATCTGCTGCTGTCCAGCACTCAACGCTCGGGTGACACACATTTGGATGATTCTAAGCACTCATCGCCCCTATCCTCGGCCTCGGCCTCGCTGGATGTGCCATTGGCCACTGCACCGCCGGCACTGGCCAAAAAACCCAGTGGCTATTCGAAAGTGCATGTGAATGTGCTGGGCAAAATCAAGGATCGTACGGGCATACCGGTCTAGGAGTATCGTTTTGGTTTCCTTCTGTTTTCTACTAGTCATAGTCAGCTTTTTTTTTTTTTTGTAAAAGTAGCCTTCACATACGAAAAACTAACTCGCCAGCTAAATAGGTATAGGTCAAGGGTGCGTTCAGCTGAGACACTTGATTACACTAGTTTACAGCCAAAAGGACCCATTTCTACTGAAACTATTTTTAAGTGTAGTTTGGATTGGAGATCTCAAAAATCGATTTCAAAAATTTTTTCATGGCTCCGTTTTTTAAATATGAATTTTTTTTTTCATTTTTTCGGTAGGTGCACTTACATTTTAAGTCATATCTCACTTTATATAAGTCAAATAGAGCCAAGCGAGATATGAATCGAAAGGTAATTGTATGGTCAAAATTCGCACAGAACGCTATTTTCAAATCGGTTGAGCTGTTTCTATACAATAATACAAAATATTTCAAAAAAATCGATTTTTTGCTCGAAAACGCAATAAATTTCGTTTCCAATCGCCTAGGAAAAATATTTAAAAAATCCATAAAAATATTTAAATTTTTTTTAAAATAAGAACCGCACTTCTTCGAAGAAAATAAAATATCGATGAACAAAATCAATAAATAAATACAGGAGCTGTGAGCAATTGAGTGCTGAAAAAAGTGGTATTTTTGAGATTTTTTAAAAATAAATATTCGTTTGCTTTGACTTTTGTTCTGTTCTGGAATTTTTTTTCTGCCCACTTCTAATATTGACCAAAAAACAAAGAAAATAGAAAAAAAAAATTTTTTAACTCTTAAAATACTCAAATTTGACTATTAGTTCCTTCACTTAAATTGATCCAGCTACAATATTTATTTATAGATTTTCTTCATCAATACCTTTTTATCTTTGTAAAAGTGCGATTCTTAGGTCAAAAGAATAAAAATAATTTTGTTTGTTTTTTTTATATTTTTCCTAGGCGATTAAAAATGAAATTTCTTGCATTTTCGAGCAAAACATCGATTTTTTTTTAAATATTTTTGGTAATTGTACTCAAACTTCTAAACCGAGTTGAAAACAATGTTCTACGTTATTATTGACAATTTAATGACCTTTCAATTCATATCTTTGAATTGAGATATGGCATAAAATGTAATGGCACCTTCCGAAAAAATGGAAAAAATGCCATGAAAAAATTTTTGAAATTATTTTTTGAGATCACCAATCTAAACTACACTTAAAAATAGTTTCAGTAGAAATGGGTCATTAAATTTTTTTTTTTTTTGTAAACTAGTGTTACCGATCACCACTAAAAAATTAGTTGGCATACTTTTAGGTGTGCCCCAAGAAAGGAATATACAGGCCTGTTCTCGTTTACGAACTCAATTGTTATGATTTTTAAGAAACGATTAAAGAATTTAACCGAAACGATTTGCCATCAAGATGTATCGAATGAATATAACCGGAGTTTTGAAGCTAAAAGTCGGATATTTAGCTCGAAGACAAAAACAAGAACAGGCCTGATTGAAATTCTGTGATCAAGATGTTTTGCTGGACGCGCGCAGTATGGTGATCTAAATGCAAATCATTTTGCACAAACTTATCAACACTGCGAAACATTTATCAACAAAAAAATGTTGATTGGTATCAGAGATCCACGAAATTTGAAAGGTACTTATGGTAGTAAATCTTTTATCTCTGAATGAGATCGCACCACATATCACTATACACCCTATATGGGTGCCTGGACATCATAACATAGAAGGAAATGAGTCTGCGGACAAACTGGCTAGATTAGATACCACAATCGAGCTCCTTTCAGAGCAGAGCACAATACGGATGGCTATGGCGACATATAAGCTTCACAAAATGTCTATCAAAAATACTGCCATGTTCCGGTTTTCACTAAAATGAGTTCGAATTTTGTACATGTTCTCTTTTCTTTTAAACAATCAAGAAAATCCGTATCAAACCTTTAGTTTCTTCTTACTCTCTACTCGACGGATTCAGATTATAACTTTTTAATCTGATTAACACAATCAATTTGATACAACAGCACATTTAACCAATTCGAATTCGACAATTTTTGTCGAAAGTGGAAACCGGAACATAGATATATGATAGACTTGAACAAAAAACATTTTCACGAAAAAATGCGAAAACTTCAGGAGTCTATTACAAAACAAGTAAGAAAGTCGGTCAAGCCCTACTGTCAGGGAATCAAACCGGAACCAGAACCGGATCCTTATACCGAAAAGAACCGATTAAAACTCAGAACCAGAACCGAAACCGGAACCGATATTTGAAATTTTTTGTATACCGGTATCCGAGAACCGATATTCTTGGAACCGAAAAGAACCTAAACGTTGTACCGGTACAGTTTCGGTTCTGAGCAACAACTAGACTGCCCAGCTGGCACTTTATTTTGGAGGACTTTTAGGTAATTTGGTTATATTGTATGCTTTCAAGAAAAAAGAGTCTTGTTCAGCAAACCTTTTTTTAGTGTGATATAACAAAACGAGAAACCAGTCTCTTTGAAAATGTTGCATCCTATATTTTAGATCCTCATTTTAATGTCATGATAACCTTAGAACAAAAAAGTATTTGTGTTTTCCATTTTTCTTCAAGTGAAACTTAACGAGGAAAGCAGCTCTGACCAAGTCTGCAAACAAACCCCTTGGAAAGTGTTAGGTTCGATTCTCAAATCGGTTCCTTTACTTATCGAACCTAAGGTTTTGGTTCGAAGCTTGGTTCATGAATTCTGATATCGTTGAGATATTTTTTGGTAAGAAAGCTTTCAGCTAACGAAGCTATTAAAAACGTTTAATAATACTCAAATGGACCTCATTCATTATAGTAATCATTCATTAGTTCTCTACTAGGTTAGATTCGATTTGTCATTTATCAACTTGACTTTAATTCCTTCTCGAAGTCGTAATATGCAGTTTGGATATAATTTTGAAATGGTAATGCTCCGATTCAGCATTATTTTAGATACTCTTGAAAACCTTACTAAAGATATTCTTTGAACCGAACCAGTTTCATCATTTCAGAAGAGGTCCGGTGCGGGGCCAAATTCGGGAGGTTACAAATTTAAACGGTCCGGTGCGATTGAGCCAAAAACCCAAACCGAACTGGTTTTACGGGTTCGGTTCAGGACCGGTTGAAAGTGGTAGCTTAAGTGGATTCATACATGTACATATTTGTATGAAAAGGAACAGGACAATTCAAATAGATCAGTATTTTCCCCAAAACATATTAATGGCATCAAACATCAATAATTACGAGAAAAACTTTCTCATAATAAGGATGATGAAAACTCGACAAAGTTTCCACATTTGCCTTTGAGAAGGGCAAGTAAGCGTAAAAGGTTTTTTTTTTTTTTAGGTATAATTATTAAGTCATCGCTAAAAAATTGGATGGACGCAAAACCAGTGACCGATCTTCGTTTATATTTTAAGGGTACGTACCGTTAAACCGAAATAAAAATCTAAGTACTGGTACGGAACTGAATACCTAAATAATATTAGAACCAAAACAGAACCTTTTACCAAAACATAAGTTTCGGTACGTACCAGAACCGGAACCCGAACCGAAATGCGATTCGGTTAACGATTCCTTGCCTACTGTAGTATACTCTGTATCCCCCAAAGTTTGTATACATCTGATCAATTTAAGTTGGAAGCCACACAAAGTGCCTAAAAAGCCATAAACTGTGCAAAGTTCTGCCCATTGCCTTAACGGCCGGTGCTACCCATCATAATTGTTTTTTTTTCCTTATAACTCGACCATCAGATCATCCGATCTTTGTCATTCCTTCGGCAAATCGATAAATAGTCTTGATTACTAAATATGTTTAGAAGGTACGAACCATCAATCTAACAAACTGTGGGAGATATGATGTTTTTTTCAAATTGCGAAAGGGGTCGTGGCCAAAATTGAAAATAAACTTGATCTACCTTTAACTATAAAAAGTATATGTGCCATACATGTCAAACCTCTATCTATTATCATCTCTGAGATCTGTATGTTCATACGGACATGGCTACATCGACTCGGCTGTTGATGCTGATCAGGAATATATATACTTTATAGGTTCGAAAACGATTCCTTCTCCCTGTCACAAACTTGAGACACTCTGGGTACCTTCGGTACAGAGCATGAAAAACCTTAGTCAAATAGACCAAACCCAGCCAGTGTTTTTTATACCCTTGCAAAGGGTATTATAATTTTGCCCAGAAGTTTGCAACGCATAGAAATATTCATTTCTGACCCCATAAACTATATATATTCTTGATAAGGGCGACGAGCTGAGTCGATTGAGGTTTGTCCGTCCGTTTGTCTGTCTGTTTCTACGCACACTAGTCTCTCAGTTTTAAAGCTATCGAGCTGAAATTTTGCACAGAGTCTTCTTTTTACTGCACGCTGCTAATATGTCGGAACCGACCGGATCGGATGACTATATCTTATAGCTGCCATAGGAACCATCGGTAAAAAAATGGGTCTTAGTGAGAAAAACTTTTTTGTTTTCAATGTTAGCGGCCTTAAAGTTGGCCATTATTAATATTATATGCTTTCAAACAGATTTGCAAATTTTGGTCAAAATCGGATGACCATATCTTATAGCTGTCATAGGAACCATCGGTCGGAAATTGGGTCTTAGAAAGAAAAATTTGTTTGTTGTCAATGTTATCGTCCTTAAATTCGGCCATTATTAATATAACATGATTTTAAACAGATTTGCAAATTTTGGTCAACATCGGACGACTATATCTTATAGCTGCCATAGAAACCAACGGTCGGAAAATGGGTCTTAGGGAGAAAAACTTTTTTATTTTTAAGTAAATCGTTCTTCGTCGTCGGTTATTTTTAATATTAAACACTTTCAAACTAATTTGAAAAAGTTGATCAACATCGGGTGACTATATCTTATGGTTGCCATAGAACTGATCGGTCGAAAATTGGTCTTAGTAAAAAAATTTTTTTGTTTTAATGTTAGTGTCCTTAAACTCGCTGATTACTTTTTTTTATATGTTTTCAATAAGATTCGCAAAATTTGGTCTAAATCGGATGACTATATCTTAAGGCTGCCACAGAACCGATCGGTCGGAAAATCAGTCTAAGTGAGAAAAACTTTTTTGTTTTCAATTTTATCGTTCTTAAGCTCGGCGATTTTTAATTTCATATGTTTGAAATCAGATGTTTATCTGTCGGAAAATGGATTTTAGTTAGAAACATTTTTGATTTTTATGTAAGCGTTCTTAAACTCTGACATTTCAAAAACAGCATTTGCAAGGGTATAAAAACTTCGGCACAGACGAAGTTAGCTTGGCCTTCTCGTTAAAGGGACCCTTAAGTCCCTTTCAAGCTTTGTTGGTCTCGTTGGTATCAAAATATTGTGGTGCACTGTGTGCTTAGTGCTTGCGGCAAACGAAGCAACCAAAATTGTGTCAATTATAATTATTTAAGATATTCAGTCAATTGTACTTCAGATGTATTTATGTTCAGTGTTCACTGATTAATAGTTATCAGAGGGGCGTGTTTAATATATATGTGTGTTGTGCACACAGACAAATAAAATTGATCAAATTTAATTTGTAAACAAAAGCCATTAGCAATACCAGTGTTCAAATATGACCTTAAATCCTTTTTTTTACCAATATCAACGGCAACATAATTTTACAATTTGGTAAAAATGGGCATCAACCTACTGATCTTATGCCCCCATCCATTCTTAATAGGGCCACTTCTGCCCGTAGCTTTGCAGCGCCACTGCTGAGTTATTTGGGGTATGACTATTTATCTGGATTTGCTCTTTGAACGTTCTGCAAAGGCAATCCAAGAAAAATTCAGTGACTTGCTTAACATATTAGCTTGAGTTCCAAGAGATCTGTTGGCTTAAGCTTTTACGGTGCATCTTAAGTTCCTTAAAACATCGATTCAAAACGAATGTCTATATATGAGATAATCTTATTCAATGTACATTTGTGCTACAATTAGAAAATAGATTGTTGGGATTAACTAACATACAAGTTTATCTGTTTGTTTTTTTTTGACAACACGAATGAAACTTTCAAGCATCTGAGTTTCCTTTCTGAGTTTAGCTCATATTAAATGTTTCTTTATCTTGGACTGTTTGCCCGTACTTCTGCCTTCACTCTTAAAGACATAATTGCTTAGATCAAAATCTAGTTAGTGTTTACATAAGTACATATGTATATATATACCTATATATATATATATATTTGGTAGTTTTAATCTTTATAATTATTGCACAACTCTGTTCAACACTCGCATATTAGGAAATCAAATATATACACTCAACAAATTTTGTAGTACAAACAAAAAAAAATGTATTTTTTTTATGGCATTTGCTCCTCCTGTTTCCACATCTCCTCAATGTCCTCACCCGGCAGCCAACCCGTCCACGAAATGATCTTACGATAGTGTTCTTCTTTCAGTTTTCGTATAATCCTCAAATTGAGTGGCTTGCCATGCCAAGCATCCTTACGACGCCCACGCAAATGATCGAGCACCATTTGGCCACGTGTATGCTGACCCACCAATTCTACAGTGGCATAGTATGTGCGCTCATCGGCTATCATTTGCCGGGGAAACAGATAGACAGCAGTCAGCAAGGCGTCACAGGTCAGCCATTTATGAAAGCCCCGCGGTACCAGTATGCTGCTCTCGGCCCTGTTCAAAAGCTGCACAAACGGCTTGTCCACTGCCCCCAGTACATGCAGGCGCCAGTCAAGCGTCAACCCAAACTCGCCATCAATGCACGGCTCCCATGGTAAGATCAAAGCCGGGTTCTTAAGCCGTTCCAGTACTATGTGAGCGGCTTCGGGATCCATCATGAAATTGAACTCGGCACTTTTGGTGATATTACCCTTGCCCAGGTAATTACCGCCCATGATATAGACACCACCCACTTTGTCCAGAAATTGATCGCCATACAGATTAATGCAGAGAGCGAAATTGGTGAGTGGACCGACTAGTATGAAATCCACCTGCTGGGGATATTGACAGGCCAAACGGTACATGGCATTCACGGCATGCTCAGTTCCCAGATACTGTTCCTCCGATACGACGGGATAGTCACTAACATCGCCCAGACCATCTTGACCATGGTAGAAAGAAGTACGTTCCCAGGATCTGGGCACTATAGGCTCCGCACTGCCTTTAAAGACCGGCACCTACCACAAAAAAGGGTTATTCTTATGGCTGTCACCGATTACAGAGTACTTACATCCAATCGATCCAATGTGTGCAGCAACCTGAGCGCATTCCGTGTTCCGTTATGCACATCTGTGTTGCCCTGGACACAGGTTACGGCAGCCACTTTAAAGTTCCGGCGTCCATGTCCACCGTATTCTTCGGCTCGTAAAAGCATCGCCAGGCCCCAGGCATCGTCTGTTCCAATGTCGCAGTCATATACCACATAGGTGGTGGACTTTGACTTGGGTGTGGAAGTGGACATGATTCTCCTGGTTTGCCTCCAGCTGTTCCAGCAGTCACACAAATGTCTATCGATCGCCTTGTTACGATAACGATATCGATAGGCAAACATTTAGGGGCCTGGGCTAATTGGCGGACAAATTTGAAATTAAAAATAATTGAGATAACATAAAAGAAAAATAGTAAGGGCAAACACTTATGAGTCAACCCACATATATGTACATACATTAGCAAAGCCTTCTTAGTGTAAGCGAGAATCAGGTGGAATCATTATCAATTGAAATTACTTGTACGATTGCGGTTCTCCCACTCTCTCTTTCCACACACACACACGTACACTGATATGTGAGTACACTCTGCTTGTCATAAATTGTTGAAACATATGTATTATACATTATACATACTCTGCCACGAAAAGTGTATACAAATGTTTATGCATCTGGCAAATGAACGGGATCTGTTGATATACATATATTTTTTGATAGCTTTGGACTTGTGCGAGTGATTTTTTTATGTTTATGTGTGGCTTCCAGTGGTGGCTCTTACAGTTATCTTGAATCACAAGTAAATGACTTGGGGAATCTGTTGCTATTTAGATAATACGTTCCCAAAAGTGCTGAGTCACTAAAACAGATTTCGGTCAAAATGCAGGCCAAAAACTTAAAAGATATTTGCCTCACTTTATTTACATCATCATCGGAGACTTTTTTGGATTGTGAAATTTGTTCACTAGTTTAGATTTGCTTTAAAATCGTGAAGAGCTTTCACTGAGTGAATTGGTAACCGTATAGGGTACCCTCCCACAGGCCATGTATAAACTAGTATTCGTCAGCCATAGCCCCTGGGGCCCGAACACAGTCGACAATTCACACCCATTGCCTGCCGAAGTCATGCATCACTGAGTGTCAGCGAGAGACAAGTCAAATTTTCTGTTTTCCTCTCTTCTTGGAGAGCCCTGGCTTAAACTCTCTATCTAGCATAGATAGGCGACCGTGCCTCTAAATCGCAGTGTTGCCAACTGTTAAATCACAAAAGTAGCTAAATCGACATAATGGCAAAGTGTTATATCAAATTGCTAAAAACAAGTAAGAGTGCTGCAGTCGAGTGCCCCGACTGCAATATACCCTGTACCAAGTAATGTTGGTCCTATGGCTTGAATTGATACAAGATTCAATCTTAAAAATTGTGGCTCTGACAGTTCTCCGTGGTTAAAAGGAGGAGGAGGGGGAATTTTCCAAATCTGAAACAAACTTGATCTGGGTACAGTATACACCTACATACATACATGCAAAAATTTGTTGCTCTATCTATTATAGTCTATGAGATCGACACGGTCATACAGACAGACAGACGGACATGGCTAAATCGACTCTGCTGTTGATGCTGATCAAGAATATTTGTACTTTATAGGGTCGGAGAAGCTTCCCTCTGGCTGTTACATCATTTGCACAACTTTTTGAACCCCTTTTACCCATTATGAATGGATATAGGGTATAAATATATGCCTAAATATTGGTGTCTTTCTACAGAATTGATTGGTCAAGTGGTCTACAGGGCTAACTATACAATGTTGTGTTACAAGTATACATAAAAAACCTCCTACACTCCTAGAAAACATTAAAATAACTTCGAACCGAGAAAAAATGCAAGCTTCGGCTCTGCAATAGGACCTCAAAAACGTACGTTCGTATCAATTGAATTTCAACAGTGTATTGGCGAGAACACAAAGCAAAAGTAAGACATCCTCTGTGCGTAAAGTATTCCTACCAGTCTCTCTAGAAAAGTTAAAGAGCGAACTTGTAAGTACGGCAGGGAGAAACATTATGGGACCCAGAATCCCAAATAGTCCTTTGGGCCGGATATTCAGCAAATAGTCCGAAAAACAAAATATGTCTTGTTCCAGTAATATAGAACTGTTAAAGGGGTTGACGCATTCATAGCAGAGGCCGAGACCTTCAAGCAGTTGTGATGAAGCCATCGGGCCAATAAAAAAGAAGAAGAAGAAAGGGGTTGACGCTGGTTCACTTCCTTAAGCTGCCTTTACACTTGTCATATATCTCTAAAGAGACTCTCTGACAATAGTGTAATATCATATCAAATATCTCTAAATATTTGAAAAATGTAGCCTTCTTTGATGAAATAGGACAGGTTCTATTTGATAAGAGATTCTCTTTAGAGAAGTTTGACAACCGACTATTTAGAGATATATGAAAAGTGTAAAAGCAGCTTTATTAGATATAATTATTATAGTTTGTTCTATTTTTTGTAAACTTAATAGCCTATTTCCACTGAGCAACATCTAACATCATGAAGCAAAATGTTTCTATTCCACTCGTTCCTCATGAAATTAAGTAATGGCAGAGAAACTTGTCATGCACTATTATACATTTTTATTTTATATTATATATTAAATCGGCCTGAAAATCACTTAAAAACGCCTTGCATGGATGCTGGCATGAGAACCATATTGAATCATAGTACATGGTGCAGATCTTTGCACCTTCTACGCAGAGGACCCAATTGACATTAATTCTGTCAGTCTTACAGTCTGTTTTATCATAATTGTTGCACTACCGAAATAGCTAGAAAATGGCAAAACAAATTTCCAAAATAGCTAGAATTGCAGGTTCCGGAAAAACTGAATGGTTTCCGTCTATTGACTCTACAAAATAGCTAGATCTGGTGGGGCAAATAGCTAAATTGGCAACACTGCTGAGGAGTGAAACTCTGTCAGTTATCAGTTGATTCTGTCTTATCTTTTGACTTATCATGAATATAGCTTAACGGAAAGATTGCTTAGATCGTGTACTTTCAAGGTGTATATGTATAAAACTGCAGGTGCAGTTTTGAAATGTGTTTTATGGTCAGAAGTACAGCGTGTGTAGGTAGGGAAGAGCGTCTTTTATGTCGTACATGGAACATTCTTAGAAAATGCCCGTATCAAGATACACACACCCACACATACCCAATGACCGACTACTAAATCAGCAATGTCTATGGGTAATCTTATGAAATGCCCGTATCAAAGCACACACACACACACACATCCAATGGCAGAATATCAAGTCGGCAATAGAATCAGTAACAGAATCAACCAGACACCGCACCTGAACGGACGCGGAGGCTGACAATGGAGACCGAACGTTTGGCTATACTAGATTGCGATGGCGGTAGCGATGATGCCTGGGCATTGCTCATATTGCTACATGCCGAAAGGCAGAAGCGTGTCAAGTTGCTCGCGATAACTACCATTGGATGTGGCAATACTTCACTGGAGCATGCGGCACGCAACGTGCGCCGCATTCTACGTGCCAGCGGCAGGGAAGATATACCCATTTATTCGGGCGCTGTGGATTCCCTCATCAGTTGCAATGAGGATAAGAAGAAATACTTTCATGGTCGTGACGGTTTTGGCGATTGTCTCACTGATGACTTGTGCGAGGAGTCATTGGCGAATTTGGTTCAACCGCAGCATGCAGTGACGGCCATCTATGAACTGGGCTGTGCAAATCCCCAACAGATTACGCTCTTTGCGGTGGGACCGCTAACAAATCTGGCCCTGGGCTTAACCATGTATGGCGAACGATTTGGACAGCAACTGAGGGAGATCTATTTGATGGGTGGCAATTATCAGGGTGTGGGCAACTCCTCAAGAGCGGCTGAATTCAATTTTCTATCAGATCCAGAGGCGGCGCACGCGATGCTATTGAAGGCCAAATGTCCTATTACCATACTACCGTGGGAGGTGTGCACTGAGGAGCGATTTCAACTACCCATAGTGAGTATGCTGAGCTGCTGCTGGGTCCTTTAAGTAACCGTAACCCCTCTTTTTCAAATACACAGAGCTGGCGGATAGAGGATTTTGGACCACGTGCGGAAGCTTTACAGCATGCCGCCATTAGCCAGCTGAATCGCGTGGAAGCCGCTCAGTGGCTGCCCATGGTTAAACAGTATGGCATACGCACTTGGAATCCCTGCGATGCTCTGATCGTGGCCGCTTGGCTATTTGAAGAACGTTTTGTGCTCAAGCACAGCTCCTGGCATGCAACCGTGGATCTACGTGGGACCCATACGCGCGGTCAAGTGGTGTTGGATCATTTGCGGGAGTGTCCGGAGAATGTGAAGATTATTGAGTCAGTGGATGTGGAGTTCTTTAAGCGTATACTGGAATGGGTAGCCGGCTTAAGCCAAGAGCAACTGCAGTAACATTCAGGGGCGTACGCAGGGAGGTATATTTTGCAACGAGAAGGCTAAGCTAACTTCGTCTGTGTTGAAGTTTTTATTCCCTTGCAAATGCTGGTTAAAACTGGCCAGCTTACGGCGGAGTAGAAACTAATACATATAAAGAAAATCATTTTTTCAATACGCAGCTGCTTGTTTTTGGATATTGCTTCAGTTAAGCCATAAGCTAAATTAGAATAGTTCAAACGTTGCATTAAATTCGTTTCTTAATGTTAAAAGATTAAGTTCTAATGGTTGGAAGAATATGCCTATTAATACCCAGAAATGTATGAATTATCGAAAGTAGTATTAGCAGTTTCTTTTACACAAGTAACTGTCGAACGACTGTTTTCTGGTGTAAAATTTATAATCTATTTAGAAACAAATTGAACGCAAATACCTTTAAACTTATTTATGATACTAAGATCAAATCATATGTAATTTTTTTTTTTTTTATTAAAATGTATACTTAACCGGTATCCAAAACGATTATTTTGTAACCGAATCGCAACCGGAGCGAAATAAAAACAATTACCCGTAACTGAAACAATTTGATTTTAATGACCGTTTCGGTTTTATTCCCTGTTTTTCATACTAAAACCCATTTTCCGACCTATTGTCATCCGATTTCGACCAACACTATCCTAAGGTACCCCCGCAAGAATGGAATGGACGCTTGATCGCTCGCCTCTCAGTTCAGCCGTAAAACGGTGCCCTGTCTGTCTTATATCAAGAAAGACGGCAGAATAGTATTGAAAGTTCTCAAATGATTTAGGGATATGGTTGTTTTGTGCTGATATTAAGCTAAGATATTTGTTTGTTTTGATCTTAATGCTTATCGATATACACGCCGCCGATAAACGAGATTGGAACCAGGGCTGCGCACGAGTGGTTTACTGGGTCGTGCTGGTTCAGTAGTTCCGACGGTTCAGGGAGTGAGCGACTCAAAATTTTAAATTGTTACCGTCCTGGGCGAATAGTGGCTCAGAGTAAGAAGAAGGGGCTAAAGTTTTTTAAAAGTCATTGCCTAGCTCTTTTGCGGAATGCACGCAGCCCAGCCGAAAATTACATTTATAGTGGAAAAATTAGCAATAAGTTTCTATCTCGGTAAGAGTGAATAAGTGCATTTGTGTACGGTTAATTAGTGTGTGTGTATTTTAGGGATATTTTCTGGAAAGTTTCCTCGGAGAGAGGATCGTTAGATAATATAAGGTTGTCAAAAAAGTCTTGCGGCATTTTTATTGAATTTTCAATTGTTCATAAAATTGGTTATAATAATGCGATTTAAGTCAAATATGCGCCGTTTTGTTCGATGACGAGTTCCCAACGAGATGCCAACTTCATAATGCCCCTCTTATAGAAGGTCGCTTCCCTATTGGCAAAAAACTCGGAGAGCCAATTTTCACTGGACTCTCTTGTGGCCAACTTCCGACTACCAAGCTCGTTCGCCATGGACAGAAATAGGTGGTAATCACTTGGTGCGAGATCCGGACTATACGGTGGATGCAAAAGAACCTCCCATCCGAGCTCCCGGAGCTTCTGGCGCGTCACCAAAGATGTGTGTGGCCTGGCGTTGTCCTGATGGAAGACAATTCGGCCTCTGTTGATCAAAGATGGCCTCTTCTGCATGTGTGCTGCATTCAAGCGGTCCAGTTGTTGGCAGTACAGGTCCGAATTGAGCGTTTGGCCATAGGGGAGCAAACCTGCCAATCCCACCAAACACACAGAAGAACCTTCCTGGCCGTCAATCCAGACTTGGCCACCGTCTGGGCAGCTTCACCGCTTTTCGACCACGACCGTTTGCGCTTCACGTTGTCGTAAGTGACCCACTTTTCATCGCCAGTCACCATCCGCTTCAAAAACGGGTCGATTTTGTTGCGATTCAGAAGCGATTCGCATGCATCCATACGGGCAAAAATGTTTTTTTGCGTCAAGTCGTGTGGAACCCATACATCGAGCTTCTTTTGAATGCGGAAATACCGAAGGACTTTTTTGACAACCTTATATTTAAGTATTTATTTAATTTATTCCCTTAATTTAATTTATTGATCCCATTTATATGTACATTTATTATTTGTCGTGTATTCGTCCCAGAGGTTCTCTGGTTAGGAAACATAATGAATATTTCTATAGTTGTTAGTGGATCGTTAGATAATATATAATATATGTATTTGAGATTGAAAAGAATATGTTAGTGTAAATTTGTTCTAGGGGGTGAAATGGCGTTCGGAAGATCAGTGTCTGAGAGTTAAGGTGGTTGTCCGATTTTTGTAAGTCAACCTATGGTAGGGTGGGTAATGTTCTGGCAAATAATTGCAGCTATTTTTGCCTAGTATTTATGTTTAGTGTGTGAGCCGTGACAGGCATCTGAAAAGATATAAATTTTTTTGTTATTAGCCGACCAGTCCAGCTATCGAGGTCGTACTCATCCCTGAGTCAGCCGTAAGCTAGCCGGCGATCGATAGTGGGACCCGCCGGGAAAGAAGGTCGGATCGTAACATACTCGTAGAGTAAAAGGGTATACTAAAGTCGTGCAAATGTACAGTCCTAAACAGGCAGAAGGAATCATTTCCGACCATATAAAGTATGTATATTCTTGATCAGCATCAACAGCCGAGTCTATATAGCCATGTCCGTCTGTCTGTCTGTCCGTCCGTATGAACGAAGAGATCTCAGAGATGGTAAGAGATAGAGGCTTGACATGTATGGAACATATATGTTCATTATACTTGCAGGCAGATCCAATGTTATTTTCTATTTTTGCCACGTCCCCGCAATTTGAAAAAAACGCCACATGCTTCCACAGTATTTGATGATAGATAAAAGTTCGCACCTTATAGCTGAGGAAATAGCACTAAAGATCGGATGCAACGATATTCAAGTTATGAGCAATAAAACGCAGTGTTGCCAAGATCAGCTTATATTGAACCAGTGCATTTCTAGCTTGTTTTAAAAACAGACGTCGATTGCAAGGCGAAAAATTTACAAACAGCGGGATTTCAGCGGGAACTTGCTGGATTTTTTAAAAGTGATTTCGGATTTTTTTCAGCTATTATTCTGTTGTTGGACCAATTTGATATGCTTTTCACCTCTGTCAGTCATTTATCGACAATAATTACCACCTCTAACAGTCTTATATAGGGGCTTGCCAAGTTTACAGATCATTCAAGCAAGTCGTGAAGTCTGGCATGCAGAATGCATAGTCAGAAAGTGTAAATAAAAAGGAGCTGCGGGACTTTAAGTTGAACATCAAAAACCTAATAGGTATTGGTACCGACATTGCTAAAGTTATGATTGGCTCAAACAAAAGCGTGTTTACTGAGTTGAGGAAGGATGCGCCGTCTCTAGTCCTGATCAAATGCGTGTGCCGCCACTCTGTGCAGTTGGTGGTAAATCACGCTTGTAAGGAGTTTCTTCCAGAAGGCTTAGAGTTCTTGATATATGAAACATATAACTGGTTTTCAAAGAGTTCTATTCGACAATCTGAGTATAAAAATATATATCAGTCTATAAACAACGATCAGGTTTGTGTGACTTCAGCGCTTTTTGATTCTTCTATTCATTTATTCTAAGCGGTTTACTAACGACAATGTATTTATAGGTCTCGTGATGTGGTAGCAATGCAAATGTTTGTCCTTTTATGTAATTTTAACAGTGTTTTTTAAAATTCACTACAAGTAATATAATGCTATGTATAACTTCTATCCTCAAAGGAGCCACTAAAAATTCCCAGAGTGTTGTGACACCAGGTGGCTGTCAATTGAATAAGCAGTGACACGTATATTGGATCAGTGGCAGGAGTTAAAATTACATTTTAGTGTTGCGGCAAAACAGGAGAGATGCTATAAAGCCCAAATACTGCATTCAATGTTTGACGACCATGTAAACTACATTAATTTGGTTTTTTTGAAACCCATCCTTTTGGAAATGCAAAAATTTAACAAGTGTTTTCAAAGTAATAACACTGACTCGACGGGCTTGCTGAAAGATCTTTTGATTGATTATTCCACGAGATACTATTTATTGATATAATTCACGTAGACGATTTCGAGAAATTTGTTATCAAAGATTTATATCAAGGATATGACTTTGAAAAGCAAATTAAGATGCTTCAGATGGATTGTGAATTGGAGAAATCTATTCGAGGATACTGCACAAATTTTTTAGTTGATCTTATAAAGCAACTAAAGCTGAAGTAATGATCTGCTTTTCGGATTTTCATAAAATTCATTGTATTAAGCAATTTAATTAGTTTCTGGTTGCCTGACAATCTCAGCATTCTTCAACAAATTGACATCTTTTCGGTTGACAACATTTTACGATATAATTATATATATAATTCGAAAATAATTATATAAATAATAAGAAAAGCCATGCGCTTTTTTTTCAGCTTTTTTGTCAAAAAATACAGCTTTTTTACCCTCTCCGACCCGCTGAAAACGGATTTTTTTGCTCGGCAAAAGTTGGCAACACTGATAAAACGACCAGTCAACACCTCCCACCACCCCACCCATAACCACAGCATTCCATTCAACAGAGGCAATCTTAGTGAGATGAGCGCTAATAACTCGTGAGCAAATGCGAACTGCGACACTAAGGGTACAGAGTATGTTATAGTCAAGCTTGACTGACTTTTTTGTTTCTCTTAAAATTTAGGGTTTCGCACGTCTCCCCCCCCCCAATCAAAATCCTGCGTACGCCCTTGATAACGTTTATTTTTGCACAATATTAAAATAAATAAGGGGGCTTCCTCTTTATCGAGGTTTACTTGATGAACGACAAAAATGTTTGTAGGACTTTGGTGACGTCCTCGTGTTCCGGTTCCTCGGATATATCCTGAAGCCTGTCGCGTAGCTTACGGAAATCATTAAGATAGATAAAAAGAAACTCCTGCAAACGCCCAATTATCCATTGGAACCAGTAGTCCGGCTCCAGTTCAAGCACTTGCTCAACTGGTTGCTGCTCAGCCAGCTGCTGCTTATGTAGCGTCAATGCCTTAACCAAACGTTGCACCACATCCACTAGCAGCATTGCAACATTCGTCTCCAAAACGTCGGGTTCCTCCGACCCCCAATTGGCCAGCAAGCGATCTGGGTTCTTGGTAAATCGCACTAAGGCATGAATCAGTTCCCACACATACATTTTGTGCAACTCCTGCTTTTGCTGTGGCTCAAACAGCCAGGACAATATGTCCGTGGCCTCGAGCAACTGAAAACGAAACAGTTTCTCGAGCAGCACATATCGAACATGATCACTATGCTTCCAAAAGTCGTACACGGCGGCGATCATGTCTTTTCGGCCCGTATCACCACTGGGCACCAGTCTCTGTGCAAATTAGGGTGAAAGCATTAACAGGTGGACACGGCTGAAGGGATTGGTAACTCACTTCAAGCACCCTCTGATACTTGAACAAAGTGGTAAAGACATGGGTAAATGATTTGGATCCCGCGTGCAGAAAGGTCTGCATAAGCACATGAATCTTGAGCGGCATTTCCAGATCATTGCAATTTTCCACAATTTCCACAATCGCCTCACAACTGCATTTATTACTCATGGCCTCAAGCACAGTCTTGGCCAATTGGGCTCCCGGTACCTGCTCGTTAATATATTTGAAATCGGGTTCCGGAGGTGGCGGTAGAAATTGGCCAAAGGATGCGGGCATCTGATTAACAATGTGATGGTGATAGGAGAGGCTGATGGGAGAGGGAGGAGCAATGATTAAGTAATGATGCTGAGTTGCAGCTGCCTCCACACACACTCACCGCACCAGCTTCTTGATCAACTCCTTAAGAAACACCGCAGTCGGTTGCAGTTCCGGCAGTGTAGAAGCCGTCTCCCATTGCTCCCAATTCCAGTAGAAACGAAAGTTGCTTATGTGAAGCGCCAGCCAATTGACGAATCGATCAAAACAGGCCACATTCATCGTGTCCAATTGATTGAACAGCGCATCCGCCGCCTGGGCCACCGCGCGATTCATTTTGATGGGCTGGCGTTTAAACAGTTCGATGATGATCGAGCCGTAACTGATGGTCGGCAGTTTGGACTGGGGCAGGCGGAGTATTTCGCCTAGAAGCACTTCCACAATGCAACTGATAACCGCCAGACCGGGTAAGTTGGCGGCAAAGGTCAACAGTTCATCCGCGCAGCACCTACGATCCTTATGATTAACAGTGATCAGTCGGAGCACTTCCGATTCCAGTAAATTTCGCTCGATGCTCATGACATCCGGCAGATGCCCGTCCTCTGAGCGCTGGTCAAAATCGAAGAGGCGGAAGACCACATAAGGTGAGGGATAGGGGTCACTTGTGTCCAGAGGGTCAAACGGGGGCACTTCAAAGGGCGGCAGATTGTGCTGCAGGGCGCCACTGAGACGCTGATCAAAGGCCATATAGGGACGTGGCAGCAGCAGATGCTGCCCGGCGGGCCAGCTTTCCCGTTGCAGCTGTTGGACTTGAAGCCACAGCAATTCGAGATACTCGATTTGGGCCGCATCGCCACCAGACCACACGCTCAACAGCTTGCCAGGGATGGGACTGCGCTTCTTCATGTAGAGTTCCAGAACCCAGAGCAAGTCCTCCAGGCTGTCTTGTTTATTATGCAAAAGCTCAGAACCCACTAGGGGTAGGGTGCTCAGCACACTGTAAGCATACCAATCCTGACGGTTGCTCAACTCCATCGTCTGTGGCGGGTCCCCCGGCTGCTCTACTTGGATCCGCCCTTCGTACTCTCTGGCCAAAGTGCCAAGCAATTGCACCAAGGATGTGGCGGTCAGCACATTGGTGTTCACCAGATGGGCCAAAAACATAATGATACGGCGCGCCTTATCGTACTCACCCACTTGCAGGAATTCCTTCAATCTCCACATGGCGAACTGCAGACACTCGCCGCCAAACTCAAAATGACTGGCATTGATCAGACCCACAAATGTGGCATAGGCACTGACCAGCTGGGGATGCCGGGTGATGCAGCCCACGATTAGACGAAGAATCTCTCTCTTGCAGGCCGGCAAATTGTCGTTCAAGAAGAAAGCCAAGTCTTCCAGGCACACCTCCAGCGATCCGCCATTTGGCTTGCCCAGCTTGGTCATCAGATCCTCCAAAATCTCGACAATATGATCATGCTGACGTAAACGTTTACTTATCTGCTGCTCCACCTCACTTGAATCACTGCGACGACGACGACGGTCGCTCATGTTGATTTCTCGTTTATAGTAAAATAAATATATAAATAATTCAATATTAAAAGCAGAGACTTGTGCCTCCTATCGCTCTCGTAGTTTGAATGATATATTTTCTAGTTTTCCAAACCTTATTCACTTTCAACGCCTACTGAACGAAACCGAAATACATTTAAGAATTTAAATTTTAATAGCACTATCGCCCTCGAAGTACGAAAAACCTTAACAACTTTAAACGCCTACTGAACGAAACGGAAAAATGTTTAAGAATTTAAATTTTCATAGCACTATCGATACTTTTCGATAGACTGAAATAAGCAACCATTCCACTATACATATTTCGATAGTATCATCGATAGCTTGGCGGCTTTAACGTAACGTTAGACTCTAACGTAGCCACAAACAGTTCCATCTTAGACTTATTAGCGCGTGGTTTGTTGTGTGCGTTTGCTGCTCCATTTAAATTTAAATTTAAAATGCAATTTTGTTAACAAAATTGTTAAATAAGAACACTACAGTAGCCGGCAATTTCAAAACAGAAGTCCTATAAGAAAAAAGTCTTTTTTTTATACATTTTTTTTTTATAATTGGGAAGTGCGACTGCGACTACAACAACTACAACGAAAGCCGTGTTTTGTTTGTGTTTGTGAGGAAAAAAACATCAACAACTTGGAGAGCAATTAACAAGCAGAAGCAGTACAAATACAAATAAATTAAAAGCAATAAATAATTTTAATAAGAAATAAGAAAAGAAAGTGTCGCCGCACATACACACACACACACTCACTCATACCACTGAAAGAAGTTAAAGAAAGCAGCAGAAACAACAACAAACACTAAAAACGCCGCTAGGCGACCAAAACTCATCAAATATTTAAAATTAATAACAATTAAGCCAGAGCAACCAACCACATAAAATGGCCTCACTTAATAAATTTACAAAAACTTTATCCATCGATGAAAAGGCCGAGATCAAAGAGAAATTCACAGAGGTAAGTTCTTAAAAATGCAAATTAAATGTCAATTGCAATGAGTCAGAGTCAGTCATGTAAACGAAAGAAGAGAGAGGATGAGCGCAGCAGCCCCGTTAACCGGTGCATGTGGGCGTCGTCGGTGACGCTGACGTCGACTGCAGCATTGGCCTTCAACACACAGCCGCCACATGCAAAACACCCCCCATGAAGAGAGACGGGCTAACGGTTAAACGTTGCTGTGTGTGTCTGTGTGTTTTTGTTTGTGGGGAGAGCCAAGTCAAAGTCAACGAAATTGTTTAAGATAAGAAATAGACTTAACAAATTTGTTTAAACTTGCCGGTTGCCTTTGTCTTTATTAGGGTGGCTCCTTGGCGCAGGCGCCTTTCTTAACCTCCCCCATTTTGACCCCCCCCCCCCCCCAACCCTGCCCCGTTTCTATGGGTAATATGACTAATACATTTAGCGTCTTTCACTTAACGAGAATTTCAGTCGAATTTCGCGAAAATCATATTTGAATAAGAAAAAAACCGTTGTTGTTGTTGTTTGTGTGTATGACAAACAAAAAACGGCACGTAAAAGACTTTGCCATGTTAATGATGATGATGATGATGATGAGAGCAGTAACAGCAGAAGGTGGAGGAGGTTGGTGGAGAGAAAACCAGTTTCGGCTTAAAATAAAACACAACACACAAACCCACACACACACACACACACACACATGCACAGACAAAGACAGATGCAAAAAGCCACTTGGAGAGCGTGAAAAACTACGTCGTCGTCGTCTTAGCTCCCAAGCTGTGCTAGGCTGCTGCTGCGCTGCACTATAGAAAATGTTACCATTTTTCAAACAAAAAGTTGTGATAACAGTATGCTAGTTAGTACCTTTGATCTGTAGTTCCGGTTATTTCTGTTTGTTTCAATTTTACATTTTAAAATTTTCCGAAATCCCATTTGTGAAATATGGAAAAACTTTACATAGTGCGCTGCCGCTACGTCATCCGCAAGCAACAAAAGCAGCATCAACAGAGAAGTCTGCACAGTGTGCTGATGACTAATCATTAGGCAAAGAAAAGTTGTAACCACCGAATAAACTGGCTTTGCGCTCTATTCATCAAACTTGCATACACAACACGCTCGCCGAATAAATATGGCCGAGAAGTTCAATTTTCATCAAAATTTCCTAAAAATTTGTCAAATTATTTGTCTGTTTGCGCTTGGGTTTAGCCTACTGAGAGTGGCTAAACTCTTTTTCTTAAAAAATGCGATTTATTTTGTTAGCATTTGGCCCCACCGTATGTACATGACGAGATTTTTCTTATGATTTGTATTTTTTTGTAACAAAATAATTCCGTTATATTTGCAACAGCAATTGTTTTATTTATCATTCTGTTACCTTTTTTTTTTCTATTTTGCAATAAAGTTAGAAATTTGAATCTTAAATTGACGCCCACTACACAACACATTTGGTGTGGAACACACCAGCACAGTGCAGCAGCAGGTCATAAAAAAATTCGCTTGATTGCAACAATGCGGGGGCATTGTATGGAAAGTAAATGAAAATGCTTGGGCAAACGAAACGATAAAAAGGATCAAGAAGAGCAACAAAATGGAATACAATGAACGTGGCCAACTGTGCGTGCGTGTGTGTGTGTGTGTGTGGGCGAGGTCAATGTGAGGGCGCACTGATTGACACTTGAAAGCTTTGTTGTTGTTGTTGTTGCTGTTAATCAGCCAACTGATGCTAAGGCTTGACACTGATGATGACTAATGCAACAGCATAAGTATGTACAAATATGTATGTACATATGTATTGTGTGTTTACTTTTGATTTTGTTTTTGGATATTCCAGACCAACTTTTCTTTCTTATGGATTAAATTAAGTAGAAATACCAAAGAGCTTTTGTTAATATACTTTATTTGAATATTTTAAGCGGTCATTAAACGTTGATTAGCTTTTTGCAATTGTCAGCCAGCTTTTAAACACGCTAGACAAGCTGCAGCGTAGAAAGCAATTTGGAGTGGAAGCGTGAGTCAAAAAAAAATAAACAACAATCTTTGTTGAGTCAGAGACGAGATTTCAAAACATTGCCGAAAAATTTCTTCGCCAAAACCAAGCAAAAAACAAACAGATGAACCGCCAGAGGTCATTTCAGAAGATTCCGGATGCTAACCGACCCGGCCTTTATCTTAACCGAACCAAGGTTCAGTTTGCCGACGAGGGAATTTCAATCTGGAATTTCAATCTGGTGGTAGCTTGATACATTTTGACACCTGAAGGACGTTCCTTGCCCACTTTATGATCACTTCTTGTTTTTGTAACTCTCATATTCTTTCAGATTTTCTTTGTTTGTTATTGAAGTATAAACTTAATTTGGACAATGTTGTTTTGCTTTTGTTTATACAATGTTGCCACACTTGAATCACACCCACACACATATGTATGTATGTATGTATGTATGTACAATACTTACCCAGAGAGGAGGGCCCTGCTTTTGTTTGTCTTTCAAAGTCTTTGGTTTCTGCGTGGGAGTGTCAGTGTTAATTGATGCAAAGTCGCGCATTTTTGAGTGGAGCAAAAGATATGCAATGTGTTTTTATGGTTTATCAGGGCTTTTGATGGTTGCTTGGTTTCATTTGGCTGCGTTTATTAGGTCTTCCACTTCTTCTTCTTCTTCTTCTTGTTGCTGCTCCCATTCACACATCCATTTGTTGTTGTTGTTGTAGCAGCAGCTTGGCTTTTATCAGCATCATTGTGCATTCAAGTGCACTTTAAGTGCATGCAGCAGCAGCAGCAGGAGACATAAAGAGAGAGAAGAGCTACTTATGCACTTAAACATACTTTGCATTTTCATTAAAGCGTTGCGTTTCACTGCTTTGTTTTGTTGTTTAATGGACATGCCAAAGAATTTGTTGTTTTTATTCAGTGTCACTCAAAAGTCGTGCACTGTGGCTAACGATGACAAAGATGACAACAACAAATGATATCATTTTGAAAGAATGTTGTTGTACACAGATACTGGACAGGAGTGCAAACACGTACATACATAGATTATGCGAGGTTGAGAATATTCAAAAAGGAATGTGTGCTTCATTATACTCTGTAAACAAGGTGCAAGGGGTATAATGAGTTTGTGCAAATGTTTGCAACAGGCAAAAGGAAGCATCTCAGACCCTATAGGGTGCAGGCCGTAACAACAAGCAACAACAACCTTAAGAAATAGCCCAGCCAACCAGCGGAGTCCGCAAGGTGCTCCATTAGGACTCCCTGTACGGTGCGCTGAGCCTCCTGGAGCGGCTCCGAAAAGTGTCCCAAAGGAGCATTTCCGCCGGAGAAAAGGACCATTTCAATATATACACACATCATCGTATTAATAGGTACACACATCAACTCTGACTTTAAGGTAACAGAAAACAGTTTTATTCATTGTTTCAAACTTAAAATTTGTTCTCATTGATTCTTAAACTATTTGTTTTTAATAAAATAAACTTAATTGTAACATAGAATAATAATATAACATAAAAGAGATCATTTTGTGTTTCAGATACGTTTTCAGTGTGATCATAATAATAGGTACACTTCATGTGTTGGTGTGTTCAGCCTTGATGTGTGTTTAGGATCATTATCTTGCTGAAATACCCAACGTAATGGCATATTTTCCTCAGCATATGGTACCATAACTGTTTCCAATATGGATTTGTACTCTTCAGCATTCATTTTGTTCGTAGTCTGATAAATTGGACCTACGCCGTACCAGGAGAAGCAACCCCATACCATTATATTGCCACCTCCATATGTTTGACTGTTTTTTTTGTAAACCGTGGATGGAATTCCTTTCCATTGGGGCGTCGAACATTCCTTTCACAGTCATTCCCAAACAAATTAATCTTGGTTTCATCGCTCCATAATATGTTTCTCCATTTTTTCTCCCCGGTGCATCCTACCCAGTCTTTGTGGTCCCTTGCAAAAGTTTGCCTCATGGTGATATTTTTTTTGCGCATAAGTGGGACTTTTCTGGCAATTCTTCCTGGTAGGTTGGCATCTTGCAGTCGTCTTCGGATAGTTGGAGCGCTAACTGAATTCCCAATTTCGGCTGCAATAGCCTTCGATGACTTAAATGGGTCCTTTTTGCTCAAAGTTACTATGTAGTGGTCAAGGGTTTCTGTTGTTTTTTGTGGCCTTCCACGGGTTTCCTGTCTTGGTTTTCTTTCTAATGCATTTTTAAAAAAATTATGAGACCTGATCATTAATTTGGCGATGGCTCGTAAAGATTTGCCTTCTTTTCTCAGACTAAGAACCAATCGAGCTTCTTCTTTAGTACAATGAGAATTTCGACACATTTTTTCTAAAAAAAATAATTATTTAATTCTCTGTATTGGCAGGAGCTATACTTAATTTACCTTTAGTTACCAAAAGATCACTGATTACAAAATTATTCACTTGATACTTGTGAGAAACGCAGACTGTGCTTATTATTATGATCAGGCGAAATGTGTGGTGGACTCGCAATTTATAGAAAAGCTTTGATATACGGGGCAGCCCCTCTTTCAACTCTTTGTCACAGTTTGGCCAGACATTGACAACAACAAAAAACCAAAAATTAAAAAGTTGTCAACACTAAAAGTACGAAAAAACCATATATAATTAAAAAATTCCGGTGTGTACCTATTAATATGATCAGGTGTGTAGCTCTGAGTTTTGTTGATTGTATGAGCCAATCAAGAAAAAAGTGATTTTTGCAGTTCTCTTGTCTGTATCTCCATCTATTGTTTATGTTATCTTGAAAAAACCAATTAGACTAAAAAAAAGAAGGAAATTAACTCAATCTACTATGCAAATTTTAGTTTAAGTAAATTAACTCAATCTGGTAAGCTTTTATTTAGCACCCTCTATTAAATATGGGAGGAGGTCAAGATACCACTTGATGGCTATATATAGCATATAGACAAATACAGCATGGTATTTTCTTTTCCAAGCAACAAACTGCCATTACATTTTTCTATAAAAATCCATATAATTTCTCAGGCTTCGCAGAATTTCAGTTTGTACTTAATGAACCAGTTCTTTGGCAAACTCAACCTCCCTTCGCCCACACCGTTTATTCAATCACCCATCCATCCATCCGTCCATCCGTCCAACCATTCGGCGGCATGTGCCGTGTTGTAGGTGTTAATGGTGTTTGGTTATGCTTGACTAAGCGCACTAACAAAACATTTCGAGGGTATTTTATGTATTTTAAGCTAAATTCATTGTAGCGGCACGCGACACTGCGAAAGCCGCACTTCATTATGACAAGTTTACAGTTAATCAGCGAAACAGAGGCGGGGCGAGGCATTAAATCATTTGAGTCTCCTCTCTCTCTCTCTCTACACAGTCCCCCACCGTCGTGTCACCGATGTGTAAAGTGAAATCTTAAAAATGGCAAAAATTGATAATGAAAAAATACAATAAAAACAGAAGAAAGAAAAAAACGATGTCCCCACCCCACCCCCCCAAAAAAGGTAACTGGCCGCCCGCCGTTCAAGTTCAAGAAACTCTGCACGCAAGCGCAAAAACAAAAAAAAAAGCGTCAACAAAACTTTTGCATAAGGACAACACACAACATTGACAAGTGGCAAGCCAGCTGTGGCAGGAGGGGGGGGCCATGCAGCTGCAACTTATCGCACATGCAACGCAATAAACGCATTAAAACACTTTCACTTTATATTAAGTGTATGACGACTATGGTATTCCTCTTAATCAGGGGGGAGGGGGAGGGGAAAGGGTTCATTAAAAGCGGTTTATCATTTGCACTCAAAAGTGGAACGCATATTGAGAGTCTTTGGGAAATTTGTTTATTTAAAGGTGTGAAATTAAACAAACAAGAAAGTCGGTACAATGCGACTGTAATATACCCTGTACTACCTGCCAAGGATACAACTGATGAATATTACTATTTTTGTTGCGAGCTCATGATGAAGAGGAAAGTTAACTTCGACTCGACCCAAGTTTATATACCCTTGCAGTTTGTATAATTTATATAAATTAAGGTTTTAAATGATTTTCGTCGAACATTCTTAGCTGAGTTATTTCCCAAACTCAGCAATAGATGGCGCCACTACTTTCAGCATTTTAGTTATCTTTAGAAACTAATTGTTAAAACTAATTGTTTGAATTGACGATGATGCAATGACGCTTCGTCCAGAATTCGCGGCTCGCGATGGTATCGTGTTGTATCGATAGCTTGCCACTCCTATCAATAAGTGACTTGGTGATGCCACAGCTACTCCCTCTCCAGTGACCAGGTCGGGAGCGAATGCAACCTTACGAGGTCGTTCGTATGTGCGCAGCGTCTTTGGTGGCTGTGGATCGTTTCCGGTTTCTTGTTCCCTCGCCACGAACGCCGGCTTAAGGCGCTCCGTTGAAACAGCTACATCTTTGACATCGATTTTGATGACAAACACGCGATCAGTAGGTCGTTTTACCACTTCGTAGGCCCCAGAGTATGGTGGTTCTAATGGTTGTCGAACGCTGTCTGTCCCAAGCAGGACATGAGAACAGTCATTCATGTGTTTTAGCACGAACATGCTTTGGTTCGATCCAATATGATGGGCTGCAGGCGCCGGTCGAACAAGTCGCATATGCTCTCGAAATTTTTCGATAAATATTTTTGGGTTCAATGGTTTAGTCATATCTTAAAAAAATTCATTTGGGATTCGAATATGACTGCCATAGATCTCGGCAGATTTGTAGCTCGTTCTTAGACCCAATAACACGGTTGGTAGCAAGTCGGTCCAAGGCGCTTGTGGATTACACATGAGGGCGGCTTTGGATGATCGATGCCATCTCTCTATCATGCCGTTTGATTGTTTATGATATGCCGTGGTATGAATACGTTTGCTGCCCACCAAGTCGCCGAGTGCCTTGAAAAGGGCAGACTCAAATTGAGATCCTTGATCTGTGGTGATGGTATGGGGACAGCCAAATCGTGAGATCCAATGTGACCAGAACATTGAAGCCACTGTGTCAGCAGTAATATCTTTTAATGGAACTGCTTCTGGCCATCTGGAAAATCGGTCGATCATCGTGAGACAATAGCGGTATCCACTTACTTGAGGCATGATTACGATATCCAAAAGTACGTGGTCGAAACGGTTATCGGGCTTGTGAATCTTCTCGGGAATCATTTTGTTGTGTCGATAGCTTGCCACTCCTATCGATAAGTGGCTGCAACTATCGCCTCACGGACTGACTTGGTGATGCCACAGCATTTACTTGCCAGTTTGTTATATGGCAGCTATACGATATATTTATCAGATTTTGAGCAAACTGTAAATATTTAACTTTTCATCGCAATACGCCTTATCTCTACGACTACATGACTGAGGATAAGCCACTTCAGCGCAACTATAAAGTCGACGTCTTGGGAATACAATTCGTGCTCAAGTTATTTTTCAATGGTCATATATCGGTTATTACTGATAAAGTTGTGGGAGTTCTTGGCCCAATCAAAACATGGTCTAAAGAATTTAATGACCCTTATGTCACCAAACAACTATACGTTTCTCTGGTCAGACCTATTCTTGAGTATGGCTCAAAAGTCTGGTCTCCACACTACCAACAATATCAGGATCAACTCACCCTGCGTGGTTTAAATTGGAATCCCAATAGGCATCTACCACCAAAACGAGCACAGACTACGCTTCTTGAACCTTCCATCCCTGAATAATCGGAGGATCTACATTAGTGTGCTTTTCCTTTATAAGCTACTGTCAGGTGAGGTTGACTCAAGCGCTCTGCTTAGCCTTATAAGCTTTGCGGTTGCGGCACGGGTAACGAGAAATTATCCCCTTGCCTCACGAACTATGCTCATCATGAACCCTTTCGTAATCTCTGTCTAAATTACAACAAGTACTATCATCTGTTCTCAGTAAACTCCCCATTGTTAGATGTAAGGACTAGTCTATTGTCTAATCTAAATTCATAATTGTAAATAGTTTGACTGAACTTTGTCAAACTTTAAACAACTACAATAAATAACTGATTTGTCTGCGTAAATAGGGAGCCTACAATTCAAGTTTGGGGTCTCTAACTCTTATAATCTCTGAGTATATACACTATAGCAGGGGTGTCCAAGCCCATTCCGCAAGCCTCCATTCGTTGTTCTTTTACGCAAAGGCTTAAACTGCGCGTATATGCGCCACGCATGCCATAAGGCTGCATAGAGCAACAACAAGATCATGTGCGTTCTCTTCTCTTTTTCTTTCTGAGCGAAGGTTTAGTTGTGGGCGCGTGCGGACCAGCAATAACAACTTCATATGTGTCTCTTTTCTCGCTCTCTCCTATTTCTCTTGCAAATTCGAAAGCAACAACAATGATGTACAAAATGTAGAAGATTTTAATGACCCAATGTGAAAGCAGAAAATTAGGTTTGGGTGAGGGTCAGATTTAAGGGGGATTCTCTATGTCGAGGCTGTTTTTTTGGAGCTTTTTTAAAAAAAAAATCTTATTTGAAAACCCAAAGAGTTTTTCCAATTCTGTTACAAACAGATTAAAGTAAACAAAAAATTTTTCTGCTTCGATACGAGGGCTGTTCAAAAAGTTTTCGGCCGGGCCCAAAAAAAAGGTATAGTGCTGGCGGACATGATTTCTCTTCTCCAGGTTGTCTGAAATGAAAAGTAAAAACGGGGTTATGATCAGTATAGATGTCATTCTGGTCTGAACCTAGAAAAAATTGTGTGATTGAAAATTCGATTTTGTGCCCTTTTTTTTGTAGTTTAGTGTAACAAAAAAAAAGTAATAGTATTTCTAAGGCGACAACATGTTACCATTCAAATTCAAGAACCAGCCGTTATTTCTCAGTTTTATTTACTCGAAATTTCTTTACTCAAAAATGACTCGTTTTAGCGAAGACATTGTTCGACAAAAAACCCTATATCTTCTGAAGTATTTCGAATTTCAAAAAATCCTTTTAGGGCGATATTCTCAAATATCCAAGCTATAAAAAAATCGAAAAAACAATTTTGCACATGGAGAATCCCCCCTTAAGACATAAAAAAAAAAAAAAACACTGGCCGATCCGAACCGGTTCAATGTGGTTTGCTTCTGGACCTGTTTTCTCAAAGAAGTCTCCGTTAGGAATGATGCACTTAAATATGCCAGGGCTTCCTCCAAACTGAGTAACACATAGTCAAATGACGCTGCACAATCATTTAAGTTTCTCTTGTGTTTGCCGAGTTTTAGTCATCGTTTAGCTTAAGCATTTTTCTATCATAATCATAATTATGACAAGCAACGCAAATATTTTTAGTTGTTGTTTTGTTAATGAACATTTGATGTTCTTCTATTTGCTGATGTTGTTATTGTTGTTGTCATTTAAAAGTCCATTTCCAGCAAATGAAGTTCATTAGCTTAACGGCGCTTTTTACGCTGACGTAAGCCAGTCCAGCGCATAAAGCATGGGGCAACCCACATACTTTTTGTGTCGCACCTGGACAATGTCACCTGAAAATACTTTTGTTTTTTCGGTTACTTTCATTGAACCGGTTTTTCTTTTAAATTCCAAATGCCAGACACGAAGTCGTTCGCTCTGTTTGCATATCAAGTGATCTACTATTACGACTACCACCACTCCGTTCCACTCCTCAAAGTTAATGCAATTTTGTGTGCTGCAGCGACCTCGACGACGACCACAATAGCAACAAAGGCAACGCACAGCCATTACATCAACTGACAACAACGCCCCGCTGATTGAACGTGAGTCAACAACAACATTGGAAACATGTTAATCAGCATTGAACTGTTAAGTGGGGGGGAGGGGAGGGGAGAGGAGGTATGCATAGAGGGGCAGCTCTTTGCGCATAAAAGAGAAACTGTTCAAATATAGTCAAAGGAAATCAATTGAACAAAAATTAATAATGAGTCGACGACGAAGACAACTACAAAGATAGTTGTGTCTATCGCCATCCAGGTACAATTCAGTTGTATTTTTTTTTTTTATTATTATTCAAAGAGACCATCAAATAGACCAAACATGGTACACCCGACAAGTGGAAAACGAAACGAATTGAATTAATAGCTGATGAGAATATTGTGAATTCATAGTATATGAGACTATTTCAAACAATTCTGTCATAAAAATCCGATAAACAAATATGGCGGAAAAACGTATGAGAAACATAAACTAAAAGAAGTAAGAAAGTCGGTCAAGCTATAAGACTATAATATACTATGTACCACCAAAGTTTGTGTACATATATCGGATCAATTTAAGTAAGAAGTGTCAAAGCACCCCATCATAATTGGTTACTTCCCTTATAACTCGACTATCGTTCATCCGATTTTCACCATTCCCGGGGCGGTTCGATAAATAGTACTGATTAAAAAAATATGACTAAAGGGTACGAACCATCTATCTGCAAAACTGTGCGACAGGGGGCGTATAAAAAATTGAAAATAAAGTCGATTTGGTTGCAAGTATAAAAAGTATTTGTCCCATACATGTCAAACCTCTATCTCTTACCATCTCTGAGATCTCTTCGTTCATACGGACGGACAGACAGACGGAAATGGTTATATTGACTCGGCTGTTGATGCCGATTGAGAATATATATACTTTATAGGGTCGGATATGATTCGTTCTGACTGTTACTTAATATAATCTATGTAACTTTGGTACAGAGTATAAATATAATTGTGGTTCCAAAACGAGAACTGAAAACTTAACAATGGGCCGACTTCCCAAATTCCCACGTTTAAGTTAATTATATATGTAGTTTTGTTCTAAAAAAAACTCTGTATTTGGTTGTGTCTAAAATGAAATCTTTTCAGCTTACATTCTTTGCTACAGAATTCTGATCAAGTTGTTTTGCTCCAAAACTTCTTTGGTAGATACGGTATTCTGATTTGCATCAGTTTTGGAAACCTTACCAGAAAATGCAATAGGATGTCCATTCTGGTAACTGGTAGAGCCAAATGAAAATGCATTTAGTGAAAGCTTCTACCTTCTGTAGACCCTTGTATAGCCGATAAATAGGGGCAAATTGACATTTAATGATGCCATAATCCAATTTACCGAAAAGAAGTAGTCTGTACTTCCAACCTTGCAACTTGTCATTTGATGAATGAAAATTTAGTCGCCTGCGCAGCGTTAAACGGTGTCAATGTGTGGCCATTGTTGTTGTCGTTGACATGTTTGCCGCAGTCTCAATTGAAATTTGTAACACGTACAACAAATTTGACTTTTCGCTTGTCTGTTACTTGCTCTCCCTCTCTCTCTCTCTCTCTACTGCTCGCTCGCACTATGTACAACTTTGAATGTAATAAATTTTTATGTAGAAATTTGCAATGCAACAACAACATCGTAGAGCTAAGTAAATTGTATAATCAGCAGTGACACATATCCGCTAAATACATAGTACGGGTAAGAAGCCCACAAAACAAATACCAGAGAAAAAGAGAGAGGCGCGGGCCAGACTTACCGGACAAGACAATGGACTTGTAATAACTGTATAAAGTATTGGGGTTTATTTTGTTTTCTTTTTTTAATTTTTTTACCAAGGCGCGGTCAGCTGTGCTGTGACTTATTGTATGAAATATGAGACTTGTGTTAGTCACAAGGATAAATTACAACAAAAGCTCTGAGTCATCTGAGAGACACTTGCTAATTAAGTAGCGGGCTTGGTGGGGTGTGACAAGAGTCGTAGTGCACACCACCTCCCCCTCCCAAATGAATTGCTAACTGTTAACAGGCTAATTAGCATAGCATCAGGGGAAAACAATTTACAAATTGTGTGGGCACAGTTTGAGGTTTCTCAGTTTGCGATCTGCCATTATGCAGTTGACCCTATAAGATAAGATAATATAGTGAGAGAACAATAAGAATGGTATTTATGTATTTACAACCTACCTACCTATGACCTACATCAAATCATTATGACATTTTTGAACCAGCAACTACACTGTACTACATCTATACAACACCTAAGGTCCTAGGCAGTGTAAACACCTTATGCTGGGCTTACATTGCGTCTCAGAGAGTTACATTTCACTGTTACAGCGCAATGTGATCGGAAAATACCTTGTCACAGGCATATTGGTTGGTGTCTCATACTTTCTGTTACGCCAAAGTAAACAATTTTGAATTGTCACACACAGTCACCACAGTGTGACGCAGTTGTACAGCCAGCATAATTGTACCCAAGATATACTTAACTAGGTATCCGAACTCGCTCTCTCGCTCTCTTTGCTTGCTTCTTAAATGTCAGTCTGTAAACAACAGTTGCGAGCAGAGCGGGCAAACAAACGAAACGAAACGTTTCTGAATCGTTTCGTTTCTTTCTTTGCACAGAGCGAAACACTAACAAAACCCGATAAAATGCAACGGTAAAAAAATGAGTTCCGTTCAGTTTGCGTTCGTGAGAGCAAACTAAACGTAAAGCGAAATGCTCTCATCTTGTGAAGGGAACAAAGGGAATCGGAACGATATGCAACGAGGGCGAATAGTTCGGAAACGTTTGCTGCTCAATTTGTATACACTTTTTTTTTTACTTCTTTGATTCTCTCAGCTTTGTTGTTTTGCATATATTTCATTCCCAAACGTTTCAAGGCAGCGCAGCTGTCGCGAGAACAATATTCCAATCGTTTCGTTTGCGCTCTTCGGCAATATAAAGTTAGTGGTTTCGTTTTCCCTGACTATAGTAACCGATACAAAACAAATGAATCGTTTCTTCTCTTTCGCGAACGGTTCGTTAAACGTTCCGTTTGTTTGCCCGCTCTGGTTGCGAGCGACGCATCTCCGCGGACGAATTTTTTGTGTTCTGCTTCTTAGTTCGTTCTCTCGCTCTCTTTTGTATTTTTATAAGAAGCTGTGAGAGAGCGAATGCGGCTACCTAGTTAACTATATCTTGATTGTACCCCTAACAATAATACTGAACTAGTTTCTAAGGTATTTTTGAAGTCGTAAGATGTTGGTCACACTAATCTATGGCGTGGCCGCCAAACACGACGCTTGGAAATAAAAGTTAAAGAAAATCTTCAAATATTTTTGACAACATTTTCAATTGTTTCAGCACGTATGTCAGCAACAGCAACTCGAATCTCGTTCTTCAACTCATCAATTGTTTCAGGATTGTTTGCATAACATTTGTACTTGACCGCTCCCCAAAAATAATAGTCTACGGTGTCAGATCACAGCTTCTTGGCGGCCAATTCACATCTCCATATTTGCTGATTATTCGATTTTCGAAGATAGGGCGCAGAAGATGGATTGAGGCGTGCGCTGTGTGCCACGTAGCGCCGTCTTGTTGAAACCAAATAACGTCCATGTCTTCCGCTTCAATTTCCTAGAAGAACCAATCACTTAACATTGCGCTGTAGCGGTGGCTCCTTCTACATTTTCAAAGAAAAATGGACCAATGATGCCTCGAGACCAGACTCCTTACCAAACAGCGACACATGGTGGGTGCATTAACTTCTCGACGGCGATATGCGGATTTTCTGTGCCCCAGATGCGACAATTTTGTTTATTAACATAACCACCGAGGTGGAAATGTGCTTCATCCGAAAAGATGATTCACCATCTTCGGCCAAACGATCTTACGCCCAATTTGCGAACTGTAGACGATTCGGATGGTCAATTGGCTTTAGCTGCTGCGCCAATTGAACTTTGTATGGCTTCATGGCAAGGTCTTTATGCAAAATTCGCATCTAAAAAGTGCGCAAAATGTCCAATTTTTGAGATCGATGGCGAGTTGCCATCGATGGTTGTTCACGCACATTTTCAGCAACCGCAGCAATGTTTTCGTTTGAGCGCACCGGACGAGTACGTAAACGGGTTGGTTTGTCCACCAACATTCCAGTTTCACGAACTCGCTTCACGAATTGATCCACAAATTGAGTTTTCGGAACATTTTTTTTTGTGAGTCAAGGATTCACCACTTTGGAAATATGTTTTTAATATTTCCCAACTTTCTTCAAGCGAATAGCGAGCCATTTCGTAAATGTCAACGTTTTTACTAAATGTTAGTCGCTTTCCGAATGACATTTTACGTTTTTAAAGTCAAATTATGAACAGTTCAAATTCCAAATACTAGGTGGACCACACTGTAGTTACCGTAACCATAGTTCATTTTGGTTTTAATCCCTGGTTCTTTTCCCCATCCAAAACGAGCCGAACGTTTCCCGAGGCTTGTGCCAAAAGAGCAAACAGCTTTTCAGTCGCGAACAAATAGTGGAAGGGGACTTTTAAAAAAGAGTAACACGGCCAAACGAATCTCGCGCTATGCAGTTGAACGATCTGGTATCTGGGGAAGACCCGGGAAGCCAGGTGTATTAGACTGAATAGCGAAGAATTTGGAAGGCAGTGATCGACTGACGGTTTCAAACCATGTCGATTTATTTATTTTAGTATTTTATATACGAAAAAACTTCTTGTTTAGATATAAATTTAGAATCTAAGCTATCATCTATGTATTATCTGTTTTATAAATTTAAATAAAGAAGAACACACACACTAAAATAAGGCATCGCAAGGCGACCTGTCACTTTCAATCCTGGTCCAAAGCATCGTCAGCTTTCCACACCAGTGCTAGATCTAGAATACCTGGCTTACCCTGGACCCTGGCCTTCAATTACAGCAGGGTTCCCCAAGCAGAGAGTGCGAAAATGTGATTGTGCCTCACTCTAACACACAGTGATACATGATTTCGGCAAGCATTCGGTGTGAATTGGCGAGTATGTTCGGCCCCCAGGGGCGATGACTGGGGAACTCTGAATTACCGGCTCGTTTGCCCTCTCGCTGAATGTGACTGAGTCAAATTGTTCTCTCTCAATAGCATCTCGGCTCGTGTCTTTGTATCTTCTTGTTGCTGTTAACCTAACTGACACACACACACACACACTCACTCTCACGAGTACCAAAAACCATGCTTAAAGTCAACTGGAATTTGTTCACTCAAACTTTCCCGGGCTGTACGTAGATTACCAATCAGTTGAGTCAAAACAAAACTTTTCGGGGTAGTCTATAAAACACAACCTTCAGTCAGCGGATTTGTAACTGCACTGAAGAAATCGGCAAGTGATGGAATTTTTCTTCATTGGATGGAATTTACAAGTGCATGACACCTAAATACATTATGTCATCAAGCCACAACCGATTTACCAGGTTGTCACAGCTGCATTTTTAAAGAAGACTGAACAAATAGGGTGAGTGTGGAGTCACACATAAATACAGTTAGCGAACATATACTTATAGATGACATGAACTTTTAGTTTCCATTCTTATCGTTGTTGGGGGAGGGCGGGAAATTAAATTTATGTTGTTTAACAATTGGCAATTGGCACATAATTCCCCCAGCTGATATAATAACTATTAAAAAACCAATTACGTTTAAATGTCATGTTACGCTCGCTCAATCTCTCGCCCACTCTCCCTGAGAGCCGCCTTATCGATGGAGCCAGGTGGTTTTGGCTATCGGTGGCACTCATATGACTCGGTGGGAAAAATGCAATGCAGGAACTACTGTTTCTGCGTTGCATAAAAATGTGCAGACTTTTGTTTTTATATCTACATATGATTCAGGAAAACGGCGGGAGGATTACGCATCTAGTTAAAGGTGTTGTGGCACGTTCTCTCTCGCTCTCTCTCTCTTTATGTCTTTTTTTTCTATATTCTGAAGTGCTGATAACAGGCCAGAAGGTAGGTCTCATTTTGGTTCGATTTTATGATAAAGGAAAAGGCATAAATAGTCCGCGAAGCGACAGGCGCTCAATTAGTACTCAGCTGAACGTTGCGCCGCTACGACGCGTTGTCCGTGATACAAAACGCTATCCTTTTTGGCTCTCTTTTGACGAACGTTCGCTCCCTCGCTCGCGCTCTCCGATCGATCTTCTCGTGCGTGTGTTTTTTGTACGATTTTTTTAACAGTTGTGTTTGCACAAGAAACCACATACAAAATATGTCTGATATTATCAACATTGAGCACCATCAATCCATTGAGGAATTCAAGCAGAATCTGGAGGAGCTTATTCCAAATGTAACTAGAGATATGGACACATATTATATATACATATGTGCATATTTGTCATATTACTCACAAAACTCACGTAATCATTATTATACCTTACCTTTTTTCATTTTTCGCCAGTTTTGCTTTTTTCTGTAGTGTCGTCTCGTCGGTTTCGGTTCACTTTATGGTTTTTTAATCGATAACACACACATCCACATATGCACACACGCACACACACACTCCCATAGAAGAAGCATTCACAGTGAACACTTTTGATAAAGTGCACGCGCCCCAACTGACCCCCTCCTAAAAATAAAAGGCACTTCCGTTAGTTGTCAGTCACCTGAATGTGACTTATCAGAATTAAGCCAAGGACTCTACAGCCGCCATCCACTTATACCATTACCATATATGTATATACGTAATCTTTAGCCATTTTCGATTTTTTTTTCCTTTTTTTTTTTGCCATTCAACAACAACAGCAAAACACTTTATCTTATCGACAAACCGAAACGAGTGAGAATCAAATCCAAGCCAAACATAAATTCCACACCACACACACACACAAATTCCCCCCCATTACCACTTACCTACTCCTTCCCCTGCCTCTGCTGCTGCCTGCCTCCCCCATTCCACTTAGTTTTTGTGCTTTTGTTTTATGTGAGAATTTCACACCTTGGCCAAATTGTTTATTTGTTACCTCATTATAATTAGGGAATTCTTTTGCACATACCCGGCTGCACCGCTGCCCCGCTGCCCGGCGCTGGCTTAGTCAATATTGATTTGTATAATTTACTTTGGTATATAATTGAATATTTGGGTTTTCCCTCGATTGATAGAGACTAACCGTATTTAGTTTAGGTAATTTGCAAAGTTTATCTAACGAATTGAGGAGGCATACGAAAACCAAAGTCGAGATTTAACTATCATCAAAACAACCCTTACAGTTTCTTGCATGATCGTATTGAAAGTTAACATTGAGCTTGGAAAAACAAATTTGCTATAAAATCGAAAGAATATAGTGGATCAGAGTCAAATATTTTAATCACGGCTGCCTTTTTGGGGAAGTCCGAACCGAATCAAACCTATTTTCACTAAGGTTAAAAATGATTCATAAATGTTTCATGTTTCTCGGACTAATTTATTTTAGGAACTATAAAACCCTTTAGTATTCAAACTCCTCAGCTGATAAGCCAGACGCTGTGACTCCTTCCCTGAGGACGATTTCCGTAGGAAATCGAAATATATCGACGCAAAATAGTGGCGTTTTTTGTTTTATTAAAAGACACCCTTAAAAACTTGACCTGGAGCCGGCCGAAAACAAAAGCTGATGTTTTCCTGTCAAGTTAACGACATATACCAGGGCGCGGAAGCCAATTCAACCACAAAACAACCACAAGAAATAGAAAGAGAAAACCGATTTTTGTTTGTGTGTGTGTGGTCATTGCTGTCTCAAGCACACGCGACTACGCAAAGGCAACATTGTTGTTGCTTTTTAATTTTCCAGAGACATAGAAGTGAGAGAGAAGAGAGTTGTTGTTGTTGTAACGGCAGGGTTGACTTTTTGTACGTAGTATGAAAAGAGAGAAAGAATAGGTTAGAAAGGAAAGTGGATGTTGAGTTAGAGACCCAGGTCCAGTTCGAGGACCTCGCTGAGATCGATAGGTGGCGGCGGCCTGCCTCCGAATACTACATTTTGTTGTAGTGCTGCTACTGTACTCTCGACCATGCACGTATGTGCGTCATTGCGAGCCGCAGTGCATTCGTCCTCATTTGGTGGGTAATTGGGGAGATGTCGGGCTTGACTGTCCTTAGATCGAATCGAACGGGTCTGTCGCGTATGCTCATAGGGCCTTTGGTGCTGTTGTGGTGGCTTAGATTTTGGCAATTTATCAGGAATTGCTGCGTGAGAAATGTGTTGTGTTGCTTAACAGGGAGGATCTCTATTTCCTGATGCAGGTGGTCTATGTGCGTCATCATGTGGCATCCAGTAGCCACTCGGAGTGCTGCGTTTTGTACAGGTTTTGCAGGTTTCTCCACTGCGTGTCGCTTAATGACGCTGACCAGATGGGTGCTGCATAGTTGATGAGTGATCTTCCGATAGCTTTGTATGTGGTGGTGATCGTCTCCTTGTCTTTCCCCCATCCTCTTAAAGGCATTTAATGCCTTGTTCCTGCTCCTGGCCTTCTTTGTAATACTTTCTGCATGCTTGGAGAAGACATACAGCGAGTCAAATGTGACCCCCCAGGATTCTCGGGTTATTGAGGGTCGGGACACCGTGTCCATCAATGTGTATATCCAGTATCTGTTTGACCTCTTTTGTCCACGTTGTAAGTGGGGTGGCCGATGATTTATTTGCTGATAAAGAAAGGTTTCGGCTATTAAAGAAATTGGCCAGTTCTGGAATGTAGCTGTTGATCCTTCCTTCTAAGGTTTTGATGTCTCTGCCTGTTGTTGTGACTTTGCAGTCATCGGCATATGAGACCACCTTTACCTCATTTGGTGCTGTGGGGAGGCTGGCAACATATTAGTTGAAGAGGATCGGTGACAGGACTCCGCCTTGCGGTACTCCTTGTTTTAGTTTCCTGTTTCCCGACTTGCCTCCTCTAAATTCTATGTGCGAATGCCTGCCTGAGACGTAGCTGTGTAGCCATCTCTTGGTGTAATTAGGCAGTGAACTATGCATTATGTCTTGGAGGAGGGTGGTGTGGTTCACCATGTCAAATGCTTTTGAAAGGTCCAGCGCCACCACTATTGTCCTTTCATGGGGACGTTTGCTGTTGAGTCCAGCTGTGATGGTGGTAACTAACTCACACAGTGCCGTTGTGGTGTTGTGGCCTGCCCTGAGAGAGAAGAGAGTCACATATGATGTTGTTGTTCCAAGTCAGCACGCGCCAACAACAAAACCTTCGTTCGGAAAGAAAGAGAGGAGAGCACGCATATGAAATTGTTTTTGCTTTTTATAATCTTATGGCCGCGTATATCGTATGCGCTTGTTCTATTCCTTTTCCTTTCCAAAGCAAAAACAAATGCGTAGCTTGCGGAATAGGCTTGTGCACCCCTGTCATATACCATCAGTCGAACGCGCATTGCACCTCTAAAACTTGTTTTAAATAGCTAAAAAGCCAGCATTAATGGGATATAGGGTATAGCCGATATCTAAGAAAAGCCATTACAAAGGTGTTCGCTCAGGGAAAGTGTCTAGTTTACAACCAGATATGTAGCAGTTGCTAAAAACTTGCAATTGGTTGCACTTCCTATCCAAATCAATGCATTGAAGTCGTCCATTTTACACAGGCATTGTCCCCGGCAGCAGCCATTTGCAACCAGCTTAGTGCCAGACGGCATAGGCGGGAGAGAATTATCCCCGGCAGCAGCCATTTGCAACCAGTTAAATACCAGTTCACTATTGTATACTATAACAGTATATCGAAATCTGTCGGTCAACTCACTCATCACCAATTCGTTTGCAACCAGTTAAATTTAAATTTTAAATTCGGAAGCTAATGTTTGTTGTCGCCCAACTAACCCAAATCTAGCTATTTTGCTACCATTTAAATTCTACTAGCATTCCAACTATGTTTAGGACAGTTTTCACAGTTCGCACACCAATACACTCTCACTTTTTGGCCTCGCTCTCGTTGACCAACGCTGATCTAGTGTGCCATTCTCGCTTGGAAGCAATTTCATTCGAAACTGAGAACACGAAAACGTAACCGAAGCGGAATTGCGTTCGATTTACTTTTCAAAAAGTATTGAAATTGAGAACATGCCCCTGACTCACCCAATTTTTAAAGTATTCTCTGCCGTCTATAAAAAGTTAAAGCACGACTCTCACAGAGATTGTGTTGGTTAATGCGAGGTTTCTGCTCTCTCAGACCTGTGGGAGATTTTGTGATTTCAACGACACTGTTTTCTGAATTAGTAAAAACAAATTTATCTGGTTTACCGACCTTTTGACCCAGCTCCGCTAACCCGAATCTATGATAAGCCAGGTTCCAATTAAAAATGTATTTTGCGTGCTTAAAGAGACGGCGATTGTTGCAGCCGATGTTGAACTTTAAAGTCTAAGGCGACCCAGTTAATCGTCCTACAACAAATGACCATTTGAATCTCTGTCCTGTTTCTTCCACCTTTACGCAACCGGTCATTTTCACCAGCAATTAGCGCCAGCTGAGAAGTAACTAGCCATGAAAAAGTTTCGTAAACATTGTCCTTTGGATTGCGAAAATGTAAAGTCAAGTATTTAATAATGTGAGACCACATATCACCATGAGCTGGGCTAAAACTAAACTTCTTCAGAAAAGTTGTGAATGTTTTATGAAGTCTGGATATGTACATTAGGGTGCCTTTTTTAAAGCAAAAAATGGAAATTTGGAGAGGGCGCCCACTTAACGGATTCCATAATAAATTTAAGTTTTAATGGGCGCGACGAAGCCTCAAAGTTTATACTAACAATTTACCATTCGCCTAAAGCTACTTCATAATTTCAACAATGAAATCTGTGCTACATGCGTCGGGTCTTCACTTTTTAAAATTTGTCATAATATTGCGATTTTGAAAGAAAAATTTCCCAATTTTGAACAAAAATAGAAAATTTATCAAAAACTTTGGAGCCTCTTCTCGCGCCCATTAAAAGATAACATAACTTTTTCAACTTATTTTTGTATCACGTTAAATATACACCATAAACTTATGAATCAAGGGGCGACTGTATGTCCTTACATTTTTCATACAAAATAAAAGCAGTCTAATGTACATGAATCAACCCTCTAATACTAACTAAAACACGTCACTTCCGCATGTCGATGTTATTCATGCTATAAAATTATTAAAACTTCTACGTAAACTTTAAACCCAAAGGCATCATTTAATTTTTTGTTGATTCAACTTTACCAAAAATCATCCATCTCGACCTAAAGCCGGCTTGCATCTACACTCTAATAATTAGAAACCAACAACGAAAACTATGAAAACTATTTGGGCAGAGTGAGAAATGACTACACCATTTTTTCAATTCCACTTGGGGTCCAAGTCAGACCTAACAGATCAAAACCTCGGATGGCTCTTTTCAAGGGACATTTTCTCCAACCTCTTTGTAGCAATTTGAATCATAGAGAATCAATAGGGTTCTGTTGCGACAGTCATGTTTACACTTAAAGCCCTTAAAAGTACACTGATGACGTATCACATCACAATGGAATAAACCTAGACAATTGCGGAATCCAGAAATATAAGAAATGTCATGATAAATGTCATGAGCATGCCGTCCTTATGCAATAGACAAAATATTTAATTTATATTTGACCTGACACTAATTTATTTTGTTTACCTTTAACTGCTCCCGCAATTTGAATGAATGTACAGTGAGAGGATCGGTGTTGCCACGGACGGTTGAACCCAGAAAAAAAGACAGAAAATGGACATACAGGACAAACAATGTTTCCTTATTAATATAATAAAGCTTTAATGAATATAAAAAAGTTGATAGTTGGCGGTCTATCGAAATTGTAGAAATTTGAGTTTAGCCGGCTCGAGGTCAAATGAAAAACACAGTTGTTTATGCTGTTTTTTCGATATATTTCGTTGGCTTACCGGCAACCATCTTCAGGGACAATTATCTTACACGTCTGTGCCGTCTGGCCGTCTGAAAATATCGATCATATTATATTTTCAGCATCGATCATATTTCAGTGTGCATATGATGCATTCGTTCCAATTAACCGAAGACAACTATCAGCAACTTGATAATTTTGGGCACATGTTTTGGCAAGCATGTTGGGCACAAAACATTGCTAGTGCCGCCTCCTGAAGACAAGCTGCTGATGTTGAAAGTGACTGAAACGCATTTTGCATGTGATTTTATGGCCAATCTTTGGATTTAAGCTGCAATTGCAGTATGGCTCCGGATCCGGATCCTTAAGCAGGGCATCCACACACGAATTTGTTCGACGAACAAATTTGTCAAATTCTTGATTCATTTGCCCACTAACCAGGCGATCATTTCTCACGAACATCATTTGCTTGAAAATCTCAACGTGTTAACATGAAAATATGGCAGCGAAAACTAACACAATCATGGCCTAGATGGCGATACAAATTAGCTGAAAGCGTTTTTTCCATCATTTTGGGGGCATTCAATAAATTGCAGCCACAATTCACTGCTCATTTGGGCACTCTACAAATATTTTTGACAAATGATGTTCGTGCACTTGTTCCCATCAAATTGACGAACATGTTCGTACGAACACACGCAAGATAAAAACGTTTCTATTCTCTGCGAACAAAAAGTCGAAAACAAAAATCTGTCACGAACACCTCCACTAACGACGAACATTTCGTCGAGCACAACAAATTCGTCGAACAAATTCGTGTGTGAATGCCCTGCTTTAGCATCTAGGCATATCCACTTCTTTAATTCAGGTTCTCTTAACCAAGATTCCTGAAATTTTTGTTTGTAAACGTCTGTCGGCCTGCGAAATCATTTGTTTTTATATGGAGTTTTTGATTTCGCGAGTATTTCGCAGGTATCTCCGTACCAAGCTCAACCAACTTGCCAACTCGTTTGTTCGAAAACAGCTGATAAATTGTCGAAGGGGGTCTTGAAATTATGTAACTTGTTTGATAATTGAGCACACAATTAAAAAATATGGATGCAAAAAACACAAAACCAAAAGTAAACTCATTTGAACCGTTTAATGAAGCGATTTTCGATACGTCTGATTTCGATAACACACAAATAAACCAGGGCTGCATCGCTTAAAAAACTGCTTATCGAAGGCGGAAAATCAATATGAAAGCGATGCCACATAGTTGAAATTGATACACTGCCTTAGAACAATTAAAAAAGGATGAATAAAGGATAAAATATAATATAAAAACAAAGCATTTTTTCCGGATAAAGGGACGTTTCAAAAATTTTCCGGAAATCGCAGTTTCCGAAAGGACAGATCTGTCCGCAAAAAGGAAGAATTGGCAACACTCGTGAGGATTATGCATAACTATCTATCAACTAACTAGTTTAAATAGATGATTCCTTAATGGAAATAAAGCTTGCATACTTTGATGGGCAAACAGGGACTGTTGTTGAGGCAGGTTTAGTTAAGTAGACTGGACGTCCGTTAGTTCGTTCTCCTTAGTCATAGAAGGAAAGGCCTACACAATGGCCTGAGTTTCTGGGCTTTATCTGGCTTTCTTTGTCCTTTAGAGAAATAAGCTTAGCTATTCTGTCCTGGGGCAAAAAGACTTTCAGTTTAGTTTTAATTTGGAGTGAGTGAAATTTGTAAGTCTCATTCCCTCACCGTTTGATCTTTGTTCGAATCTTTAAAAAGTTTCCACCGCTCGCCGCCTACACTCAATCAGAATTCCAATTGAAATTAAAATTCATTCGAAGGCCTTCCCCGATAGATCTTTCTCGACTGGCAGAGTCAAATTGGAAATGTCTTGTGATAAATGTCTTGATAAGAAACAGAGAAATACAAGTAGAATTTGACTATTTTGTTTTGCATACTTGCGATGAGCTAATTCCCCAACTGTAGATAGAGGAGGTGCGTTGCGGTGTGCGGTTGTTCGAGACTTTTTGATCGATGAGTCACAAGCGAATAATCAATCGCAAATTGGTCTTACTCATTGCCCCTCGAAAATATGGGTTACTCATAGCACATTTCCGTCTTCTCTCTCTCTCTCTCTCTCTGTTTTTCCAGTTGGATGCCAACAAGGATGGCTTCATTGATCTGCACGAGCTGAAAGATGCCCTCAATCAGGTGGGCTTCAAGTTGGCCGGCTATCAAGTGCGTGAGATGATCGATGAGTTCAAGAGCAAACAGCGGACCGCACATCAGGGCAAATTGAATCTGGATGAGTTCGAGACACTCTGTTTGGATTTGAAGAGTAAGGATGTGGCGAGCACGTTTAAGACCGTCGTTTCCAAAAAGGAGAATCTGGAGACCTTGGGCGGCATGTCCAGCATTTCGTCGGAAGGCACCACACACTCGGTACGCCTCGAAGAGCAGCTGGCCTTCTCCGACTGGATCAATTCGAATTTGGGTCACGACAAGGACTTGCAACACCTATTGCCCATCGATGCTGAGGGCAAGCGGCTGTATCAGTCCATTAAGGACGGCATCTTGCTGTGCAAGATCATAAATCACTCCTGCCCCGACACCATCGACGAGCGGGCCATCAATAAGAAGAGTCTGACCGTGTACCGAGAGTTTGAGAACTTGACCTTGGCCCTGGTGTCCTCGCAGGCGATTGGCTGTAATATTGTGAATATCGATGCCCATGATTTGGCCAAGGGTAAACCACATTTGGTGTTGGGTCTGCTCTGGCAGATTATCCGCATCGGTCTGTTCAGTCACATCACCCTGGACAGTTGTCCCGGCTTGGCTGGGCTGCTGTTCGACAATGAGCGACTGGAGGATCTGATGAAAATGTCCCCCGAAGCCATACTCCTGCGTTGGGTCAACCATCATTTGGAACGTGCGGGCATTTCGCGTCGCTGCACGAACTTCCAGTCGGATATCGTTGACTCGGAAATCTATTCGCATCTGTTGAAGCAAATCGCCGGCAACGATGCCGATGTCAATTTGGATGCTCTGCGGGAATCGGATCTGCAGCAGCGGGCCGAGATCATGCTGCAGCAGGCGGCCAAACTGAACTGTCGCAGTTTCCTGACACCGCAGGATGTGGTCAATGGTGTCTACAAACTGAATTTGGCCTTTGTGGCCAATTTGTTCAACAATCATCCGGGTCTGGATAAGCCGGAACAGATTGAGGGCCTCGAATCAATTGAGGAGACACGCGAGGAGAAGAGTAAGTCCATTTTGAAATCCATTCTCACGGCTCCATTGTAATCAGATTTTATATTTTTGTGCAGCCTACCGCAACTGGATGAACTCCATGGGCGTGGCCCCCCATGTCAATTGGCTGTACTCGGATCTGGCTGATGGTTTGGTCATATTCCAGCTTTTCGATGTCATCAAACCGGGCATTGTCAATTGGACGCGTGTGCATAAGCGTTTCAGTCCGCTGCGTAAATTCATGGAGAAGCTGGAGAACTGCAATTACGCTGTCGATTTGGGCAAACAGCTGAAATTCAGTTTGGTGGGCATTGCTGGTCAGGATTTGAATGATGGCAATGCCACCTTGACGTTGGGTAAGGAAATTAAAGAAACGTGGTATGAGCGTGAGCCTAATGAATATCTCTCCACTCTTTCCTCTTCAATCCAGCTCTCATTTGGCAACTGATGCGTGCCTACACCCTGTCCGTATTGTCGCGTCTGGCCAATACGGGTAATCCCATTATTGAAAAGGAAATTGTGCAATGGGTCAACACACGACTGGCCGATGCTGGCAAACAGTCGCATCTGCGTAACTTCAATGACCCAGCCATTGCCGATGGCAAAATAGTGATTGATCTAATCGATGCCATCAAGGAGGGTAGCATTAACTACGAGCTGGTGCGCACCAGCGGTACAGAGGAGGTAAGTTCTTGCTTAAGCGCAACCATACCATAGCTCTGGTCATATAACCAACCGTCTGCCTCTGTTTTTTGTAGGATAATCTGGCCAATGCCAAATACGCCATCTCCATGGCCCGTAAAATTGGTGCCCGCGTTTATGCATTGCCCGAGGATATTACCGAGGTCAAACCCAAAATGGTTATGACTGTCTTTGCCTGCATGATGGCTCTGGACTATGTGCCCAATATGGATAGTGTGGATCAGAATAATCACAACAACAGCAGCAGCAATTAAGAAAGGGAAGGGGGCGGGGAAGGAGAATACTATGTAAACAAAACGTACATACAAACAGACAGACAAAACTTTCAAATTTACAAACTCCTCTTGTAACGCGGTTTTCCCTCAATTTGTAGTTTCCTTTTTTTTTCTTCTTTTTAAATTGTAATTAAGCATAAAATTTGATTAGTTTTTTTGGTTTAACCTTATTTTATAAATAGAGGTTTTGCTTCTTCTGTTATAAGTTCAAACAAAACAAAAACACGTGCAACATTAAGAAATTTGTAATAAACAAACAAACAAACAAATCGTAACCAATTAACTAACTTTGTAATTGTAATATATACACACATGCATATATATTTATACACGATATGCGCCTATATACATACTATATATACTATATACATATATTTTTGCAAAAAGATGGAGAGAAAAGTTCGTAGAAGAACAACACGATGAGAATGTGGAATGTGGGCAAAGCGGTTACCTTTTTTTGTAATTGTAAGCAACCTTTGTTTATGTTTTTTTTTTTTATTGTATGTTTTAATTTTATCACCTTTTTTTTTTTTAATTTGCGTGTAAGCAAGCGAGACGGCAATACAAATTGACAAATTTCTTGGCATGACATAGAAAGAGCCGTGCGGCGATACATTTTCTTTAGTGCAATGAGGCGACCGATACCAATCAGAAAATTAAGAAAAACATTAACAATTGACAACCAGAAATAAGAAAATACCATTATGCATAATGAAAGTAAAACAATAAAGTAAACAACAACAACAAAACGGAGAAACTAAAATATATACAAAGTTTCAACTGCTTATTCTTCTGGTTTATTACAGATGACGAATCACATTGATAGAATGGGGAATGCAGGCTCATAGCTTAAGTTTATAGGCTCGTGAATAAAGTCGGTCTATGCCTGAGGACGCAAAGCGATCAGACAAACTTTCTGTTTTTTAATTCCGTCAACTTGAAATACAGCCTTGTACGAACATTTTGGTCCTTCGAGCCGGTGATACAAATGCTAAACTCTTCCAATATCCCACTCCGAAACCACTAAAAAAAAAATTATAAAAATAAAAATGCACAATCAGCTAAGGTTTCCCTTTCTTGGAATTTCTACATCTAATCTAAAAATCCAATATAATCAACAACATAAATTAGATAAGCACGTTTACCTTCACGTAGGCCCTAAAAAACACATGATAATCATATAGACTAAAGTCCAAACATATGTACATGGATTGACGCTCACAAGCTCCAATATTATAAAAGCAAAGAAAGGAGTTTAAGAATTTGAGTGAACTAAGGTGAGAGCATGGAAAGACCCTTGAATTAGCTATGCGGTTGTCTGTAGATTGCTCCACGTGCGAATCGTTGATAACTAAATACATACTTTGATCTAGAGTCGGTTAAAAGTATTTTGAAGCTTAATCCGTGAGTCCTTTAGCGTATTGTGTGCGCCTTGTAAAAGTGAAAAAATTGAATTCCCCTAAAAAGTATACAATGAACATTGAATTCAAACTTGTGTTCAATCCAAAAATTTGGTTAGTACGCTGCTGCAACTTTCTGTTCGCCTGTTAGTTGAGCTGTGGTCGCTTTTCGGTCTTTCCTTGGCAAATTTGAAAACCAATTTGTCCAAATAACATACAAAAACCAAACATAATTAACAGGCGAACAGAAATCAGAAACAGCGGCAAATTGCAATTATCGTAGCATGCTTTTGGGGGCACCTGAAAGTGGAAAATGTTCAGCACAAAAGTATGCCATACTATTGCAGTTCACTATTTAAAATGCCAGCCTCAGAGTATGCCATACCATTTAAATGTACCATTTAACGAGTCAGCCCAATAAGTATGCTACACTATATAAACATACTATTTTCTAATGTCCGCCTGAGACTATGCAATACATTTTGAATATTTGTACCTCAAAGTATGCTAGACTATTTAAATGTACTATTTAAAGAGTCTGTCCAAGAAGTATGCTACACTATATAAACATTTTATTTTCTAATGACCGCCTGGGATCATGCAATACATTTCAAATATTTGTACTTGAAGAGCGCGCCTACTACAGATTTCTGTTCGCCTGTTACTCAAGTTTGGTTTTGGCTGTTTTCTGGGCAAATTTAGGTTTCCAAATTTGTCAAGCAAACAGCGAATGGCGACCACAGCTCAACTAACAGGCGAACAGAAATTTGCAGCCGCTGAACCAAAATTGCTGCCAGGCCGGTCTTCCCGAAATTTGTTTGTGTCGATCGGAGAAGTGTCATAGGCTATGTCTCAAGTCTGTGAACCTGTTCGAAAGCGGTTAAAAACGGTGCAATAGTGGTACAGAGCCATGGCTCTGAATAAAACAAATATAAAATGTTGCGTGCTTGCGAATCGGGGGAAAAGTCCTTGGTTTAATATTTTATAAATATTTTAAAAAATTTTTTATGAAATTCATGAATCGAATTATAATCAATCTAGTTTAAATTTATCGGTGAATTTTGCAACAATTTCATCGAAAATCTAATATGAATTTATAGGTGAAATCATTGATGAATTCTGATACAAATTCATCGATGATTCAGTGTTGACTTCTTTGCTAAAGTCATGCAGGAATCATGGGTGAACCATAAGTGAATTAATTGGTGAATTCGTTAATGAATTTTGCAAAGAAATCATGCGTGAATCATCGATGAATCTATATGGTGATTCATCACTGATTCACTTATGAACAGTCATGCATGACCGCCTAGGACATGCCCATGTTAAATTCACCACTTTTTTATATGGGAGTTCACCGATGATTCATCGATACCCTAGGCCAATTCATCGGTGAATCATTGGTGATTCATAGGTGACGCGAACTGAAGGACATATCTCAGAAGTTATTCAAGCTATGAACTTGAAATTTGGTCTGTAGGTTGGTAATATGGAGAGCAACATGGTCTGTAGACCACGGCCAACATCTCCTTAATGATGCAATTGGTGCCACGCACCGATTTGAGAGCTTTTTTCAATTGGTATTATGGAGTTGAATATTTTACTGGTTCAGGAACGGTTTCGAGCCACATCTCAAAAAATTATTTAAGCTATGAACTGTAAACTTTGTGTGCGAATATGAATTAAAGATATTTTAATTGGACCACTTCAAAAGTTGATCAAGTCTACGTTCCAGAAATTATTTGCGCTATGAACTGGAAAATAGATGTGTGTGGGCTGGAAATATGTAGTTTGATACTATTCCCAATTTAAAACTGGCATACAGATAAGTTCTAAATACAAATGAGACATGGGTTTATGCTCGTTTTCTTTTTATTATTACTGGATTATATATACATAGGTATACTTTGCCCTCTTTAAGAAGTCAACTTGGAACAGGTCTTAATGTTCTTCGGAAACTGTGTATAATAGCTGATCAGCTGGTTGGTTGCATCATTTACACAGCTCACCGCATTGGGTCCGGTCTGTTTAATCTTTTTGGCCAAAACTACAGCTGACTTAAGATTTTTGTAGAGACTCCAGGACTTGGTAAATGTTTGTGCTGTGCAACTCTTGCTTAGCGATGGGGTTGCCGTCTGGGTGCCGTTGCACACATTCGTATTTAGATGGATGATATCGTTACAGGTGCTAATGATCTGTACATTGGCATTGATCAAATTGGTCACATCCTGACTGGCAGTGAGAGCGCAAAACATGACATTGAAGTTGAAGTCAGCGGCGCTTTGCTGGACGCCCATCACCCATTTGATCAGACAATTGAAACCCTTGACGGTGCGCATGCAGCCCTTGATGGCCCACCAGGTGCTGGAGAAAATGCTAAAGGATTCGGCATCCATGGGCAGATCCTCATCCGTCATGTCGAAAGCCTCATTGGGTTGTGGCACCACCAGGGCATTGATCTAGCGGAAGGAGCAACTTTTGGTTTATCGATGCTTGAGTCAACTTTCGCCAGGACTTACACCGATGAGGCAAACCAGGAGCACACACAGAGTTAGCTTCATGTTGAATATTTTTCTACAATTTGATAAGGAATGTGCAGTTCGATGGGCCTTTTATACTGACTACTGGGTCACGCTATCCAACATTGATAAGGTGGAAAGCTAAGTCAATTGCTCACCAATAAGCCATTTTATCTATTTGACAATTAGTACACTGCGAAAAACTCTGTTTGCTCAAAGAATTAACTGATTTTATTTTGTGTTTTTACATGGAATCAATGCACACATTGATATCGGGCAAGAAACTATTGAAGGCATTCTTCACCTCATCCGTGGCCCCCAAAAAGCAAGAGCTGGTATCCGCTGGCAGTTTGGCAATCAGCTTGAGAGTCTCATTCATTCTGCGCACCAAACTCATGGTGGCCTTGAAGACCTTGAGGAAACACTTGCGGCTGGTCTTGGCGGTGCTCGAATTCTCATCGCTGGCGCATAGGGTGGACTTTAGGTGAATAATGTCATTGCAGATAACAATCATGGCCTTGCAGGAGGCCACAATCTTGGCCACATCCTTGGGCACAGCCACACCACAGGCATCGACCGCATCCACGTAGTCAGTGCAGGCCTGCATGACGGCCAACACCTCCTTAATGATGCAATTGGTGCCACGCACCGATTTGAGAGCTTTTTTCAAAATCTTACAGCAGGACTGAATGAAACCAAACGACTCGATGTCCACATAATCGCTGAAGGAGTCCAGTTCAGCCAGCAGCATTTCAATTTCGCCATCATCAAAGTCACCCGAATCCAGGGCGTTGGCCTGCGGGGAATGTGTTGGTCAAATTATCATAATAATACCGCTTATCAGTGGGATACTTACGCTCGTGGAACTCAGCAGGCAGCAGGTGGAGGCCAGCACCCCAAGGCACAACAGTACTAGAGTAGCTTTCATGTTTGGTATGATTTGTTATGGGTCTGTGAAATCCGATCTGGTGCTTTTATAGGAAGAACACCTGAGGATGGGGCCCAAGTGAAGTGGCTCACGCTTCAAGTGGGTTTTGGTAAGTGTATTGATATGGCCATTCCAAGTTGATTGGCTAATGAAAAGCAAAACCAGCAAGTAGGAAGAGACTGCAATATACCCTGTACCCTGTACACATAAGTACATCCGCTCAAATGGGTAGTCTGCTATGCTTTGCAGTTGATGCCTGTACCCTATAATACCCTTTGTACCTTTGGTGCAGGGTATGAAAACAACGCCCTAGATATTAGATGACAAAACGATCGGTCAATTGTAAGGCGCTTAATTAAATCACTTAAAGTTCGCTACGAACAAAAATAAATGTTGAATATTATCTCTACCCCAACAAGTGGCAGCAAAGTACTGCAAATAGTGTTTGCTGGAGGGTGTGTACACTGAGCAAAAATTGTATAGAATTATACACCTTGTACTGACTCACTCTTGCTAGTGATTGCTAATGATTGGAAAGAAATTTCTATGAGGACATAATAGAAGAAAATTTCTGCAAACACTGTTAGATTTTTTAGCGATCCGCTATACCATTAACCAATCACACTGATGCATTTTCATATTGTAAAGAATGTTGTTGACGTGTATGAATGAAACTATAATTTTAAAGTCAAAGGAAGTACGCTTAATGGTCAATGTTGTTCTAAGGCAATTGCTAGTACAAAAATGCCTATAAACCGCGAACCAAGGCTTCGTTGGTAAAACAGAAAACGCAATTCGGTCTATTTTTATCTCTAGTTTATGGCCTTTATGGGTGACGTCAAATGTGGTACCCACTATCGCGGTTTTTCGATGCATGTTACCATCTCTTAAGGACACATTTTATTGGTCAGCATCTCAATATATTTAAAATCTTACAAAATTCTATCGAGTGGTTTTCCATTGATTCCATTTTCTAAGTTAGACCTCTATGGGCGGGGTACTAACCGCTTGTCAATTGGAGGCGGGAATTTATTATAACAATTGTGGTGACTCCCTTCATCTTTGGTGAATTTTCCAAAATTTTAGCTCTCACCTCTTTTTAACCAGCAACAGATGTTGTAGCTGTGTGTTGCTAGTATAAATGCGCCCATTAAACGCGAACTTGACGTGATCAAGAAAAACTGGGTATGAGGTGTTGCTCCCTGATGCCTCTAGTTTCATAATTTTTATGGTCCCGTTCCCAGGCATAAAAAAAAGTTGAATTTTGTGGCACTGTGAAATATACAAATTTTGTGTTTTGTTTCCTGTGTTATTGTAATACAGCCCTGATGAAGAATGCCGACGGCATATCGAAATATATAGAAGAGAAAAAAGGCAAAGGCCTTGAACCGGCTAACAACTGTTTCTTAAATGATCTTACTTTTATTCTAAATATTTCTCATCCCTTAAATCTAACTTAGTGCTTGTAAGGCGCAACGTGAATAAAAGTGTGATCTGCGTTGGTCCAACAACGCATCTCAAGTGGTGCTCCTCAAAGTGTAGAGCAGTTGCCCGTCTCTGGTCTAGGCTATGAGGTGGCTGTCGGATTGGCAAGTGTCGCCAGAGCAAAGTGGGGAAAATCCAAAAGGATTCCGACAAACTCTGCCTCGTAGTGGTCTGGTAACAGAAAAGACACTCCTCTGCTCAGTTCTTGACCATTCTCTTTCTTGTCTAAGCATGAGCTTGGTTTTTTGTGGGAAGTAGTTGTTGGAGTGTGGTTGCTGTGTCGATTGTTCTTTTCAAAGGGTTCCGCATTTCTTGAATAAAAAATGGACGCTCCACCAGAGGGAAACATCGATACCGAGTCTGGTAATGAGATCGAGGATGACAAATCAAACTCTGATTGCCAATCCATGCCGGCGTACATGAATTCCGTGCTGCGGCGTCAGTATTTGCAGGAAATGGTTAAAGCTCTGCCAGCACCGATTCAAAATCGGCTTGTGGTGTTGAAGAATCTGCAACTGGAGCACTTGAAAATCGAAGCCGAGTTCTTCGAAGAGGTCTACAAGTTGGAAAAGAAATACCAGCTTAAGTATCAGCCAATGTTCGAAAAGCGCAAGGAAATTATCGTCGGCAACGTTGATCCGGCTCAGGAGAAACCTAATTGGAAGGAGCCTGAAGAGAACAATCAGGAGGACACCGAGGGTGTGGGTGATCACTTCCGCGAGTCTCTGAAAAACATAAAAAGTATTCCTCAAGATGCGAAGGGCATACCCGGCTTTTGGCTTACCGTGTTCCGTAACACAGCAACTCTGTCGGAAATGGTGCAGACGCATGACGCGCCTGCTCTGCGCAAACTGACGGATATATCCATCAAATATGATAACGAGCACTCGGATACCCTGGAGTTCCACTTTGATAAGAATTAATTCTTTTCGAATACAGTTCTAACAAAACAATACTTTTTGAAGTCAACTGTCGATCCGGAAGATCCTTTCGCCTTCGAGGGCCCAGAGATTTACAAATGCACGGGCTCCAAAATCAACTGGGAGAAGAAAATGAATTTGACTGTGAAGACGATCCGCAAGAAGCAGAGGCATAAGGAGCGTGGCGCTGTGCGCACCATTGTAAAGCAAGTTCCAACCGACTCGTTTTTCAATTTCTTTAGCCCACCCGATGTTCCAACCGATAAGGAGGAAATCGATGATGAGTCTCATCAACTATTGGCCACAGACTTCGAAATCGGACATTTTCTGCGCGCAAGAATTATTCCAAAAGCGGTGCTTTATTACACCGGCGACATTGTCGACGACAAGGATGAAGAGGAGTTTGATGAAAATGAGGAGGACGAATTCGATGACGATGAGGCCCCGGCTACTAAGGGTCAAGCCAAATCGATTGGCAACAAAAAACAGTCGCCCAATGAATGTCCCAGTCAGTAGATTTCCAATATATTATGTATATACACATAATTCAAATACAATCGCACTTACAGGCAGCTAGCTTACTGTTCCTGCCTCACTTCAAATGTGTGTGTTCAGAATCGAAAGACAAACTTCTGTTTATATAGAGAGCTTTATTGATATACATATGTTGTGTATTTTATTTATTAATTGAGCCAAGTATAAAAACAAATAACAATAAAAAAAATCTTAATTTAAAAAATTTAACTTTAATCGAATATTGAAAAAAAAAAGAAATGTCAACACCAAATTTGGAAAGTATTTTTCGTTTTCTGGCCGCACTATAGGAATAACAATTATTCAAAATAATAATAATAATAATAAAAAAAAAAATATATAAATATAGTACAATATGAATTTTCCTTTTTAATGTTTTCTCTTTTTTTTGGATCTAAAGCTTGCCTTGAAACATCGCGTCTAAGAACTAGAATCCTATTTTCCATAGTATTAATTAATAATTGCACATTTGTTAAGAAAAAAAAAAACAAAAAAAATGCACTACAAAAAACTTATTAAACCCCTCCTCCCTGCTGGCTATCTGGCTGGCTGGCTGGCTGGCTGGTCCCATTAGATCAAACTGAGGCGACTGTTGGTCTTGCGCAGCTGCGCCCGCCAGGGTATGATATTCTCATGATCCTGCTCTTCGTCGGCTGTTGCCGCAGCTGCCGCCTCGGCGGTTTCATCCAATGCCTCCTGCTGCTGATCCGTCTCCGATTCATCGTTATGGGCCACCTCGTGATTCTCCTTGTTGGCCTGGAGTGGCTGCTGTTGCTGCTGCTGCTGCTGCTGATGCAGCTGCAGCTGCTGATAGTGCTGCTCCATGCCAGCCAGATTGATGTTGATGTTGTCAATGGACATGGCGCGATTCTTCAGTCGCCAGGTGTCCGCTATGCGATTGTTCTCCTCCACCTTGGGCGTATAGATGGCCGCTCTGCAAAATGGCACACGCAGTGTCAGAGAAGCCCCCACACCTCTCCACTCGCCACCTCACTGCCAAGACTTACTTCAGCTTGTTCTCGGTCTCCTCGCGACGCGCCAGCAAATCCCGTTTCCATTGCGGTATCTGGGATAGACGACGCGTTTCCGCTTCCTGGGCCATGCGCTCCTCGAAATCCTTTTTGGCCCGCTCGGCCGCCTTCTTGGCCATCATTTGGCGCTTCCAATCGGGTATGGCATTGCCGGCCTGATCCTTCTCGGGTATCTGCAAGTAGATCTTTGCCAAGCATGACAATGGTTTGCTCAATTGGGTAACTAGGACTTACCTGATCCACATAGTTATTGGCCGTAAATTGCTTGGTTATCTCCATATAATGCTCGGAGTCTGCACGATTGGCCATCTGTTGTTCGACCTTCATCTTTTTAATACCGGGAATGTCCTTGGAGATCTTTAGCTCGGCTATAAGATCAGTCTTAAGATAGGTGTCCGTACTCGAGGTCAAACATTGCATGCTCAGGCTGCGCGCAGGCATTTGATAGGGTTTGGGCACCTTTTGGGTATCCGTACGACGCAGCTGGGTTGGGTGAAGGAGAACCGAAAGTTCAGATTAGAGTGGAGTACGCTAAAGTTATGGAACCCTATTTCAAAGATTGTTTCGGTCCACTTGGTGAATTGGTAAAATTTTTTTGTTTGAACAGAAAGAAGTGACAGGCAGAGTGTCCTATAGGACACTACAATGAACTGGTGGCCTGACTTAAAGGACCACTGAACCGAATCGAAACATTCTTTTTGCGGCTTTTGAAGGTTACATGTTGGGTTCTCTTCGGTATTACTTCAAGGTAATCGCTGTGTCACTGATCCGGTCTACTGGGTCACTGAATCTAAAGTGGTTATTTGACCACTTCGATCTGACTGGACTTGTCTTGACAGACTAACAAAAATAAGTGAGGGGCAGACTTCTTTTTCCAAAAGGAACTCTGCCTAGAGGACACTACACTGAACTGGGGGGCCTGACTTAAAGGACCACTGAACCGAATCGAAACCTATTCTCTTTGCGGCTTTTGAAGGTCACATGTTGGGTTCTCTTGGGTATTACTTCAAGGTAATCGCATGAGGCGCTGCTACGGTGGGCGTGTTGGAAATTTACAGTGCAATGTCTACTGGGTCACTGAATCTAAAGTGGTTATTTGACCACGGATATAAGACTTCGATCTGACTGGACTAGTCTTGACAGACTAACAAAAAGAAGTGAGAGGCAGACTTCTTTTTCCAAAAGGAACTCTGCCAGGAGGACACTACAATGAACTGGCGACCTGACTTAAAGGACTACTAAACCGAATCGAAACATTCTCTTTGTGGCTTTTGAAGGTTACATGTTGGATGCGTGTTTTGCATCGGTTCTCTTCGGTATTACTTCGAGGTGATCGCATGAGGCGCTGCTACGGTGGGCGTGTTGGAAATTTACTGTTGCTGCAAAAGTTTCTTTCGAACGCACGGTCTACTGGGTCACTGAATCTAAAGTGGTTATTCGACCACAGATACAAGACGAAGAATTCCTCGAATCTTCTTCCCCTTCTTCTTCTTGTTCTTCTTTCTCGCTCACCTGCACACTGTTCAAATCCTGTATGGAAATGGCCGACAGTGGTTGATGCTGTTTACGTGTGGCTGTATCCTGGCTATTTGGTGTGGCTCCATGTGGTTTCTTCGGTTTGTGTGACTTTTGTGTGGCCGTATCCGACATGGACATAGCCATCATGGGCATGGGTGGTGGCATCATGTGGGGCAATGGTGGCGGTGGTGGCGGCAATGGTGGCTGCTCACCCATGGCATGCTGATGATGCTGCTGCTGCTGCTGCTGTTGATGATGCAAATGTGGATTGTGCTGATGGTGATGATGCTGCTGTTGCTGCTGCTGCTGGGCAATTTGTATTTGCATATAGTCCTCCGTATCTGTGGAGCTGTAAAAGGACAAGAAGGAGTCAAAGCTGGGTTACAATGGTTGGCTTTCACTTGGAATGGGACCAAGGCCCGACCTGCGCCAGGTGCTGGCGTGGTGGCGTGTGCGCAGTATCATCTTTAGACTGCAACTGAGCCAGCTGCTGCTGCTGCTGCTGGCGGGCTGTCTGGCTGGGCATGCCATGACGAGAGCTCGAAACGGCACGCATAAAATTTCATGCACTCTTGAGCGGATGTCGGTCCGTCTGTCTGTCTGTCTGTCCATCTGTCTCGCTACTAATTGAGGCGAGGCAACTGTACTTTTAGCCACTTTTGGTTGCCAATTACTTGCACGAGATTACTTACCGCGCCGAGGATGGACATGAACGCTTATCGCTTATGCTCTTGAGATACTCCGACGGCTTGATGAGATGCGTGACGCCGTCTTGTGATTTATTGGGAAAACTGGGAGGCACAAACGGTAGCACCAGCTGCTTATTGACCAGATTGGGTCCACCCGAGCGACCAGGGCCAGCTCCTTCGCCACCATAGAGGCCAGCATACTGCGCCTGCTGCAATTCATAGTGATCCTCGGCTGAGGAGCCATAGAGACTGGGATTATATGTGGGCTGTTGCTGTGGGGGCTGATGCTGCTGTTGCTGCTGCTGATGCGTCTGCTGATAGTTACTACGTTGTTGTTGTTGCTGCTGTTGTTGTTGTGTCTTGGCACCTCCCTCGGCATAGCCATAGATGCTATTGCCATTTGAATTGCTGGAGGAGCCTACCCCTCCACTTCCATCAGTTGTGGCAGAGGCAGCTGCCGCATTTAACAGTTTGGCTTTCTTGTTCGCTGAAATTGAACAAATTTATTTATAAGATAGAGAAGACGATTCGTTTCGTTTGTGGGTTAGCAGTTATCACAGCAGAGCACTCCTGCTGGTCATGCTAACTTGAGCAACTGCAACGGCAGCCACTCATTGCGTATGCGGCGTTGAGATGCTACCCAACCTGCCTGCCTACCTGCCTGCCTGCCTGCCTTTCACCAGCCAACAAATAAATTACGTTTAATTAAAAGTCTGACTAACGGCAGATTAAAGTTAAACAGACATTGAACCATCTTAAGAAGTCGGGCACGATTTGTGGGTGAGGTGAGCTGCAACTCCATTTCACACATAGTGTGAAACTCCATCTCTCTGTCTGGTGGTTGTTTGACAAAAAAAAAGTAATTGCCCATCATCATTTAAACTGGATCCTAGCCAATGTTGTCGCCAATGCTCCAAAACTTTCACGGCTCCTTAACTCGTTTAAACGGGCATTACGTGGCTTGTGGTGGCCATGGCATTGTGTGTGTCTCTATGGTCAAACAACTCCAAATCGAGTCTGGCCAGTTCAACTCCTCGCATTGCCACGCTGCTTGCAATGCATTTTGGCTACGATTCACATTTTATCTATCAATTGACCAAAGTGGTTTGTGCCTGTCAATTTTGGTGAAATTGGAAATGCGGTTCGGTGTGTTTTTGAATGATTTATGAGTGCGGAGCAAGGCCAATGCCTAGCTGTCTGTGAAACGTTATTGTACAGAGCATTGGATTCAGCTGAAGTTGATATTAGTACGGTATTTTTCACTCACTCTGAAGGTGAGTTAGAAGGGGAATATGTAAGGTGAATGGTAGAAACTACTGAGAACCAAATTGTTCTTTTATTGCTGGGATGATGAAGAAAATCATTTAAAGGAGCTTTTTAGTGTTTCTCATTAAATTAAGTTAATGTGCTCTGTGAAGTGCTGCCCATAACTTAGACATCATTCATCTGATCTACCCCAAACTTGGTTGTTACATCAAAAATGCTGATTACTATATTTATCCAAACACTCTATCTACAATATTACGGGAAAGGGGAATGTAAATTTAACTTGATCAGAGTCCACGTTCCATACATACATCCCGAAGATCTTTCATAGAGACACAGCTACATCGACGCAACTCTTGATGCTATAACTATATCTAAATTCAAGAAGATCTATGCTTGAAATCGATACTTTTTATACTCTGTATCAAAGGTACACAGAGTATATTAAGTTTGTGCAAAAGTATGTAACAGGGAGAAGGAATCATTTCCGACTCTATAAAGTATATATATTCTTGATCAGCATCAACAGCAGAGTCGATATAGCCATGTCCGTCTGTATGAACGATCACAGATCTTAGAGATGGTAAGAGATAGAGTTTTGACAAGTATGGGACATATACTTCTTATACTTGCAGGAAGATCAAGTTTATTTCACGCCCCCTGCCGCCCCCAAAATTTGGAAAAAACGTCATATCTGCCACAGTTTCGTAGATAAATGTTTCTTACCCTCTAGAGACATTTAGTAATCAGTATTCAATATCGATTTGCCAAAGGAATGAGAAAGATCGGATGAACTAGACTCAAGTTATGAAAATTACTTCCTCCGCCCTGGCTGTAGTGCCATCATCTATTGGTCAGTTTTGAAAATCCCTCATTGTTCAATGCAAGTAGTGGTGCCATCTATTGTTCAGCTGCTACTCCAGGTATAGAAAATATTACAGTCGGGCCTGAGCGACTTTCCTACTTGTTATTCTTACAACCACGAAGATCTATGTTTGATATGAAGTCGTCTTAATTTAAAACCAAGAATAACCAACAAAATGTATGCTTAATTTCAGTATTTTTGCTTGCTTGGAGCCAAGAATAAGAACATTCCGTCGTACCGTACTTTTGTCATCAAAACTGCTTAATATCAACTCAGGACCTCGAAGACTTAACACACGGGCGACGGCGTCTAAGCGCACACAACTATCAAGCTTCAAAGATTGTAAGCAGTTGGCACTTAGCCGCTCAGTAAGCAACAAGGGCCATGGTCGAGTGGACAAGACATTTGCTTAGAGCAGCGATGCCCAGCCGTATGCTCTTTGGGTACGTTTTGTTATTGTAATTGCACGGAACATAGGAAATCAATGATCGTATACATGCAGGGCGCGAGGCATACGAAACGACACACATGCTAACGATTTCGTGTGTATGCGACGCGTAGAACAAAAACCGGTTTTGTTCTCTTCTTTGATTGGTGTTTGCGAGCGCAAGCAAACTGACCAACAACAATTTCATTATTGGTATTGGTGCTTATCTTTGTGAGTATTGGTGAGTGCTCTGTCGTTTGCTGCTTTTGGGCATGCCTGGCTTAGAGCGTCGAGGTCGTGGGATCAAGTCCCTGTAGAATCGCATAGTTTTTATACAATTGTAGAGGGTATATTAAAATTGTCCAGATGTTGGGCCGCAGATACGATAAAACTGTCAAAGTCGAAGCTGCGAAATTTGTGTTTTAAAAGAAATGGGTAGGCTGCAATGCGCCACATTCAAGCTTCAGCGCAGATTTCATTGATATAACCATATAACTCGTACATGGTTATCTTTTCCAAGTTCTTTTGGCGGTACTTTGCAATCATACTAAGTACTAAAGGCTGACATCTGTTTTTAAAGCTGCGGAATTGGTGTGAACGCATGCTGCAGGTTTTTGCAGCTACGAAAACGCTGCGCCTAGTGTGAAAAGTATATAACGCATAAAAGGAGGCATCTCCGACTACATAAAGTATATATATTCTTGATCAGCACATGACGAGCTGAGTTGATATAGCCATGTCTCCTCCGTCAGTTTTAAAGCTATCTTAACTAAACTTTGCACGAAGTACTTTAGTACAATTACGCTGCACATTTGAAGGAACCGGCCGGATCGGACGACTATAGCATATAGCTGCCATAGGAACTATCGGTCGAAAAAGTAGTTTTAGTGAGAAAAACTTTTTTGTCTTCAATTCAACCTCGTATTGATCAGTTTTCTATGCTTTCCCATAATTTCACCAAGTTTGATATAAGTCGGCCAACTATATAGTATAGCTGCCATAGAAAGGAAAGGTCTGAAAATAAGTCTTGTTGGGAAAAACTTTTTTGTTTTCAATGCAATCGCTCCCAAACTTGTTTTTGATCAATATTATATGCTACCACACAATTTTGCCAATTTTGATCCAAATTGGATAACTATAGCATATAGCTGCCATAGGAACGATAAGTCGAAAATTTAGTTTTAGTGAGAAAAACTTTTTTGTTTGCAATGGTAGCGTCTTTATACTTTCCAGTTATGAATATTATCAGTTTCTACACAACTTCAGGGAGTTTGGTCAAAATCGGATGAATATATCGTATGGCTGCCATATAACAAACTGGCAAGCAAATGTTCAAAGTAGTGGCGCCATCTATTGGTGAATTTGGGATATAACTTAGCTAAGAATGTTCGACGAAAATCATTTAAGACCTTAGTTTAAAGTGAGTTTTTAACTTTTTATAATGTCTGAAACAAGTGAAACTGAAACTTTGTGTTAAAAATGTTGCAGAAGACCTACGTTGAGTAAGCTCTATCGAAAACAAGAGTTTACGAGTGGTACAAAATGTTCAAAGAGGGACGAGAAAGCGTTGAAGACGAGGCATTGCCAGGACGACCATCAACATTAACAATATCAAAGAATTGGTGCTCGAAAATCTTCGATTGACAGTCCGAGACCTTACGGATCTTGTTGGCATTCCGGAAGGATCAGTAAAAACCATTTTGGGTCTCAGAAAAGTGAACGCTCAAACAGCTGAAACTGGCGACAAAAACTCGACCATGTAACTTCTGGCTATTCGATAAACTCAAGAGACTGCAACGTTCTGAATCGATAGTAGATATAGAGACCGAAACGAAGGCTTTGCCGGAAGAGGACTTTCAAGCATGTTTTGAATATGGAAAACACGTTGGCACAAGTGTATTGCATCCGGGGGGAACTACTTTGAGGGGAAATGAAATGTATTTACAAGAATAAAGATTTTTTGATTCACGGTATTTTTTTGCACCCCACTAGTATATTTTATACAATGCAATATGGTACTTAAATCGCCGTCAATATCCCGTCAATAAGGGGCCGTCTTTAACTTACGCTCTCGTTTTTTTCTGTGTAGGGTTTAAGGGAAAAGATGTACCATAAAGATGCATGGTCAGGATGTGAGGTAAACTGGATTCGGCCAAACAAGATTAGGCTTAGGTGAGTTAAGCTAGTCTAGTCTAGGTTAGGGTTAGATCTACCATGTCCATTACCTTCCAACACTTCACTTGAAAATCGAATTCAATATTTCTATAAATCAAAACTTTTGTTAGCTATGAATGAGGATTGGATATGGTTCCAACTTGACTCAACATTCCAACACAGAACACAGAACTATCCAATATAGCCAATTCCTTGTACACTTACACCGAAATATATCGAATCGTTGAAAACTCAATGTAAAATAATTGCGACGCGAATTCTTGTGCATTTTAACCGAACCCAGCATGTTCATATTGTCACACTGAAACGCACATAGAAGCGAACCGAGGAACTAGGAAGGAAGCATCACAATATCACCACAGAGGTAGCATACAACCGTGAGGAGCCAAATGGTGCAGATGTGTGTTGAACGACGTTGCCCGTTCGAGTGCGGTTGCCAGCCCGATGTGAGTTCAAGCGATTGCCAAAGTTATTCACCCAAGACCAAGTCGTCGCCGTCGACGACTCCGATGGAAACTTGCCTCCTCGTTTGTCGTGTGTGAAACACGTTCACTTTCATTGGGAAAAGTTGAAGACGGCGCGGGTGGCCAATTATGGTGAAATGTATGGGGCAATTGCTTCCTCATTGGCCAGAAAAAGACTGGCGGCTGTCCTTAAGAGATTCCCCCGATTGGTTGAAGGGGGGAAATGTCCAGTATGGCATTTGCGCATCAGTTCAATAATTTCAATTATAAGCCATTTTTTAATGATTCAACACAATGGATTTTTCATTATGACTTCCACTTCTTTGTTTTCCCCAAACAAAACATTTTCCACGAGTTTTTCTGCTGCTGCTGCGGCAGCGTCGTGTGAACACGTAGAGACAATTATTATTATCCCGCATTTCCAGTTCTCTATGTATGTGAAATGTACAGAGCCTCGTATAATGGACAATTAACAAATGAAAAATCAAGACACAACACAACAAGTCAAGTAGCAAATATGTTTTTTTGAAGCATTGTTTGTTAGTTGTTGCCATTCAAGTAGAGTCGATAATTTATTGTGTGATAATGATACGAGTGCTAAAATGGAGATGTCGGTGGAGATTGAAAGATGGTTGAAAAACACACATAAATTGCCTTATGGGAATCTAAATTAGCTGATTGGATCAACTTGGCGAACTCAGTGCGATCCTGGCTTATAGCGTTTTAAGTCGGACTCAGCGATATATACTACGAAAGCGAAAGCTGCATTTTTAGCTAGTTAAAATTTAACCTAACAATTTTGCAGACAAGTCAAAGATGGGGATCTACGTAGTCCATACATTCGAAATAATATCAAATAAAAGAGAAAATAAAAATTCTTTAAACCATATTATGCTACCGAACCGATTTGAGCCCGAAATTCCAACTTTTTATACTCTGTATCAAAGGTACACAGAGTATATTAAGTTTGTGCAAAAGTATGTAACAGCCAGAAGGAATCATCTCCGACCCTATAAAGTATATATATTCTTGATCAGAATCAACAGCCGAGTCGATATAGCCATATCCGTCTGTCTGTCTGTCTGTTTGTCCGTTCGTATGAACGAAGAGATCTCAGAGATGGTAAGAGATAGAGGTTTGATATGTACACTCGCGCATTTACTCGGCTTGTTTGTGCACGCCATTTTGGTGTGACACACAAGAACTGATCGAAAGCACATTAAGTCACAACGGGTAAGCTTTTTTTTCACTCGGGTAATAATTGAACATGCTTGTCAAAGCTCGCGGCTGAACGGATGCCAGCGGGTATCATGCCGCCACTGACGAGTATGTATTATTATTGACTCGCGCTTTCAACATACAATCACCAAGCTTACTCGGCCTGTTGACGGCAAGCCCCAAGCGGCAAAACATTCTTATACACGAACGCTTACTCGGTTTTTGACGGCGAGCTCTGGCTAATATGATGTGCAAATCCAACTGCGTCATACTTATTACGCAGTAATAAGCGGTGAATGACAGAAATTAAAAAGGTATTGCAATTTGGATTCTCTTCGTGGCATAATGGCAGAAAATGTAGAATTTATTTCTGGGCAAATTGCAAATGGCAATTACACCTTGTCTGGCCGACGCAAAGGAAAAAGTTTTGTGTGGAATGTGGTGTGTGAAATTCTAAGACTAGACGAAACTGTAGTGGCAGGTTTCGTTAACTGTCGGACTTGCTGCAAGGTGTTAAAGACCTTTCGAAATCAAACGTTTAATTTAACCCGCCACAGTTGCTGTAAAAAAAGTAAAGGAGTTCTAAATAATAATAAAGTTCTAAAAACATTCTTTACCACAAGAAGGAGAGAGGGATCCGTGCGCCAAATACAAATGCAAATATACAAACGATATCGTGCTATCTCTTTTGCTCTCACATGTTGTTGTTTTTGGCGTGCTGTTCGCGCCGAGTGTGTTATAGCCTATTTCCACTGGCTTCATTTCTTATCATTTTCATTTCTAAAAATGATGCTGTTTCCATTGACAAATCTTCATCATTTTGATATTCGCAATGCCACGTTGACAAAAACAGCTGAATGGTTTGATTTAAACAACAGGCGCCACTTTCAAACTCACGGGGAGTTTTTGCAATATTTACCCAAAAAAAGACATACCCGGCAGGAAAGCAATTACCATGGGCGAACGCATTGTTAACGCCCTGAATAATCAGCAGAAAGCTAAATACACAACTTATTTTGACTAAATTATATTATAAACAAAATTGCACCTTACTTTTTAAATTCAAATCAATAGTTTATTGGTGATGACAATTTCTATTTCCAGAGAGTAACGAGTAGTGCCAGAGAGTAGCGAGTACTTTTTAAAAAAATACCAAATTCCTTCGTGGGGAATGCCATCATTTTTGAGAAATGAAGGAAATGAAGGGCAAAATGCAACAACAATTTGTATGGAAGAAATGATATCATTTTCTTCATTTCTTGTCATTTCAAGAAATGAAGCTTCATTTCTTTGGTGGAAATAGGCTATTACTCGTATCGCATTTGTAGCAAGGGTAAAAAAGATTTGCTTGTAACAGCCCGCAGCAGATCATTGATTTCGGCAACAAGTAGTACTTGCGGTGACTTGTAGCCGAAGGTACGAGTCGTCTCGGGTATTTCCACTATGCAGTACTCGAGCTCGCCAATACAATGACTCGCCAATACCCGATCACTTTTGAATTTTTTGTTTTGTGTATGCTACAAGCAAATGGTCAACGAGCTTTGAGCTTTAAGTTTACTCGCAGCATGGGTGATTAATCATACATGTGTAAGCTCGCTGCAGTTCTCTGGTACAGAGTATAAAAACTAAAAGCATTTCCACTTTCAAAAACGCCTGCTAGATCTAGCAACTAAATAGCTAAAATGGCAACACTGATGCTGGGTTTCGCAAAAATTCTTCAGAAACATCGACAATTTTTTGGAATTCCAAGCAGAAATAGATTTCCTAATGTTTATTCCTTAGACTTTTTGGGAGTAGAAATCCACTTAAAGCCAATTACGGATCAAAACTGGTTTCTTCTTCTTCGGGTTTTTGGCTCCCTCGAACCGAACCACGAACCGAACCTTTCAGATATTTAAGCTCCCGAGCCGGACCCCCTTGCCTACAAAAAAAGGTTCGGTTCAAATAGTCATTTAAGTAAATTTCTTAACGATCTTTAATAACTTTCTCAATATTATGACCCGAAAAAAAACAATTTTATAGTACAGAATCGTTGAATTAATAATTAAAAATGCTTTTTCGAAATCCATTCCAATTTGCAATTTGCAGAAGAAAGAAAACATAAGACAAGTTGGAAAACAGATAAAGCAAATGTAGTACATTTACCCACCTAGCAGTTGGAAGATTATTTTAACATCAATCGCCTTGATGCGTCTTTTTTGATACCTTTTGATGACTGAAAAGAGATTAATTTCAGACTTATGGATACGCACAAAACGTGATTTATTGAACTACGACTCGGAAAAGATGCTCAAATGATTGTAAATATCACTCGAAAATAAGTCGAAGCTACTCATATAAATGGGGAATAAGCATCTTTTCAAGAAGATACTCGGCTAGGGTACCATATTCTTTCGACACAAGTATATTTTGATCAGACAGAGGACACGAAAAAGACTCGAATGTGATCTAAAATTTCATGAAATGCAGGCTGGGTATGTACTTAGAAGGTAAGGCTTCCACAATTCAAAGGCCAGACACTTTTGAAAGAATTTTTAGTGCACCCATGAATGCTTACAATACAGAAATGTGATCCAGTCGACTTTACGACTTTACATAGCTTGGTTATCTGGACGAGTTCTCCTGACCGAAAGTAAAGACAAAAATCTGTCAATTATTTAACAATATATGAATCTTAGGTTCGATTAGTACAGAAACTGGCGATTGATTTTTTTTTTTTAGTAATTTTCGCCTGCGGCGCAAAACCGCGGAATTTTTCTTCTTCGTATGTGGTGCATTTATAACATTTAACAAACTACACAGGAAGAGGGAGAAGATGAAGCGGTGAAAGAGGAGGGAGAATTGAAGGAGGAAGGATTGGATGAGCAGGACGCAATAGAAGGGTCCTTTGTGCGCGATGTGTAAGGTAAAATTATATTTGTTCTTACATGGCAATAGTATTCATTTTGCAGTGACCATCTCACATTGTTGAGCACATGTGGACTAGGCCTTCTGGGGAAACCACATAAGAAAAACGCCCCTTGAACTATACCTCAAATTGGTGTGGAAAATAGTTAACAGAAGTTTCATCTATTGTCGAGCGCCATTTTCACAGTCGGAACCGAATAAGTGCAACCTACACAAGAAGGCATTGTCAGGGGGTCTGTGTTTTGAGATAACCATACATAACATTAACAGGAATTTCGTTGTTTATTTGCTTTCCATTTTACCTACTTAGCCTAACATTTCTGTTTTCGCCAAATTTCCACATCTTCGGCTTACTCACTGCAGCATGTCCAATCCCCCCGCCCCCCACCAAATTATTTAATCAATGCAACTGACAAGCCTCATCAATCGATCATTTCAAAGACATGGCTTGCTCACTTCTTCGCTTGACTGATCATTTTGCCTGCCGCTTGCCGGTTTGCTGCTGGGTGCCTTTTTTTCTTGGCCGCCAGGCTTTTAGGCGAATGGGAATGACTTAGACTAGCAGCTGCAGCGACTTTAGTTCTCATTTTGTTCTTCGGTTTGGACGCTGCAGTGCTTGTAGTGGGTAAATCATGGCCACTGGAATTACCCCGCTTGCTCATGCCCATGGTAATCACAGAGGGACTTGGCCACATTTGACAAGCCAATGGAGCAGTTTTAACATTCGTCAAATGCTGATGCAGTAGCTCTAATTCACAGTCCGAAGCTACTAATGGATTCAGAGTGGTCATAAAGAGAGTGGGATTGCCAGCACTATAGATGATGTAGGTATCCTTGAAAGATGGCACATCTTTGTCATCTGGGACCTTGTTGGTCTGTGGATGCTGCTGTTCAAGTGGCTCCGAATCAGAGCTGCTTATAGCCGCCAGCTGGTTCCCCAATGACCAGTCCATACTTGATGTCTCACTGCTCATGTTGAACGCTTCTTTGTAATTAATACTACGAATTTTGTTTAATTTTTAGAGAATTTTGTTTTAGTAAAGTTTTTATTCTCCGAAAAATTCACAAGGCCGACATGAACTAACTATTTGAAACTGCTTCTGACAGCTTTTGCCAAACTTGTGGAAGGCCTACTTTTTTTCCCCAATAAGGTTCGAAGACTATTTGGCTAGGGTTAATAGTAGTTATAAGTAGACATCGGATTTTACATATTTGCATATTTTGAACCGCATGTCCGATTTAAGTTCTGACTAAAAACGATCTAAGTCCGCTAAAAACCATTTTGCATAAATTGCATATTTGCATAAAAAAATATGCAAAATATGTAAAAAACCTATTTTTTTATGAAATGACATATTTCAGATACATTATTATCCTAGTAGGCCAGGGTTAATGTGTTCTTTTTGTGATTCTGTGCTCACCATTTTCTGATTTTGTTGCACATCCGTTTCACTTTGTAAATCAACTTCATCAATTCAACTTTTAATTAATTAAAATGCCGAAAATAAGCGATAAAACAACACGTTTGATTCAAAAACTGCTAAAAGAATTGGAATCAAACTGTTTTGAAATACAGGAAGACAAAGTTGTCTGTCTTACTTGCAATAAAAAACGAGTGAGTACAATATATCCATAGTATAATAATATTCATATTATTAAAAGAAAATATATTTTAATTTGTTAAATCAGATTGCTTGCGATCAAAAGTCGCAATTGGAGCAACACTTAGCAACTGCGCGCCATAAACAATTGGCTTTGAGATGGCAGATGCCAATTGAAGTGGAGGACGATGAAAATGGTGAATTCAACATTGAACTCTGCGAAGCCTTGATTGCAGCCAACATACCTTTAATAATGCTTTAAATAATGAGACATTTAATGGCTTTCTTAAAAAATACATTAAGAAACAAATACCAGAAGAAAGTACATTACGGAAATCCTATCTGGACAAGTGCTATAAAAAACAAGAAAGAAAGTCGGTCAAGCCCGACTATAACATACTCTGTACCCTTAACGTCTCAGCTCGCATTTGCTCACGAGTTATACGCGCTCATCTCTAAGTTTCACTCTCTCTCTCTCTCTCTCTTTCTCTCACTAAGATTGCCTCTGTTGAACGGAATACTGTGGCTATGGGTGGGGGGGTGGGTGGTTTTTACTGGCCGTTTTTTGCTCATAACTTGAGTATCGTTCATCTGATCTTTATCATTCCTTCAGCAAATCGATAAATCATTTTGAGTACTAGATATCTTTAGAAAGTACGAACCATCGATCATCAAAACTGTAGGGGATATGACGTTTTTTCCAAATTGTGGGGGCGCGAGGGGGCGTGGCAAAAATTGAAAATAAACTGTATCTGCCTGCAAGTATAAGAAATATATGTCCCATACATGTCAAACCTCTATCTCTTACCATCTCTGAGATCTCTTCGTTCATACGGACGGACAGACAGACAGACAGACGGACATGGCTATATCGACTCGGCTGTTGATGCTGATCAAGAATATATATACTTTATAGGGTCGGAAACGATTCCTTCTCCCTGTTACATACTTTTGCACAAACTTAATATACTCTATGTACCTTCGGTACAGAGTATACAAAATGGATAGTATTCGTGAGGCTTTGGGTGACGATAAAATATAGCTCTCGGTCGACGAAACCACTGACAAATCGGGCAGATTTGTGGCCAATCTAATTGTTGAGAACTTAACTAAAAATGGTCGTTCAAAAACCTTTTTAGTTTCAACTAAAGCATTGGATAAGGTCAATTATCAAGCAATAGCACGTTTTGTAAACAGTTCTATCTAACAGTTCAGTTTTGGCCAAGAGGATATGAAACCAAACCACTGCTGTTAATTACGGATGCGGCAGCATATATGCTGAAGGCTGGACAAAACTTAAAGGTGTTTTATCCAAAACTGTTAAATGTGACTTGCTTGGCGCATGGAATAAATCGTTTGGCGGAAACCATACGAAATTCATATCCACTAGTCAACTCGTATATATCAGCTGTAAAAAAGGTCTTTTTTTGAAGGCGCCTATTCGCATTCAGCTATACAGGGAAAAGTTGAGCATTTTCGGTTGATCAAAACAAACGAGACGGTCTGTCAATAACAACTGAGAGGGACACTTGTGAGCGAGCGCTCACGTTAAAACTGTCTTCAAATGAGCAAAACGCAAAAAGTGTCAGCAAAAAGTGTTATTTGTTTTGTTCGTGTGTTAGGCGGTGGGCTTATGTACAATATGTACAATGAACATAATTAAATAAATATGTTTTTTAGGCGTTAAGCAATTACCAAAATCTAATATTTTCTGCATTTCATTTGATAGGTTAATAATAATACATTTTTCCATACTCCACATATGTACAAAGATCGTTGACTGAGTCAAACACACTCACTCACACACACACACACACAGGCATCCCAGTCACAAACACGCTTACATTCTTAGAAGACACTTTGGAAGTCGGCTCTCGGCAAAACGGTCAGTGAAAGACATGAGCAAAACAGAAACGAAAAAAAGCGATCTTTGGTTGAGCGAAAACAGCTATTGAGCAAAACAGAATTGAAAGTGTCTTTTTGCAACCTCTTTTCGGTGTGTCTGTAACAGAACAGTTTTTCACAGACACGCTGATAGTATTAACAGTTTTTTGCGAGCTCTGCTTAAAACATATTCTTCTCATTGAAGGTTATTGAATCATTTAATCCGGATGATGCGCTATCTATAAATCTATGCGCAAGAAATCCTCAAGAATCCCAAATTACGCACAAATCTAATTTTTATAAAACATCACTTTAACAGAATACCGGAAATTATAGCCTCGATGAAACAAAGAAATATGGAAATTACAAAAACTTTCAAGCTTTTATCTGAAGGTAAAGGAGATTCTAAATGGTGTGAAAGGAGAATTCGGTATAAAACTGCAAAAAAAACTAAAGGACGTATTGGATCGGTGCCCGGACTATGGTTCATTTGAAAACCTTAATCAAATATTTTCCAATTCTGATTCGGAAATAACTGACGCGGGGAAAATTAATATGTCTGACATATTTAAATTCAAATATGCACCGCTTACATCCTGCGATGTGGAACGCAGTTTTTCGACCTACAAGCTAATTTTTTCTGAGAAACGCCAAAAATGTACAATGGAAAATTTAGAAAAATGCTTAATTGTATATTGCTACAACAATTATAATAAAAACATTTTTGTGAAAATAAAAATTTCGTTCGAAGTTTACAATGTAGTTGTGCGGGAGAGGTATATTCTCAGCATCCACATGACAGGAAGGGATTAATATATAATTCTGGAGTTTCCGAGCGCGTAGAAAATTTGCTGCGCTTTCGTAAATAGTCAAATGAAAATTTGACAAATTTCGCGGTTTTTGGTCTAAGCCTCTAATATACGCATCTATCCAACCTTCATAGTTATCTTAGGTGGTTAGAAAATTTTGCACATTTTGCGATTTCCTTGACCATTTGATATAGTCCTCCTATTTACCCGCCGGTTTACCCTTCATTATGATAATCTAAATTCAAATGTGAATTTTTGAAATTTCAGCGATTTTATAACCATTCATTCCACATCTTCTTTATTTATCCGTGTACTTTAGCCGTCCATAAAATCTTCATGAAAATCTGAAATTAATGAACAATTTCGAAATTTCACAATATTTTAGAACTTTCAAGGCACACCTTTCATTTGATCGGTCTACAACTCCCATTTAACCGTCTATATATGCCATCTTTATATTTTTAACAATAATCTAAGCTCAAGAGTAAGAATTTTTGCAAATTTCTCAATTTTTATACATTTTTTATACAATTACATATTTTGCATATTTGTTTACATATTTTACATATGTAAAATATGCAAAATTTGCATATATTGAATATGCAGTTTCCAATGGAAAGTGGGTTGTTTAATTAGTATAAATCCAAATTTTCACCTCAATCAACCTTCATTTAAAAAAGTACATAAAATCCGATGTCTAGTTATAAGCCAATCAATCACATACTCCTAGCATTCTATTAATGATTTAACACAGTTCGTGTGCCGGCGTAGCTAATGCTGAATCTCTTCCAAAGAAAAGAAAAACAAAACTCACCCGATATGGTGGACATGGTGCGATTATGATTGCCTCGCACCAATTCCGAGGGTCGTAGACTTGGCTCTTCAATCACCTCCAGACCAGAATCGGAATCCACTGCCTCAGTTACACTAGCACTGGCTGGGACAGAAGCTGCTATGCCCGGTCCAGCATTAGCAACTTCTGGACCACCACCAAACACATTCTTCTTATAAATGTTGCTGCTGTTGTTGCCATGATCCGAATTCAAATTGTTGCGTTGCTGCTGCTGCTGTTGCTGCTGCTGTACCGGAGCACGCAAAGGCGGTGGCAATGGTGGTGGCGGTGGACCATTGACTATGGAATATAAACCAACTGAATTATGATACTTGTTCAACACAAATTATCTCCTCACACTTACCCAAGGCCACATTTTGCATGGGCGGAGCCGAGGAGACGCGCTTCAGATTTCTGTTGCTCTGATTGTGACTGGCTAAATGCGGATTACTTGAGGCATCGCTTAGATTGTTACGTATCATCGAATTCTTATGCGTTTGTTTGGTACGCTCGGCCACATCCTCGGGCGGACATACACTCTCATATGTGTCACTCTTGATGCCTCCGTTTAGTAGTTGATTCTTGAGATTTACATTCTTGGCGCTGTAGTTGTCTTTGATTTGTGATTCATATTTGCTGCTATGTAGTCCAATCATGGAATGGGATTTGTTGCGATTTAAGAGACTGTTGTTGTTGTTGTTGTTGCTATTGCTGATTCCAGAATTGTTGTTGTGGCGTTTGTTGTTGAGATGCTAATGGAGGAGGAGGAGAAGATGTTGCAGTGTGTGTGTTCGAGTAGGAACTGGTGGGGTATACATACATGATTGCTGTACTGCAAGACAATGTCGGTGCTGCGCGTGGAACTGGCACTGGCCGAACGGGAATGCGAGCCACTGTCACGGGAACGAGAACGTCCCACATTGTATTTGTGTTGCTGTTGCTGTAGATGCTGCTGCTGCTGCTGCTGCTGCACATGTTGCTGGTGTTGCTGCAAATGTTGCTGGTGCTGCTGATGTTGCTTGCGCGATTCTTCACGCACCAGATAAATATCCTCATAGTCATGATCACCATTCGCATTGCCATTAGCCAACGGATGGCTCTTGTGCGGCTTATAATTGTTGTTGTTGTTGCTGTTGCTGCTGCTGTTGTTCGTGTGGCTGCCCATGTTGCCGTTGTGACGATTAAAACTCTGACTGCGCAACTGTTGTTGATGATGATGCTGCATGGGTGAGTGGAAACTAGATGAAATGGACACAGATTCGTCCGACCCACTGCCTGCCCCACTGGAACTGGAATGAACATCTGCTTGTATGGTCAAAGCCTGACCAGCTACTTTCGATTGCAGCTGCTGCTGCTGCTGCTGCTGCTGTTTCACACTGCTGCTGCAGTCCGAGTCCACAAACAAATCACGCACTCGATTATAGATGATCTCTTGGGGATCATGCAGAAAAAATGATTCTCCCGAGATGCTGCCATTGGGTGAGGGTGTGGCATACATGCCACCATTACGCATGGGATTCACATAGAGGCCATCATTGGGTAACAATGTTGAATTGTTGCCGCCGCCGCCGCCGCCGCTGCCACCACCAGGATTGGAGCTGCCACCATTGTACAGTTTTTCCGAGGAGCTGCGCGATTGCTGTGAGTACAAGGCATCGCTGTTCTTGCGTGTAATTCCAGCGGCAGTCACTGCCGGAGGATGCAAGTAGAAGGGCTCCACATCGGAGCTTAGGGTGGAGGAGGATTTGGATTTGATGGTATTGCTGCGGCTAGTTTGTTTCGATGAATTTGAATTGGAATTGCAGCTACTGCTCTGTTGCTGCTGCTGCTGCTGATGATGATGCAATTGCTGTTGGGATTTGTGACGTTGCTGTGAACTGTTGGTCTTGTTGTTGTAATCCACTGAAGTGCCATGCTGCACCAATACATTAAGACACTGCATTTGGGGGAGGGGATAGAGAAATTAGCTTGATTTTTAAGTAATGTCTTCAGTTTGGTTTACTCACCTCCACCTGCTGATTCTCGGCTGCATCGTTAATGGGTGACTTGCCGTACTTGTCCAGTGATAGCTTTGCCCCATGATTGAGCAGCCAACGAACCACAGACAAGTGTCCACGCGAGGCGGCAAAATGGAGAGGCGTGGCACCATCACCGTCACGCAAATTTGGATCAACGCCCTGATCTTGCACCTAAGCATAGAGAGGAGAGTAGAGGAGAGAAGAGGAGAAGGTTTAAGGATATGCCAACGCTATTCAATGTGCAAAACTGTCAACGCATATCTCTCTCGCTCCGCACATACTATATGTGGAAAGTGGTTTCCCCCAGCTGGTTGTGCCTGGGTAATGCAAACTATTTAGTTCAATTTAGAAAGGTGATTTTCCACTGGCCAGTTGGGAGCCTGTTGATCTTGAAAAATCAGAATTGGAGAGAGAGAATTGTTTTGCATTCGAACTGGTCGGTCGGTCGGTTGGTGGTGGTCAGCAGCCCCGTTACATGCGCGACCAGGATGCCAAAAAAAATGTACAACAAACAAGTTTGCTACAGTTTCTTAACCATTAGTTGGCATTCGCTCAGTTTCGGCACTCACCATCCATTTGAGGCAATCCAAGCAGCCCATTTGTGAAGCGGCGTGGATCGGTGCCATGCCGTCGCGTGCACGTACATAAAGTGAGCCGCCAGCTTCAAGCACCAGAAATTTGAGCACCTCCAAGTGGCCCTCCTGTGCGGCCAAATAGACGGGCGTGACATCATTGTCCATTTGCGTATTGGCGCTATAAAATTTGGAGTGGCGATCCAAGAAGCCAATTAGTCAGGTGCAATCAATGTGTTTAATGAGCAAAAAAAAAAAAGAAACAAAGAAAAATGCTGAGCCTGGCCAAGTCCGCGGAAAATATATCAATGCTTGGGTGTCTCGCAAAAGAAAAGTTGACAGATGGCGATTGATCTGTCTTTCCATCTAGCTGTTGTTGTTGTTGTGTTTTTTAACCCCCCGCCATCTTAATGCATCTGATCGATCAGGCATCAAACAAAAAAGATGAGCAAACAGACCAGCGGCAGCTCCAATGGACTTGAAGACTTGTGAGAATTATTAGCTTTCCGTATCAAAACAGAATGGTCTTAGGAGCTGAAAAACATATTGGTTAGGTTCAAGAAACTTCAACAACACCAAAGAAAACTTAACATAGAAGCACAATCATAGACTAAGATATCTAGAATGAACGATTGCGCAGTCGACACCGCTTCTGTCAGAAATTAGTCAGCTGTTCGCTCTCATTTACGCTCTCTGGATCAGAGCCGGCCAGCCATAGCTACCAGGAACCGAAGTCAGTCGTGTTTTTACGCAAACTCGAGCCGAACTCATGATTGTGTGAATCGGTGAACACTGAATTGCAAGTAAAACGGCTGTAGTCTGGAGAGAGCTCTCTTGCTCACCAACACAAGCACACTATTTTGTCCTCTCCATTATTATATATATAAATATAATTATATATTTGAAATTGTTTGAACTTTGATTTGATAAAACATTTTGAATTCAAGCGGCTGACCAATCAGTGTGGCCCTACAATTTGGCTGCCGCGGCATGCCGTTTTGGGAATTTTTTGAGGGTTTTTAAGACTTTGTGGTCTCACTATAGCTTACAATCCACTTAGCATAAATTTTTATTTGTTCTGGAAATAGGCCTTAACAATACTTTAAAATTTGTAACCGATGCCTATAACCTATAACCTTTATTAACATAAACAGGTATCAGTACCGAAACAGCAACAAATATATGGGTTAATTTCGGTTTTTCCTCTTTCTAAAAACGTAAATTTATTTGATGTATTTTCAATGTACAGTGAACATTTGACATACATACAATGGGAACAAAGGAAAAAGAGCGAACGAGAAAGAGAGAGTGCAGCTTACCAAAATCTTTACCTGCGTCATCTTTCCTATGTATGTAATATTACACTGTTAGTTTTTGGTGGTTTTTTATTCTATTTCGATTCAATGTGAAATTGATATCGAAAACAACAACTCAGCATTGACCAAACTTTTGTCTTAGAGAACCGAATCTGTATGAGAATGATGCTTACCTATTTAAAATATTTCTCGATCCGAGATATACAGTTTCTTTATCTGCAGAGCAGAAAAATTACTGTATAAAATTGTTATTAAATATGCAGACTCGAATAATGGGCACATTAATACGATTGCATTATCAGGGTAGAACAGTCCGAATTCAAGTGTGTCGGCAATTTGCAGTGATGTAGACGCTTGTATAATGTCACTGAGATCTCTTCGTTCATACGGACGGACGGACAGACGGACATGGCTATATCGACTCGGCTGTTGATGCTGATCAAGAATACATATACTTTATGGGGTCGGAGATGGATTCCTTCTGGCTGTTACATACTTTTGCACAAACTTAATATACTTTATATACCTTCGGTACCGACCGAAGTTTTTATACCCTTGTAGCTTGTATAATTTATATAAATTAAGCAATTAAATGATTTTCGTCGAGCATTCTTAGCTGAGTTATTTCCCAAACTTAGCAATATGATGGTGTCCTACATTGACCATTTGCTTGCCGTTTGTTATATGGCAGCTATACGATATATTCATCCGATTTGACCAAACTCCCCAAAATTGTGTGGATACTGATAATATTCACAAGTGGAAGGTATAAAGACGCTACCATTGAGAACAAAAAAGTTTTTCTCACTAGAACCACTTTTCAACCTATAGTTCCTATGGCAGCTATAGTTTATAGTCATCCGATTTGGATCAAACTTGGCAAAATTGTGTGGTAGCATATAATATTTATCAGTAATAATTTTGGGAGCGATAGCATTAAAAACAAAAAAGTTTTTCATACTAAGACTTTTTTTCCGACATATCTTTTGTATGGCAGCTATACTATATAGTTGGCCGATTTTCATAAAACTTGGTGGAATTGTGTAAAAGCATAGAAAACTTATAAATACGAGGATTGGGGACGTTTGCGGTGAATACAAAAAAGTTGTGCTCACTAAAACTACTTTTTCTATGTCAGCTATATGCTATAGTCATCCGATCCGGCCGGTTCCGACAAATGTGCAGCGTATTTGTACCAAAAGGCTTTGTGAAAAGTTTGGTTGAGATAGGTTTAAAGCTGAGGGAGCATAGAAACAGACGGACAGACGGACATGGCTATATCAACTCAGCTCGTCATGCTGATCAAGAATATATATACTTTGTATGGTCGGAGATGCTTCCTTCTATGCGTTACAAACATCTGGACAATTTCAGTATAAAAAGTGTCAACCTGATACAAGTTAGTACCAATTTGATATCCTTGAAATATCATTTTGATACTTGGAATATTAAAGAGAATTTGATACTAAATAGTTGCAAATTGATGACTAAATAGTGCAATTTTGATGATTAATTTTTTTTGGGCGTAGTCTGAAGGTATTTAATACAGATAATATGACAAGTTTAAAGGAAGCTGGTATAATCAAGCTCGCATCTGAGTAAACTTTTCACTTCTTAACTTTATTTTGTATACTGAAAACATTGATTGATCATTCACACCTCACAACACTGCGTCGATTATTCTGCTCCTTGCGTCCCGGACCACCAGCACCTTGACCCATGCCAGTCATGGTGGGCGTGGCATCATCATCTTGCGAATCGGCCTCATCATCGTCCATCTTACGGTGCTGATGCTGATGTGCCTCCATCATTAGCTCACTGAGATCGTTCAATTCGTGTTGATTCAAATTTTGATCCTGCTCGTTGGCCAACGGATCGCTAATGTCTTCAATATCGGCTTGGCTCTGGCTGTTGTTGTTGTTGTGGTGGCTGCTGCTTATTATGGCCGTTACCTCTGTCGCAATGATGGTATGGATGTCATTGTTGGATTTACTTTTCTGTTTGCTGCGACGGTATGAGGTCAGACTTGTGGTCATACGGCCCAGTAGGCCCTTTTTAACGTTGATGGTGGAAAAGTAGCTAGACCAGTGAGAGAGAGATGGGAGGGCGGGACAGAGGGACAAATTGTACTACGGTGTAGAAAAAGTGCGGGCGGTGCCATATCGAAGATTGTGTGCGTGCTTGCGTGCGTGCCTGGATCGGGTCAGTTGTGGGCTTACCTACTAACTTAAATCACTTAGCCAATCACTTTCGTTTTCCACACACACACAAACACAATGCAAATGCAAGAAGTAACTGGTTTTTCTTTTGTATATTTTTGTGATATGGATTTTCTTAATCCCGTTACGCACTGAAACTTGATTTTGATTTTTCGATTTTCGATTTACTGTTTTTAGTTTGATTTTTTAACGTTTTTGGGCTTCCGTTTATTTGCATACGAACAAGTTCCTCCTTAACGAGCCTCCAGAAACTGAAAGTAGGAAGCAGGTCTGTCTCTCAATGTGGTTGACTGGCGATTAAACCAAACCATCATCAGATGCTGCTCAACATTGGAGCAAGCTTCTAGCAGCAAAAAAAAAAACATTGTTGTTTTGGGTGAAATTAGCTAGAGCTAAAAAAAAAAGCGAAAAACTGCAATGGATGAAGAGGAGCGCGATGGAGACGTTTCTCTGTGTTACGCCTGAGTCGGAGACTTCGACTCTGACTTCAGCTGCGGCGTCTGCCACAATTTGTTACACATTTTGCTTAAGTTTTCACATACACACATCAAGACAGTAGCACACAGTGCGGCGAGAGTGCTTGAGAAATGTTTGTGTAGGTCAATAATATTCTAATTCAACTTGTACACAAAAATGTACGGTTACAAACGGTTTCAAAGTCGTGGAGCATATTCCAAGCTTAACAATCCTTTTCAGTACTTCTTTTTAGTCATTCTTTTACTTGTTTTAAGGGGGGATTCTCCATAGGCAAAATTTTTTTTCGATTTTTTATAGCTTGGATATTTGAGAATATCGAACTAAAAGGATTTTTTGAAATTCGAAATACTTTACTTTTTTGTCGAACAATGTCTTCGCTAAAACGAGTCATTTTTGAGTAAATAAAGCTGAGTAATAACGGCTAGTTCTTCAATTTGAATGGTAACATGTTGTCGCCTCAGATCGATATCGGTTTTATCGAAGGCTATCCTAAACAATGCAAACTAGAGCTGCGGCCGCATCTAAAGAAGGCAGAATGGCACGTAGAGCAGAGAGAGCTGCTGTTGAAAACTGTTTTTTTTTTGAGAATGAGAAAGGTACGCTGTATGATGGACGTTGACCTACAATGCGCAGTACGTTCAAGTGGCCCATGCGACACCAAGCCTAAGCTTGTTGCAAAATAGCAGCCCACCTCCCGCCCAACCGACCGAGAGGCGCAGCCACTAACGTGTGACACGAAATCGCGAAGAAAGAACATAAAGTAATGTTAACTACGGGCTAAATAAGTTAAAATAGAAATTTTTATAGTAGGAAGAGAAGCTTCAGAGTTAATTATTAGGTAGAGTTTATTGTAATCAGCACAGAGAACACGAAACGGTTCATGTAAGGCATAGTTTGGGGGATAAAATTACTAGTCGGTCTAACAGGAACGTTGAGCTTAATTTGGCCAACCAACTCAGTTGAGTCGATTTCACCATTAATTAGTCTATGTATAAAGATTACTCCCAGCATAACTCTACGGTTAATAAGGGAAGGAAGGTTAATCAAAAGAATTCTACTAGAGTACAAGATTCCAGCCCAAATCACGAAGAGCAAACAATTAAAATTGTTTTTGCACAGATTCAATTCTATCTTGATGGGTTGAACACACATGATCCGTACTCGAGAATCGGACGAACAAGAGAAGTGTATAAAATCTTCGTCGTATAGGGATCATCAAATTCCTTCGACCAGCGCTTAATAAACCCAAGAACACTCCTGGCCCTACAAACAGTAGCAGTAACATGAGAGTCAAATTTAAGTCGGTGATCAAGCATAACCCCCAAGATCATTTACCTCATTGGCTGAATCATTTAAGCACTCAAGTGGGACATTATCAAGCAAGCTCCTGTAAAATGTCATAACCTTACACTTGGAACTGTTAAGGTTTAATAGATTATCTTAACACCAAGACTGAAATGCATCCAAGTCAGCTTGCAAATTATAGCGGGAAACCAAATCGTTATATGTTAAACATAGTTTCACATCATCGGCGTACATAAGCACACGAGAGTGAGTCAAGACAGACGGAAGATCATTTATGAAGAGAGTGTAAAAAGCAATGGACCCAAGTGACTACCTTGGGGTACCCCAGAGGTAAACTGAATTAGTTTCGAATATGAATTACAAAATAGAACAAAATAGAACAGAGATCCAACTTATTAGGTTAGTTGGGAAACCAATTAAACTCAGTTTATGAAGCAACAACAAGGAGTGATTAACAGAATCAAAAGCCTTACTAAAATCAGTATAAATGAGGTCAGTTTGCATCTTACCAAAGAACCCTTTGATTACTAATGATGTAAGCTTTAATAAGTTAGTGGTAGTAGATTGACGCTTCACAAATCCATGTTGATAGGGTGAAATAATGGAACTACATAAATGTAGCTGGCATCGCCGACTAATATCTGTAATATTTTTGCTTACTTTCATAACAACTTTTTCGGACTGTCAAGCCACTTTTCTCCAGTTCTACTAAACCGATTTTGATGAAACAAAATGCAATCGATGCAGAATTGTCACCATTCTCGAACTGCATTTTTACATTTTTGATTCATTTTTATTGTTTTTGCAAAAAAACGACTTCAAACTTTAAACCCATTTATCTCGAAACCACGTTTTTCGAACTGGCGGCCCTGATATCTCCAGTTACACTGAACCGATTTCGACGAAACTAAGTGAAATCGACGCAGAATTGTCACCATTCTGTTCTGACCCTCAATCATAATTTTTTAAAGTTTTTTTTTTACACAAAACTACAAAAAAAGGGCGCAAAAACGAATTTTCAATTTTGGAAAAAAAAAAAATCACAAAATTTTTTCCGAAGGTCAGACCAGAATGACATCTATACTGATTATAACCCCGTTTTTACTTTTCATTTCAAACAACCTGGAGACGAGAAATCATGACAAATTTTTTGGACCCCCCCACTTTGACGGCCGAGAACTTTTTGAACAGCCCTCGTATCGAAACAGAAAAATTTTTTTGTTTACTTTAAACTGTTTTTAACACAATCAAAAAAAAACAGAATTAGAAAAACTGTTTGCGTTTTCAAAAAGGTTCAAAAAACAGCCTCGGTATAGAGAAGCGTACTTATTTTGGGTAAAACTTTTGGTTCAATAGCTCGATTGAACGTAGTTTTGGTATAATTTCTCCGCTCTGTGTCGAAACTGATTTTGTAAAACGTCTAAAGTTCTAATTTTGTCCCACCGTGCTTTCCCCGTGCCAAACGTTTCAACTAAACTGATGCTGAGCGGAGGCGTTGTGTGTTGGTATCTCTCTTTACTTCAATTGAAGTTGGCTGCTGGCTGGCTAAACTTCATGGATATTGCGCACACACAAACACACACACACATCCGGAGATTGGAGTGGAGCCACTCGAGTTGCTTTCTTTGGCGACTTGTTACATTTTCCAGCTTTTCTCGCTTTAGAAATGAATTGTAAACCAATTAAAGTTGATTTTTCATCTTCATTTTTTTTTTTTTTTTTGCCGCTGCCAACGTTTTCATCTTCTTTGGCTGGCTTTTGTAGGTGAAAATACAGTACAATTACAAGTAAGTATATTCCCAATTTTATATATTTTTTTTTAATAATTGTTTTCGTAATTTATTTAATGCCAAACGAAAGGCCGATAATTGAGTCGAAGCTCGTTATGGAATGAGTTGACAGTTAGATATTTTTAATTAAACATTTGCGTGTGAAGAAAAGGAGAGAATGCAGAATGAAAGCCACAGATGGCACAAATCTATGCCAGACAGACAAATAGGCGGATAAATGAGATAGTTTTCAAAGCGATTAGTGATGGAAAACAACAGCTCACTTTGAAAGGGGGGAAATATATTATATGTATGGTAAGTGTTTTGTACATTATGTGGAAGTCAATTGTCCATTTAGTCGTTTTGTTCTAGATTTCTCAGTGATGAATTTGGGTCTAAGCATTTGTGGTTTTAGTCTTGGTCTCATCTTAAATTTATAATTATTTCCAAGTAATTCTACGGAAGAAATTCTTGGCTGTGCAATTATTGTAAATGATATAAGATAATCCTTAAGCTGCCTTTACACTTGTCATATTTCTCCAAAGAGACTCTCTGAAAATAGTTTAATAGGAAATCAAATATCTCTAAATATTTAGAAAATTTTGCCTTCTTTGATGTTATTTGACAGGTTCAATTTAATAAGAGTTTCCTCTTTAAAGAATTTTGACAACCGACTATTTAGAGATATATGGCAGCTGTGTAAAGGCAGCTTTACATTATCGTCAGAGAGATATATGACAAGTGTGAAGAAAGCCAAAACAGTTCAGCACTCCTTCAAGATCCATCAATCATCATGTTTCTGTTGTTTGGAAAGGGATATTAAATCGAAGCACACCGAGACAAAAAAAAAAATGATATTTTTCATATCAATTTTACTCCGATATGAAAATGTTTGTATCAAATTGATATGTTAAAAACAGGGAATCAAACAGAATCGTATTTCGATTCCGGTTCCAGTTCTGTTACGTACCGAAACTTGTGTTTCGGTAAAAGGTTCTGTTTTGGTTCTAATAATATTTCGGAATTCGGTTGCGTACCGGTACCTGCTTTCTTATTTCGGTATACAGGTACGTACCGGTATGAACCGGCAAAATATGAAGAAAGAGCGGTCATTGGATATGCGTTCATTCGATTTCTTAGCGAAGACTTAATAAAAGTTATACGCTTACTTGCCCTTCTCAAAGGCCACACAATTGTGGAAACTTTGTAGATTTTTCTTTATATTTATAAACGAGAGTTTTTTCGGGTTTCACTATTTAAGCACGGTTTTCTATTTAGAATGTTTTTTTTACGTGTTTTTTCTCTTCATTTGTCGATATGGATTTTTCTTTCTGTCTGTCTGCTTTTCATTTTAATTACAGCTTCTGTCTTCGTCCATCTTCTACTATCTAATGCATTCTCTATACAGTGTGACCATCACTCGACTTTTTACCAGTACCTTAACACTTAATTATTTAATTTATTTATACATCTTGGCGGTCATTTTCAAATAATTCCAAAGACTTCAATTTGGTAAACGTTTTAAGCTCAGAAAAATTGATCACGATTGATGCCATTAATCAGTTTTGTGAAAATACTGAACTATTTGTAGTGTCCTGCTTCTGAAGTAATTGTGCTGTTTTCCTCAGTAAGTTTTAAGTTGAACAGTTTTTTTTTCAGTTTCGAGGTTAGCATTAGCATGACATTATAATGTGGGCCTAAGAATAAAGGATGAAATATTTTTCAAGAGACTGGTCTCGTGTTTTTCTATTTTACAATACAAAAGTTTTGAAAGACCAGACTTCTTTTTGTTGGAAATTGCTTAAAAGTCCCCCAAAACTAAGTGTCAGCTTTGAAGTCTAGTCGTTGCACTCAGAACCGAAACTGTACCGGTACAATGCTTCGGTTCTTTTCGGTCTTTTAGGTTCCAAAAATATCGGTACACAATCAATTTCAAATATCGGTTCCAGTTTCGGTTCTGGTTCTGAGTTTTAATCGGTTCTTTTCGGTATACGGTTCCGGTTCTGGTTCTGGTTTGATTCTCTGGTTAAAAATTTCAAATCAAAATTTTTTTTACGTTTTTAGTATTATTCTGAAACTATTAATTTCATATGTTGGGTTGTTCAGGAGTGAGTGAACCAAACTGAACAAGTGAACATGTTCTTCTTCAATTGTTCATTTTTGTTCAGTGAGTCTTGTTCAGTTGTTCTTGTACAGTTGATCACTTGTTCAGTTGCTCTAGTTCTTTTGTTCACTTGTTTAGTTGTTGTATTTGCCATACTCTGTATTAAAGCAACCCTCAGGTGTGGCAATCACGTGGATTTTTTATATTCAGAATGTCTTTAATCAGAAAGCACAGCGATATTTGGCACCGTTTTACCGAATTGGAAAATAAACATAAAGGAAATCTAACTTCGGCTCGACCGAAGTTTATATACCCCTTGCAGCTTGTTGGCGTAATTACTTTGAGCATTTGCTTGCCAGTTTGTTATATGGCAGCTATACGATATATTCATGCGATTTTGACCAAGCTCCCCAAAATTGTGTGGAAACTGATAATATTCACAACTGGAAGGTATAAAGACGCTACCATGGAAAACAAAAAAGTTTTTCTCACTAGAACTTCTTTTTCGACCGATAGTTCCTATGGCAGCTATAGTTTATAGTCATCCGATTTGGATCAAACTTGACAGAATTGTGTGGTAGCATATAATATTGATCAGTAATAAGTTTGGTAGCCGTGGTATAGAAAACAAAAAAGTTTTTCCTACTAAGACTTTTTTTCAGACTTATCTTTTGTATGGCAGCTATACTATATAGTTGGCCGATTTTCATAAAAACTTGGTGGAATTATGTGAAAGCATAGAAAACTTATAAATACGAGGTTTGGGGACGTTTGCATTGAAGACAAAAAAGTTTTTCTAACTAAAACTACTTTTTCGACCGATAGTTCCTATGGCAGCTATATGATATAGTCATCTGATCCGTCCGATTCCGACAAATGTGCAGCGTATATGTACCAAGAGGCTTCGTGCAAAGTTTGGTTAAGATAGCTTTAAAACTGACGGAGAAGATAGCATAGAAACAGACGGACGGACAGACGGACATGGCTATATCAACTCAGCTCGTCATGCTGTTCAAGAATATATATACTTTGTGTGGTCGAAGATGCTTCTGGACAATTTTAATATACCCTCTACAAGGGTATAAAAAGGCGAAATGTAAAGTTGCAACTCACAAAGCAATCTAAGTCGTCACCTCAAAAGCAAGCGCCCCGTCGGCAGTGGAACCAGCTGTCCGACAACAGCGACAACTCTGCCCTTGAGGAAAATGTCGAGCAATTTGGACTTATAAGCCAACAAAGGATTACAAGCTTTGTGTATAAGCCAGCACCTGCATGTCGGAGCCAGCAAATAGACCATCAATTGGTTTGAATGATCGCTAAAGGACAATACGCCTTGAGGATAGTGGACAGTGGACCTGAACAAGAACAACTGAACAATTGAAGAATTTGAGTGAGTTGACTCACTTAGAAAAAAAGAACAAGTGAACAAGTTTAGTGAAATGAACAACCTTTACCCAACACTTCTTTAGAAGCAGTTAGAAAGTACAAGGTTCGGTTCTTGCATCGGTTCCTTTACTTATCGAACCTAAGCTTTTGATATGAAGCTTGGCTTGGGAAAACGGGAAGTCCAAGATAACTTCGTCAGGGCCTTAGTTTTTATATGCTGGTTTTGAAATATCAGAGATTAAGAACCCAAACACTGAAAACAAAAATTTGTTTTACTTCCGACCTATCGTCATCAGATTTCAATAAAATTTGCGAATCTGTTTGAAGGCATATCAAATTAACACTCACCGAGTTTAAGAACTATTAAAATGAAAAAAAAGTTTTGCCTCACTAAGACCCATTTTCCGACCGATCGGTCCTATGGCAGCCATAAGATATAATCATTCGGTTTTGAACAAAATTTCCAAATCTAATTGAAATCATTTAATATTAACAATGGGCTAGTTTGTGAACAATCAAATGGAACAATAAATGGCAGCCATAAGATATACTACTATATCATCCAATCCGGTCGGTTTCGACTTATTCGGGTGTGTTCCTCAAATCTCTAGAGATTTTGGTATAAACGCTTGCATTTCGAATTAAAACTGCTTGCCTTTATATGTGAAGTGTCACAAATATGCCTGGCTACAAGATTAGATGACAAAAGTTGGGCGATTTGAAACTGACTGCTCAAGGCCAAGTACACTTAATGCGTACGGTTTTACCGGCCTATGATCTAGTAGCCGACCTTATTCTTATCATTTCACATATAAAGTACTCATAACTTAGTTCCAAATCAAATCGTTTGTACGAAAATCTCTAGAGATTTCTGGAACACATCCGATTACACACTTCGACAAAATCCAACTTCTTCAAAAAAATAAACCCAGCATTAGACGCTAAAATTCGGATACAAGGAACTTCTTTCAGCATCACCTCATACCCAGTTTTTCGAATAAAGCCTAGGTTCGCGTTTTATGGGTACTTTAGTACTTGCCACACACAGCGACAACAATTTTAACTTATTTTTTAATGGTTAAACTTAAAAATCTTGGGAACGCAATATAAAAAACTCGCTTCAATCGAACAATTGGTTAAGGTACCTCCAGAAGGGATCAAACATAAATTCCTCAATATCTTTAAAAACACACTTTAGATTTGCATAAGAATCGATTTCTATGAAGCCAAAACAGACTAAGAGATTGAGAGAAGCTCGTCTTGGCCCTATGGGGTTGTTAAGCCAAGTATTTGATTAGTTAACAGGCTAAAAGATGGTACTTGACAGCCAAAAAACAGCGAAACGGAGCACCAATTTTAGATTCTCCCACAAACCACTCCAAATGGACTATGAACACGATCTAAAACTAGACCGAACTGTGTTTTCAGATTTACCAAGGTATTTAAACCAATTGTACGATTGAACTGAATTTTGAACCAATGACCCTGTCCGCTTTTGCTGAATTTTTTAGATTTTTGTCTTGAACCATTTAAAAACAAGAAAGAAAGTTGGTCAAGCCTGACTAAAACGTACTCTGTACTCCCCAAAGTTTGTATATATCTGATCAATTTCAGTTAGAAGCCACACAAAGTAGCAAAAAACCTATAAAGTGTGTGAAGTGCTTGTTTGTTTTCTTTATAACTCGGCTATCGTTCATCCGATCTATATTATTCCTTTGGCAAATCGATAAATAATGTTGATGACTAAATATCTTTAGAAGGTACGAACCATCTATCTACAAAACTGTGGGAGATATGACGTTTTTTCTGAATTGCGAAGGCGGAAGGGGGCGTGGTAAAAATTGAAAATTAACTTGATCTGCCAGCAAGTATAAGAAATATTTGTACCATACATGCCAAACCTCTATCTCTTACCAACTCTATGATCTCTTCGTTCATACCGACAGACAGACGGACATGCCTATATCGACTCGACTGTTGATGCTGATCAAGAATATATATACTTTATAGCAGAGTCCGGCGCGTACCTATCTTCTGTGTATACAACACTGCTTTGCGGCCGCGACATCGACACACCTACAGTATACGAGCTTATACTGCGCTCATTTGCAACAACATCGAAGTGCTAAATGAGCGTGGCTAAACACACACACGCAATGCCATAATGAGCATGTGTGTTTTACCGACTCCTGCCTGGTACAGAGTATAATAAGTTAAAATTGTTGTCGCTGTGTGTTGCAAGTACAAAACTAACCATAAACGCGAACCTGACTTTATTCGAAAAACTGGGTATGAGGTGAGGCTTACAGAAGTTGCTTGTATCCGAATTTAAGGGTCTAGTGCCTGAGTAGAAAAAGAGTCTGTGCAAAATTTCAGCTCGATAGCTTTTAAACTAAGAGACTAGTTGGCGTAGAAACAGACAGACACACGGATACAGCTTAACCGACTCAGCTCGAGTCGCTTTGATCAAGAATTTAACCAAGTTAATGGGTCGGAAATGAATAAACAAAATATATAAAATTATAATACCCTTTGCAAGGGTATAAAAAGTAAGTCTTGTTTTTGTTGAAGGAAGCGTTCAGCTTACGAAGCTGTTAAAAACTTGAATCAATGCCCGAATGGACCTCAATTTGTATAATTATCTTTCATACGCCCTATATCATGGTTTACAAAAGTGCTTGAACTGTAAAAATGGACGAACTTTGGTATAAGAAGTGGGGAATGACGTCGGGGTCACCAGTAAGTAATTGAAACATCTAGCTTATTTGGCATTTGATTGCACAAAGAAGAGACTAAAGTTCAAGTTAACTTACGTTGACAAATATTCATAATTTTACAGATATCAAGCTATGCTCATTTACTATAAGCTGAATCAGTAGTGAAGGCTTCCATTCTGTAGTATTATGGCTGCCAACTCAGCATACTGTTAATGATCTGTTAACTTATCTTCCTGAATAATGGGCACTTACGTTAATAGCTAGCGTGTTTCATACTTTACTACCAAAGGCCCTACCTTTTTTTTGTATGTATTAAGCAGACCACAGCTGACACTCCTGAATTTTATAACTAAGGAATCTAACTTATGTTCATAATAACAAGTTATACGGAGCCAAGTGCAATGTAACTATCTATCCTAAGATAAATGCCATTAACATGTGCTTCACGGTGAATTTAGCCCAAATGTCGCTGAATGGCATCAACATCTTCACGGCTGGTGGATAAGTCTTCAGCTCAGACCTTGGAATAATTAATTGTAATTTCGGTTGGCAGTGTCCACAAAACAAAGGTTAGCAGTTTAGTAAAAGAGATCATGGTCAAGGTAGAACATATATCTGAGATTCAAACCAGATCACTAAACTGCTTAAGCTAGTTCGATACTTTAAAATGGAAAAGTAGAAACCGCCCTTCTGTTTGGTTTTAGCCTTTAAAATGGTTTCATTTGATCTTTTTAAGACACATCCTATGATAAATAAAAGTTTCACAGGAAGATGACCTTTCATAATATTGCATCAACGACATCCGAATTGAAGAGCATCATATAAGAACTTCCCTTAACTATCTTCCAAAGTTATTTTAGATACACAGCACACTGACTCTCTCTCTGCTTATATTTCTTTCATAGTTGAAAACGGATGTTTCAGTATATTCTCTTAATAATTCCTGTCACGGTCGCCAATAAAAGATTTATATTTAATAAGCTGCTTAAGTTTGATATGGGGACATAAGCAGAGTTTGTTGTTTGCTTTTTTTTTTTTTTTGTGTTTTTGAGGACCACGCACACACACACACGCACGCACACAATAAAAAAAAAATCAATTAAATGGAATAACCAAGACAAGATCCTCCCTCGTTGCTTGGCCAATTGATTATTTGTTACTGAGCGGTCTCAAATGAAGAGGCTGAGGCCTGGGCTACCTTTTCATGGTTGCGGTTTCTTATGCCGCTGCTGCTGCTGTTGTTGCAGTTCTTTGGTACACTGAAACTGTTAATTAATTCGCGTTCCGATTCGTTAACTGCATTCGAAACACTTTGAAGCGCGAAATTTTGTTTGTTGGCTGACCAGCGCGCTTTCAACGCGGGGTAGGAGGCGAAGGCGGAGGCGGTGGCGGTGGCGTGGCCGCAGCACTCGATGCTTAGCTGCATTTGAAACACACAAAACCAAACCACCTCAACACCCAACACAAAATTCAAATTCGTCTATGGCCGCATGTTGGTTGCGGTTAACGGTTGTGCGATCGGATCGGTCGGTCAGAGAGCTGGGCCAAACAGTAACGCGACGGCAACGCTGGCAACGAAAAAGCACCGTTCGCTTCGACTAGCCAAACGCGAATAGCCAAGCCAACGCCATCATCATCATCATCGAGTGGCTGGCTGGCTGGCCATCGCCATCCATAGGCCAACTTTAGTGCTAGAGTTTGAGCTAGAGCTCTGGTGGCATCCACCACTTTAAGAAACCAGCTTTGCCCCAGCTATGCCCCACAACAGACTAGCGCGCTCATCAAAACGCTTTTGTACACACAATATTATCCAATTGCCTTCGCATGTTTGGAAAAGAAGAGGGTTGATCGATCGTTGACCATAACCCGCTCTGCGAATAACACTAAGAGAACTGCAAGAGCGAATAGTTTCCTACTTTTAGGGGAGAATCCAACCATAAATTTATTAACAAACATCATCCCAAAATGTCTTCGTCTTTGTCTTTTATTAATTATGTTGGATTATAAATGTTTCTTTTATACTGGGTCTTCTTAGCTTTGTCAGTTGAGGCATCATATAACAAAGTCATTTTGGTGGAAGACCGTCTGGCTTCACTACTTAACGACAGTTCTGCCCTTATAAAGGGTGATTTTTATGTCATTTGTGTTTTCAACAGGGCAGCAAACCCAATAAATTTGTTCAGAGCTCCGTTTCGCGGGTTCGAAACGAAATTTGCCAATGGTTAATGTTTGGAAATTTTAGGTTCGAGATTTTTGGGCGAAGGTTTTGGTTCGAATCATGGTTCGGCACCAGTTTTACGTAAAATTTAATAGAAATCCAATTTATGTAATACCTTCCATATAGCGAATCTCAACGGCACCAATAAAAACTTCGCTATAAAGAAAAAATCGTAATATAGAGAAAGAAATACGAAATTGCTGTGTTCAGGAAACGAATTCGTTGTACGGTAGCTCGTAATGGGGAAGTTCGACTGTAGTATTCAGAATTTCTATACTTTTGATAAGTCAAAACATATTTTAAGACCTGATCAACTGAGACATCGTGGTACTGATAAGACAGTTAGCGAAATAGCATCAAGTTGTTTACATTAATAAGCTGTCAAAATCTTTAAAAGGTTTGATTTAATCGGTTCTCTATTTGTGCCACCAAAGAATATTATCTCTATTATTACTTATTACTAGAAATTATATGGAAAATCCTTTATACTTTCGTAATGATTTCGATTCTTTGTAGCACAATTTTTATAACAACAAATTGGCAAGAGTTCAGAAAGTTTTTAATTTTTTGTACCGAAGCGAAAATTTAGGTTTTCTGAACTTTGGTTTGGTTTAAGGTTCGGTTCACAGTTAAAAAAAAGTCGGAATTTCGGGTTCAAACCGGTTCGGTTCATAACCGGTGTACATTTTTTGACACCTCACGCGTGATTCGTAACATGTGGCAACGCCAAAAATGATCAGTAAGGTTTGCCATTTCACCATGAATAGACTAACAAATGAACAGTGCCTGCAATGCTAGAAAACGAAAAATTCGAAAAATGGTCTTCAGCGACGAAGCTCATTTGGCTCAATGGGTACGTCAACAAACAGAATTGCCGGACTTGGTCTGAAGAGGTCTATAAAGGGTGATTTTTATGTCATTTGTGTTTTCAACAGGGCAGCAAACCCAATAAATTTGTTCAGAGCTCCGTTTCGCGGGTTCGAAACGAAATTTGCCAATGGTTAATGTTTGGAAATTTTAGGTTCGAGATTTTTGGGCGAAGGTTTTGGTTCGAATCATGGTTCGGCACCAGTTTTACGTAAAATTTAATAGAAATCCAATTTATGTAATACCTTCCATATAGCGAATCTCAACGGCACCAATAAAAACTTCGCTATAAAGAAAAAATCGTAATATAGAGAAAGAAATACGAAATTGCTGTGTTCAGGAAACGAATTCGTTGTACGGTAGCTCGTAATGGGGAAGTTCGACTGTAGTATTCAGAATTTCTATACTTTTGATAAGTCAAAACATATTTTAAGACCTGATCAACTGAGACATCGTGGTACTGATAAGACAGTTAGCGAAATAGCATCAAGTTGTTTACATTAATAAGCTGTCAAAATCTTTAAAAGGTTTGATTTAATCGGTTCTCTATTTGTGCCACCAAAGAATATTATCTCTATTATTACTTATTACTAGAAATTATATGGAAAATCCTTTATACTTTCGTAATGATTTCGATTCTTTGTAGCACAATTTTTATAACAACAAATTGGCAAGAGTTCAGAAAGTTTTTAATTTTTTGTACCGAAGCGAAAATTTAGGTTTTCTGAACTTTGGTTTGGTTTAAGGTTCGGTTCACAGTTAAAAAAAAGTCGGAATTTCGGGTTCAAACCGGTTCGGTTCATAACCGGTGTACATTTTTTGACACCTCACGCGTGATTCGTAACATGTGGCAACGCCAAAAATGATCAGTAAGGTTTGCCATTTCACCATGAATAGACTAACAAATGAACAGTGCCTGCAATGCTAGAAAACGAAAAATTCGAAAAATGGTCTTCAGCGACGAAGCTCATTTGGCTCAATGGGTACGTCAACAAACAGAATTGCCGGACTTGGTCTGAAGAGCAGCCAAAAGCAGTTTAAGAGTAGCCAATGCATCTTGAAAAATGCACTTTCTGGTGCGGTTTGTGGGCCGGCGGCATCATTGAACCCCGTACTTTCTCAAAAATAATAATGAAAATCGCAAAGATACAGTAAATGAAGCAAACTACCGTGTGATGATTATCGACTTTTTTTTTGGCCAAAATGGAGAAATTAGACTTCAAGAAGACGGTGGCACATGCCACACGGCACCAACTGAGAGGCGAGTTTGGTGAGCAATTAATCTCACGTTTTGGACCAGTCCGTTGGCCGCCAAGATCATGTGATTTGAACCCCTTTAGACTTTTTTTTTAAACGGGAAAAGCCAGCCACAATTGCAGCAATGGAAGACAACAGTACAGCTGTACCGTCCGGAAATGCTGGAAAAAGTATGTCAAAATTGGAGCTCATGGTTGGACCACCTCAGGCGTAGCCGCGGGCCAAATTTACATGAAATAATCTTAAAAACGAGAAGGCCAAGTTAGCTTCGTCTTGCAAATGCTGTTTTTGAAATGTCAGAGTTTAAGAACGCTTACATAAAAATAAAAAAAAAAATTTAACTAAAACCCATTTTCCTACAGATAAACATCTGATTTCGACCAAATTTCGCGGAATCTTTTTAAAAACATATCAAATTAACAATCGCCGAGTTTAAGAAAAATAAAATTTAGAACAGAAAAGTTTTTCTCACTAAGACTCATTTTCCGACCGAGAAGATAAGATGGCAACCATAAGATATAGTCACCCGATGTCGATCAACTTTTTCAAATTAGTTTGAAAGCGTTTAATATTAAGAATCACCGACTTTAAGAACGATTTACTTGAAAACAAAAAAATTTTTTTCACTAAGACCCATTTTCCGACCGATCGGTCCTATGGCAGCTATAAGATATAGTCATACGATCTTGACCAAAATTTGCAAATCTGTTTGAAAGCATATTATATTAATAATAGCCGAGTTTAAGGCCGGTAACATTGAAAACAAACAAGTTTTTCTCACTAAGACCCATTTTTTCACCGATGGTTCCTATGACAGCTATAAGATATAGTCATCCGATCCGGTCGGTTCCGACATATTAGCAGCGTACAGTAAAAAGAAGACTCTGTGCAAAATTTCATTCCGATAGCTTTAAAACTGAGAGACTAGTTTGCGTAGAAAAAGGCGGACAGACAGACGGACGGAAAAAGCTCAATCGACTCAGCTCGTCGCCCTGATCAAGAATATATATAGTTTATGGGGTCGGAAATGAGTATTTCTATGCGTTGCAAATTTCTGGGCAAAATTATAATACCCTTTGCAAGGGTATAAAAAGTAAATGACAGGATTTGATGTATAGCTCCAAATAAATATTTCATTCACTATTCCAAAATGTCTGTTCATTTTTAAGGTTTCATAAAACAATCGCTTCAAAAATCACCTTTATATTGACAACTTTCATAAAAACGACTTAATAATTACACTAGGCAACAAGGTACAGTATATTGAAGGGTTGGTGGTGATTCTAGATGATTTTCTGTTTTCAGAAATGGTCCATCATTTCGAGATTTTTACTAATTTGAGCTTAAAGTTGCAAAAAGAGACTATTTTGACTCTTTTCAGAAGCGTTTTGTGGGTAACCTATACTTTTGTTTTGACTTTTTTTTATATTATCGTAAGTTACTATTTCTTAACTTTAAAATAAACTATTCCAATGACATGTACAGTACATTTTGAATACATTTAATAACATACCCAAATTGCCTACAGCCGAAAACTATGCCTTACAAAAACAGTCCAAAAGGCTAGTAATTTTTATAGAATTTCAATGAAAATTATCAACAACACCCATTGCATACTTTGGGGCAGCAACAATATAATCGATTTTTTGTGAAAACGGATACAATTACTAAAAAAGGTATATCTTCAATGAAAAAAATCGTAGAAATGTTTGGCATAGCTTATTTTAAAGTTAAGAAATAGGTTTTTACGATATTATAAAAAAAGTCAAAACAAAAGTGTAGGTTCCCCACAAAACGGGTCTAAAAGGGCTGAAAATAGGCATTTTTGCAACTTTAAGCTCGAATTACTAAAAATCCCGACGTGATGGACCATTTCTGAAAACAGATTCGTGTTCAGCACACAAAAATCATATAGAATCACCAACAAGCCTTCAATATACTGGAAAAAGTCTAAATTTGTTGACTTGTGTTATATATGTTTCTTTTATACTAGGTCTGATTAGACTTGTCAGTTGAGGCTAGGGTTGTCGTCGATATTTTTTTCGATATTGCAAAAGGACCATTTCGATGTTGATATTTTGTTGTAAAAAATATCGATGTTACCGATAACAATGAAAAGCCATATCTCTACAATAATGTCATTTGACTATTTTAAAAATCTACATTCTGATTGCGTTCAAAATCAAGAGATCGGAGCTCCAAACGACGGAAAAAGATAGATTAAGGAACTATATCAGATAAACTAAGTCGGAGTTTACTCAATAAAGCAAAGTCCCTGAAGTTTTCATAGTAGGCTTGAAAATCAAGGGAATTCTACTAGATTTACTGAAATCACAATTGACTCTCACGCCTACTGAGAAAACTTCATGACGTCTTAAAATTTACTCTGCTATTTGATAATTTTTGTGAAATATAGCTCTATATAGTAGATGTAAAATCGGTCCCAAATGTAGTTTTATAAGTTTAACTATAGATATGCATTTCGAACTAGCAAGATTTAGCCGGCTCGAGGTCATATTATGTTTGCACAAACCTTTAAACATGAACACACAACACCCCTAAGAAGACCGGTCAACTTTGGCGTAGGTTTGTGCATATGCTGACTTGAAATTCTCAAGCAGTCATAGCAATGCTGTCTGCTAATTTGCATTCGATGGGCAAATACTTCTGAAGATAGAGCCATGAGGTTCTTGAAATAACTCTATATAGTCGACCAGCCTCCTTTTTGGTATTGTGTGTTCATGTTTAAAGGTTTGTGCATACATAATATGACCTCGAGCCGGCTAAAACTTGCTAGTTTGCTTGGAGCTAGCTTGGACCCTATAAGTGGCAAAACAGGTTCAAACCGCAAATTCAATCTCGTAAGCCAAAACCGCAAGAGAAACGGTTTGTCGTATGTCTCGGTACGAGCGAAGGTCTTAGGACGATAATTTTGATTGTAAAAGACACTTTTTTGAATTCGTTTGGATAAACTCAATCATGAAATAGCAAAAAATATAACTTATTTTAAACAAATTTTGGATTATGATTTCTGAAATATATGGTGAAAAACAATATTAGTCGTTGGACCATCTTTTGTTGTAGACTGGTAAGAATAGTGGTTCATTGTATAACTGAATTTTTTAAAGGAAAATCATTTTCTTTTGAGGACTTAAACAGATTTGTAGTTAAGTTCAGGAACTCAAACTGCCATGCGTTTCTGGTATGGGCATGAAATTCCGGTTCAGATTCGATATTTTAGACAGGAAAGGATAATGGAAATGAATTAAACATTATAATTTATCGCAGGGAATTCACAACTTGAACTCATGGCAGCCACTCTTCAATTAATATTCAATTCAAACTTGCATTCACTATTTTTCTCCACCTCTCCCACTGTCAAACCACTGTTAAACCAGTGTTTAACCACTGTTAACCCACTGTTATTGCTATGCTATGAAATTCTAGCATTCCGAACCGAAACGCAAGTCGTTCCCGACACTTTTTCACATTTTCTATATCATTCTCTGATCAAGCAAGCTTAATTTTGAATGCATTCACAGTCTCTTTTATTTCCAAGCAATACTTCAATCAACCCTCTCGTCTATGGCCTCATCATCATTATTTCACTTGTTGTTGTTCTTGTTTTCTCTGTGTCGCTGTGTCAGTTGTCATGTCAATTGATCTGGCTTGCAATATAAGTATGAATTTCAACTTAGACCGGTCTCTTAGCATCGTTCCAACTTGGACACCGATTCCTTGATGCAGTTTTGCTCTACTTCAATTGAGAAACTTGTTGCAACGGTGCTTCCAGTTTCTGAATTCTAAAAAAAAAAAACAGAAACAGAAAAGAAATAGCACAAACCTGGAGCTGGTCTGGCTAGCCTTGGCCAATGGCCATGTGTGCGGGTGGTGGTGGTGATGGTGGTGCATGGGTAAAGGCATTTAACCCAGATCTTTGTTTATAAAATTTAACATCAATTAAAATAAATTTCCACCACAATTTACCGCAAATGAGAGAATTAGAGGGGGACAAACAACAACAATCATTTAAATCGACTCGACTCGACCGACTTGGCTTTCACCCCAGGCTCAATAAATTTGCAGCGGACTTTTCCTGGTTTTTTTATATTTGTCCAATGACCACTTACCAAATATCCACAGATGCCGCCACCAGCAATTGGACGCAATCGAGGCAGCCACGTGCGGCGGCATAATGCAGAGCCAATGCTCCTCCATTGGGTCTTTCAATGCCAGAAATGTTCCCTGGATGCATTTGACTCAGATTTAAGTTTGGATTCATGTTTTGGATCATTTGGAAGCCGGGCATGCCAGCCAAATATGAATCCAATTGATGAGCATGCATTCTGTTGAAATTGTTGTTAACTTTATTATGGTTATTATTGTTGATGTTGTGGCCGCTGTTGTTCTGAAGATTATTCAGTTTGTTTTTCGGGTGCAGATTTGAGCTAAGTGCATAATCGTTTATGGTTCTGGAACAGAGAGGAGAATGGAAAAGAGAAATTAGTTTGAGTATACAGGAAATATACAAATTAATTAGTGTGAAAGCGCTTATCATAGAAATGATTTGATGGCAAAATAAATGAAGAAAAATGTTACAAATGAGAAGGCCAAGCTAACTTCGTCTGTGCCGAAATATTGTTTTTTATACCCTTGCAAATGCTCGTTTTGAAATATCAGAGTTTATGAACGCTAGCATTAAAATCTGCAAATTTTCTTCCAACCGATAGCAGCAAATCAAATTAACAATCACCGAGATTAAGAACGATTAAATTAAACCAGAAAAAGTTTTTCTCACTAAGACTTATTTTTCAACCGATCGGCCCTATGGCAGCCACAAGATATTGTCATCCGATTTAGACCAAAATTTCCAAATCTATTTATAATGGAAGAGTTAAGGAACGATAAAATGGAACACAAAAAAGTTTTTCTCACTAAGACCCATTTTTCGTCCGATCGGTCCTTTGGCAGCCATAAGATATAGTCTTCCGATTTCGACCAATTTTTGCAAGATGCATAAACTATAAGAAACAGCCGAATTTGGGGACGCTAAAATTGAAGTCTGAACTACACTGTTGCCACACTATTCCCACACTGTTACCACACTGTTTTCACACTGTATCAACACTGTATCTACACTCTTCCCATCCCGTTCCCTCTAAAATCTTCCATACCGAAACTAAAGATGTTTCGCAACAAAAAGGTTTTCTCACTGAGACTCATTTTCCGACCGATGCACAGTAGGCGAAAAGGCTAATTTAATTAAAAAAAATTTTTTTAATAGAATAGATTTAGCTACAACGTAAAACAAAACAAAAAAATTTTTAATTTACATATATAAATTTTTTTTTTGTGAGAGTTGCAACTTTTTATATTCTGTACCAAAGGTACGCAGAGTATATTAAGTTTGTGCAAAAGTATGTAACAGGGAGATGGAATCGTTTCCGACCCTATAAAGTATATATATTCTTGATCAGCATCAACAGCCGAGTCGATATAGCCATGTCCGTCTGACCGTCCGTCCGTATGAGCGAAGAGATCCCAGAAATGGTAAGAGATAGAGGTTTGACTTGTATGGGACATATATTTCTTTTACATGCAGGCAGATAAAGTTTATTTTCAATTTTTGCCACGCCCCTTCCCGCCCCTGCAATTTGAAAAAAACGTCATATCTCCCACAGTTTTGATGATAGATTGTTCGTACCTGCTAGAGATAACTAGTAACCAAAATTATTTATCGATTTGCTGAAGGAATGATAAAGATCGGATGAACGATACACAAGCTATGAGCAAAAAACGGCCAGTTAACAGCCAATGGAAATAGAACCCATCGATAGGCTCAGTGCGATATTAGTAATCGACAGAGACACAATTTTGGCGCAAAAAAACACTTTGAAAATTGAATTAAATGGATCTAGATCAACCATTTCGCCCACTGTGCGATGGTTCCTGTGGCAGCTATAAAATATGGTCATTCGATTCGCACTGTTCACACACCATTATCACACTATTCCCACACTGTTACCATTCTGCTCCCACACTCTTCCCACGTTGTTTCCACACTGTTTCCACACTCTTGCTCCACTGTTTCCACAGTCTTCCCAAACCATCCATCTCTTTCTACCACACTGTTACCATACTGCTCACACATTCTTCCCACATTGTTTTCACACTGTTTCCACACTCTTGCCATGCCATCCCAATCTTTCTGCCCTCTAAAATCTTCTGCACCGAAATTAAAGATGTTTCACATCAAAAAGGTTTTATCACCAAATCCCATTTCCAGACCGATGGTTCCTGTGGCAGCTATAAGATATACAGCGGTGTCACAGAAATCTCTAGAGATTTAATTTTCAAATCGCTCGAAAAATTCGTCGGTGTCACAGAACTTCAAGAGATTTCATTTTCTTATTTGAAAATCTAGTTAGAACAGAAGCTGTTCCAATTGAACTATCATCTGTATAAACAGGGCTGTTTTTTTAGTTAAGGGGTAATTTGATGTTCAAGTGATATTTATTGATTGTGTTATATGTTTTATGATGCATTTTTAAATTATAATTCAAATTTATATATATTCATTTCATATTCTCCAAAAATAAAATGCGAAATTTAAAAATGTGTTCGCGCCACTTGCCAGCCCTTAGTCAGCTGGCTCTTACATAGATGGCTACCAAGCTGTAGATGGCGCCACGTGAGGTGGTTGCTTTTGACTAATACATATGAAAGATGGCGTATCAGTCGTATGTGTGGCGGCTGGTGCGGGAGGTTGTGGGTTCGATCCCGCCTCGGACCATCTAATAGAAAAAGTTTTTTTCTTTCTTTAGAAAGCTTTTACACACCCGATCACCTTCACCAGCTACTGGCGCCAGCTGTGAAGTAACTAGCCATGAAAAAGCAAATTCTCTAACTATTGCCGTTCGGATTCGGCGTTAAACTGTAGGTCCCTTTCTCTTGTGCGAAAATTATAAGCACACACGCCAAGAGATTGAGAGAAGCTTGGCCCTGGCCCTCCTGGAGGTGGTGTTAGAGCCAATTTTACTTTTACACATGAAAGACGTTGGTAGGTTTTGCAAATAATAATTAAAACGCAAATTTCAATGCTTAAACTAATTAAATAATTTATTAATTTGATACAACATATCCAAAAAAAAAAATTTTACTTTTCCAAAACTAATTTTACTTGTCAAAATTGTTTGGGTGGTGAATTCTGCTAAATCTCCTGACAAAACACGAGAGATTTGAAACCAACCGAAATAGATTTCTGTGGTTTTGGGTTGACATTTGGTTGGAAGAGATTTCTGTGACAGAAGAAGGCTCGGTGCAAAATTTCAGCTCGAAAGCTTTTAAACTAAGAGATTAGTAGAAACAGACGGACGGACCAAAAAAACAGATCGACTCAGCTTGTCGCTCTGATCAAGACTATAATAGCCATGCTCCCATATTCACTTTCGCGAATTCACTTTTGAACGAAATTTAGACCCAAAAACGCACAATTTTTGCGAAAGCGAAAATGGGAGCATGGCTGTAAATATAGTTTATGGGATCGGAAATGAATCTTTCTATGCTTTGCAAACTTCTGGGCAAAAATTCTAATATCCTTTTCAAGGGTATAACAAGTAGGAAAGCCGGTCAAGATCGACCAAAGTGAAAATTTCTTGCCATTTCAACTAGATGCTTATGTGAAATGGACTTCTCACGTCTCTCTCACTCTTTAAAATGATTGTTTTTTATCGGCTGCCAGTAGCGCTGTGGCACCGAATTTTGATTTGCTTATAACTCCACTATCGTTTGTCTGATTGTTATCTCGTGTTAATCTTGGTGGATCGATGGACCACAATTGTGAAAGATATTAGTTTTTCCAAAGTTTTTCTCATATTTAGGGTTGAGGCAGGTGGTTTCTGGATTTAACCTGTACTTTCTGGATGTACACTTTATAGACTCTGAGCTCTAATAGATGTAAACTCTGTTTATAAGGCGGTAAAAGACTGCTTGCCAAGGCTCACATAAAGACATGCAGTTTGTATGGACCAAAAAGATGTACATAAGGGGGATGAAAACAAATATTATAGTCTGCTTTTAAGCTGCACCAAGAAAATATTAATAGCATACTTTCCAGCGGAAGAAAACGAAAGACTTAAGACAAAAACTTGTTCAAAACAAACAAAAAATGGCATACCTAACGCTGAATTCATACTGATATCATGTAAATGATACATATGACATACATGATATGGTTGTTAATGCTTTAAATGTGCATAGTTTGTCCAATTCATAGTAGAATCATATTAAAAATACAGGCCTACTAGATCACCATGTCTCATGTAACTTATGCATGATGTCAGTGTGAAGGTAGCCCCTAACGTTGAGAACATTTTTCAGTGTTCAATCAGAAGTTAATTAGATTTAATTTGCTTACATCCTCCCCCCGTTTTCTGTCTAGTCAATTGTTTGCCCTTTTCCAAATCACTAAACCAGGTCAAGTCTAATGGCTTTTGTGTCTATTTCACCCGCCGACTCAACCCACAAAACATCATTCGCCGCTTCCGCAGAGCAGCAGACATATAAAAACTTGCCTCTTCACAAATTAATTGAACGTGGAGAGGCGCCTGCGTTTGTTTTCTGTGTTATTTTCCCAGTTGACAAAACAGAGAAACAGAAAGCCAACCACTTTCTTTAAATTTATTGCGTCAACACTTTGAAATTAGTCTTGGAAACGAGGCGGTGCACAGCTTAAAGCAGGTGTCGCACTCAAAACAGGGCGGCAGGTGGCACACGAACACAAAAAAGGGAAATAAAAAAGAAACAAAAATTATAAAAATCATTTGCCAAGACTTTGCAGGGCAGTCGGTCAACCGGTGATGAGCAGGGTTAAGGCAATGATAAGGATGATGAAATCCAAGACCTAAATAGAATCTTAAACATATTCAGGAATACAAAGTATAGAGCAAGTTGTCTATCTATTGAGTTCACAAACTGTTCAAGTTGTATTCGGCTTGGCGGCTGGAATGCCGATTGACTGGAGAGATCATCAATCATTTTCTTAAGAGTCTTGCTCTAAGTAGACTTCACCTTACCACGAGGTAGAGAATCAGTGAAGTTCCTTCGGGTGGGTGTATTAACTTGAGGCTACAGGAATTTACAGGAGGTTAACTTTTCAGTTCTTGGTTTGACTCTCAAATATCGCTAGCCAAGATTCAAGATTGGTGGATCAAGAGAACATGTCCACCAAAAAACAGTTTGGTTATAACTTGGAGAAAAATAACCATGGAAATGGAAATCCCCACACACCCCCACTTTTGAACAAATCTATTCGTTCTTGAATTTTCAAGAATTTCGCTCTTGAAATCGAGCTAAATTTGTTCTGAATTTGGTTTTAGTAGGCAAGGGGAGTGAGGAAAAGTATCGGAGGGGAGAGGGCAAGCAAACTTAAAGAGAATAGCATTGAACACACTCTCACAGTTTCGTTTTTTATGTGAGAGGGGTGTGTGCAGAAACAACTGAGAGGAGAGCACAATACTTGTTCTCAAATGTGAGCGGTCGGCCGTTAATTCATTTAATAATGATCATTTCGAGTGTGAAGAAGTAATCGATTAAAGTACTGTCTAAAATAAAGACACTGTTAAAAACACCTCAAATAAAAACAAAAAGAAATCGTTAAATAAGAAGAAAAACTCTGTTCCTACGAGGACTTGATCCATGACCTTGAATTTTCTAAGCGAATGTCTTGTCCACTCGACCAGAGCACTTGATGCTTGCTGGGTGGCAAACTGCCAACTCCAGTTACAGTCCTCGAGCTCCCGAATTTATGTTATGTCCCAGTAAAAAATGTATAAAATTCTCTATTTTTAGAGCGAAGCTCTTTTACGGACTTTCGACTCTGGGTGACTAAATCAAGAAAATTTTTGTCTTTGCTATAGATTATTTTCTGTACGCCATTATCTTTGCAAAGTCAGCCGCTTTGCCATTTGCAGTAGCAGCAGGTGGTTTGTGTGTAGTCGAGAACCGAATAATGAGAATAGTGAGTACACAGAAAAAAAAAATTCTGGGAATTTTTTAAGCCTAAAAATAGTGATTTGATTCCGACAGTAGGATAAAATTTTTATTCCGAAAGAGGATTGTTTTAGGTACGATTTGTACGTAACAACCATTTGAGAGAGTGAGAGAGCGAACAAACTAAAAACTAAAGCAAATTTCCTCTCTTTGCTTCTCTCGTCGTTGTTTGATCTCCTTTTTGCATTGACCGCTTTTCGGCTTGCTAGAAGAAGTGGAAGTGCGAAGTGAAAAGTGAACAAATCCAAAAAAAAAGTGACAAAAAAGTGAAATGGCCGATGAAAAATTAAAGCAATGGTGCGAAAGCAACAACTTGCACCATATAGTGGAGAATTTCGCAGGTGATTGTAAAGTGTATTGTGTCAAGTGTTGCAATCGCTGCGTGCTTCTAATTTTCGGCTTGTGAAGACATATGTACATACATACATATGGGTATTTACATGATGTCGAACGCGACAGTCGTAAGCCTTTAAAGTGTAACATTTTATTTTGTTACTTTAACTTATAGCACTTTCGAAGCATTTTATTTAGTGAGAAAAAAGTAGAGCACACCTAGTGCTGATTCCAAGATAACGCCAATCAAAGAGCGATTCGCACGCGACAAAAAATGGAAGTGCTGTTTTTGGCCATCAATATAAACGCAAAACTCAGCAAGATCTGCCAAAACCATTTAGTGCGACTAATTTTATCATGTTGTTGAATAATTTATCTGTATATTTCAACTCATTTGATCGAAAAATTTTGATTATTTTTTTTATTTCAAATTAAAATAAGATTCGAATCGTAACATTGCGAACGTGACACTTTTTTCCATCATTTTATTTGTGTGGTTTCTGTTATAATGCGAAACAACAACTTACGATTAATTCCAATCACATAGTTTCTCATGGTTTCTTATGCATTCTTCTATAACCCTTTGTACCCTCAGAAAGATTTTAGATAGCAAAAGTAAGTGCAATCTATAGGCACTTTTATGAAAAAAATGTGCAATATTTATGTCCAAATAAGAAAATTCGCGCTAGCGTAGCCGTGAAACCGAATATTTCGAAGTGGGTTATGATTAAATGTAAGATTAGTTTCCCCTTGAAAATTTGATAAAACAGAGTGTTTTTAAACACTTTTAATTTTTTGGTCTTGGTGGACCTTTTTGTGGAAATGCCCATATGTAAAACCCGGTGTCGAAGCCATGCTTTGTCCGCCTTAAATTCACATATGTATGTATGTGTGTGTATGCATGTGGACAAAAATGCACGCTTTACTCAAATTTTTTCTTGTTTGTGACTGAGTGAATGTACATGCACGTTTATTAAATATTTTGTTTATTTTTCATTACATTCATCACATTATTTCCATTAAATACAGATGGAAGAACTATGTTCGAGCACTTAAAGCTTATGACAGCTAAAGACCTTAAAGAAGCGATCCCTGGTTAAGGTCCTCGTATGGGCCTTAGACCGAAGCTGTTCTTGTAGAATCAGATTGAAGTGAGTAGATTTATATTTGTGTATCAAAATAGCAGCCAGATCAAGAATGTTTTTGTGTTTTGCCACTCCGCATACCACAATTCGAAGATAAATTGTTCGAAACTTCTAGACATTTATAGTTATCTAAAGTATTTATCTAGACATTTAAGTTTAATCTTTTAATTTTTTCTATGACGATTCAATTTCTGCCCCATTAAAAGTGGATAACTGGCTAAGCGAAGAATGAGTATTATAGCGGAAAATATTTATATATATGGGCATTTCCACAGAAAAGTCCACCGAGACCAAAAAATGAAAAGTACTTAAAAGCACTATTTTTTTTTATCATTTTTTTATGGGGAAATAATCAAAATGAACTAATACGAGCCAATTTTAAATATATTCACAACCCATTTCAAGACTTTCGAATGCAAAGTCGCGCAAGCGCCATTTTTCTCATTTGGATACGTTTTGTTGTCATACAAATGCCTTTAAATTGCATTGATTTTTGTTCTCTAAACTATTTCTAAGGGTACAAAGAGTTAAAAAATAATGCAGAAGACACCATAAGAAACTATCTGATTGCAATTGACAGTAAGTTTCTGCTTTATATTATAGCAAAAACAACATAAAAATAATGAGGAAATTTAAGTAACGTAACGTTAGGTAACGTCACGTCAGATATTTAAGGAAAAAAAAAAAAATGGGCAAACATTTTTGAATAAGATAACCTGGAAAATAAACTTGTATTATTTCAAATCATACTAAAAAAATTTTCGCAGAATTTTGCATTTTTCTAAAACAAGTGAAAACCCACTTCCGTTTTATGTAACGTCACGCCAACATATATGATTGCTTATATCTTTAACTCCTTATGATCGATTGATGTCATTGTATTTGCTGATTATAGTGCTACTTAATTGCTACCCAAATATAGAACAATCTTTTTAAAAATCCAAGATTTTCATATTTTTCAAAAAGATCTTTTCGTACGAACGTAACGTCACGTCAGTTTGGCAATGCCCATGTATATTGCCTGTAAGATAATATCAGAAAATAAAATCAATCTCTACCGAACTAGAATATTATCTCGTATGAAACATAATTGAGTTCGAAAATGGGGCACAAATCTAGCTCTACCGAACTAGAATATTATCTCTTATGGGACTAAGTTATGTTCGAAAAGGAGGATGAGTTTAAGTTCGTCCAGGCTAAAACCGGGATCAAAATTTAAAAAATTATCAGTACTTAAATTGTTCCTGTCGGGAAAGATTTATGCCATTCCAGGATCAACCCATTTTATTACCATTTCGGCATGAATTGATCACGGAAATCCCGGAAATCACGGATTTTTTTTTTCAGTATATAGAGTACTGAGTTTTAAGTACTGAGTATTGAGTATCGAGAATAGAATACCTAATAGCGAGTACTAAGTAGGCGAATACTAAGTGGAGTACTGAGTTTTGAGTTCTTAGTATTGAGTAGCTGCATCGAGTACTGAGTATTGAGTACTAAGCATCGATTATCGAGTACTGAGTATTGTGTATCAAGTACTGAGAATTAAGTACTAAGTATCAAGCACTGAGTATACTTGATACTGGGTAATCGAGAACCGAGTATTTAGTATCTAGTATTGACTATCGAATAATGTGTATCGAGTATTGAGTATTACATTTTTAAATTAGATTTCTAAAGAGTAAAGAGCTTCGCTCCCACCCATTGAAAATGGGTAAAAGGGAATCATGAAGTTGTGCAAAAGTATGTAACAGGAAGAAGGAAACATTTCCGACCCCATAAAGTATATATATTCTTGATCAGCGTCAACAGCCGAGTCGATATAGTCATCTGTCCGTCTGCCTGTAGGAACGCGTCGATCTCAGAGACTATAAGAGATAGAGACACACATTTTGCATGTACTTAGGTGTATACCGTACCCAGATTAAGTTTGTTTCAGATTTGGAAAATTTCCCCCCTCCCCCTTAAACCGCAAAAGAACTGTCAGATTCATAATTTTAAAGTTAGAAACTCGTGGCTTAATATTATCTATCTATTCTGAAAAGAACACTTAGATCCGAGCAAAAACACTAAGGTTATACAAGAAATAATTTAGATTGTGGGAGCGGGAGGAAGCACTGTATCTACTGCAGGCAGCGCGTGCGTGCGTGTGTTTGTAGTCGGGAAACTCAACTTCAGCGCTCTTACTTGTTTTTCTCAGTTCACGTTCACCCCATTTTGACTTCTCTAACACAACTTTTTTCGAGCCTTTAAACTGTCACAGCAAAATAAGCCTTGAGTTGATCAAATAACACACATATGTCAGTTTTAAATGCAGAATTTTACCTCAATTTGATGGCAATATCGCGACATTTGTCGCATGGCACTTGCCCCGCGTAATCCTCCTCCACTTGCACATTCTCTTCCTTTGATGCGGCAACTTTTGTATTTGCTATTGTGGCATATTGAGCCTCGCCCTCCTCCTCTCCTTCTTCCGTTTCGCTAGCAAAGTCTACTACCAATTCCTCCTCTTCTTGCTGTCGGCGACTAAAGTAACCCACATGCTGTTCCACGCCCGCACTGGCATCCTTTAGCACACGCTCATAGGCCGCACTTTCCGTTTCGGTTAGGGCAAATCTTTGCTCAAAAACGCGCATGGGTAGCGCACTTTTACGTAAAACCTCCATCCGTTTGTGCCTCAACTCAATGGAGAAGATCAAGCGTACGCGAACCAAACGCCTAAGACCCTCCTGGTTGGAGCGTGCACGCTGCAAGCGTCGACGATTGTGACGCAATTCGAGCTTTTCCAGGCCACGCAACAGTTTGGGATCCAAAGGAGTGCTTGCTAACACCGCACTGTTATAGTCTGCCACTGAGCTGAGATCCAGGGCCGAGCGGGTACGACGCCAGGGCACCAAATCAAAGTGCGGCGTATGAAAGTTGATTGATTGCTGCTGCTGCTGCTGATGATGATGGCCACCCTGACGGAGTATCCAATCGGAGCGAACGTTCTCATTGCGTGCACTAGCCGCGGGCTTGTGACGTTTATAGCGCGGCACTAGGGTGGCCTCCAGCATTCGTTCATCCAGTCCGTAATCGCGACGCAACAATTCAAGTTCTTTGCTACTGGCTGTAAATTGAGCACCGTTCCACACGATGACCGGCGAACGACTACTACTAATAATATTCCCATTCCCGTTGGGCATGTTCCCAGGTGGCGTTTTCCGGTTTCCGTTCGCCCCGTTTGCGATCGCGACGCGTCGACGTTCATATGTTGTTTGGCCAAAATCCAAACTTCAACTCAAAACAGACCAATTTTTTTTCATTTCGATGCAAAAACTTGGAGCGTTGGCTGCGCTGCCGACTTTGCCAGCTATGATTAAGAGTTGTTGCTGTTGTTGTTGTTTGTTTTGTTGATGTTTGCTCAACATTGAAGAGCCCCTCGGCGGCGGAGCCGGCGGGGATCCAACCCTCAGAGGTTGCGCTTTTTATTGTTATTTATTTATTTTTTCACGCTCACTGCCATGTCAACTCCAACAACAACTCGAGCCGACTCTCAGTTGAAGTTGACGCTGCGCTGGCCGCCGCCTCGTGCCTCGTTTCAAATGTTTCACTTGGCTGCGCATGCGTACCCCCCAACCACCACCACCACCACCACCTTCTTCTTCTGCCACACCACCCGGGCCAGAATCATTTTGCTTTACAATTCCATTCGCAGCTAATTGACAGTCAATGGAAATGACCGAAAGCCAATCGTCAAAACAGATGACGAGCAACAATATTAGCTGAAAGAAGATTCTGCAAGGATAATGTGTGACATTCTTCAGTGTAGGTTAACTAGCTGGTATATACGTCAGTTTACAGAGGTCTCTGGGGAGAACCACCTACAGTGTGAGTGTTGTAAACAGAACCTTTGCATCCTTCTCCCGCTTATAAACTACCTTCATGAATCAGTCATGCTGATCATGTATTCTTCATTCGCATGTGATGATTCTGCTCAACTCATGCGTTACTTTTACTTAAACTTTAACATATTGAGTAAGAAGTTCTCCCCCTTTCTGCCCAAAACTCCAATTCAATGTCAGTGACTCATGAGCGTCATGTTCAAAGAGCGTAAAAAGTTTTCATGATTTCTGGTTCAATGGTGCTTTACTCTGAATGTCACCGCCCGCATTTGGTAAGTAGCTTCCGCTTTAGTCACAGACCTTTTTGCCCCTCTGTGTCCTCAGCGTTCATTTTCATTTCATTTCATTTCATTTTTTTCTTTTTGTGCTTTTTGCATAATCATTTGGTTAGCTAACATCAATCTCCCGAGACCCCAGAAAAACTAACAAATGTTAATAAAATGTCACAGATGTCGGGCCATTAAGAGACGCGTCGCCTGCAATGAAGGTCTTCAAAATGTTAGAAAGGTTCATCATAAAAAAAAAAAACAAAACAAAACAAAACAAACCACACATTTATAATGCAAATATAACAGAGCACATTATAATAGATTTGTATTTTGACTGAGACTGTCCCAATCGCATTTCACGTTTTTCTTTTCAAATTCAAATGAATTGGCTGCTTGATTCGCTGATGCGTTGGCTGCTTTGAAGGCTGTTGACAAATGTCGCTTGCAGAAATCGGAATATAATGATAATGTATAGATTGAAAATGTGACATACAAATATAGAGTCTGTATCAATCAAAGCATACAGACAAAACATAGCTCTAATTGCCCTGAAGGGGTCGTCTAAAAAAGGTTGCGAAATACTTTGAAAAAAACAAAATGGATTAGCACAATGATGATGGGAGTTGAATAAGCTGAAGAAGAACTGAACCCTACGTATGACTATTACATAACCCAACCTATCATAGCCTAAGTTAACTTAATTTAAACTAACCTAACCTAAGCAAGTTCAATCTAACCTAGTCTAACGTTAACTTAACTTTAGGCCAAGCTATACTAACTTAACCCTAACTTAAGGAGGGATTCTCCATGAGCAAAATTTTTTTTCGATTTTTTTTTTTAGCATTTTTTTATAGATTGGATATTTGAGAATATCGAACTAAAAGGATTTTTTGAAATTCGAAATACTTTAGAAGATATAGCCTTTTTTGTAGAACAATGTATTCGCTAAAACGAGTCATTTTTGAGTAAATAAAGCTGAGTAATAATGGCTGGTTCTTGAATTTGAATGGTAACATGTTGTCGCCTCAGATCGATATCGATTTTTTATCGATAATTCTCGAAGTCTATCCTACGCAATGCAAACTAGAGCTGCGGCCGCATCTAAAGAAGGCAGAATGGCACGCAGAGCAGAGAGAGCTGCTGCTGAAAACAGTTTTAATGAGAATGAGGAAGGTCCGCTGTATGCAGCTGGCATCGCCGACTAATATCTGTAAGTATCTGTAATATCTGTAATATTTTTTGTTATTTTAAAGCCACTTTCTCGGACTGCCAAGCCACTTTTCTCCAGTTCTACTAAACCGATTTTGATGAAACAAAATGCAATCGATGCAGAATTGCCACCATTCTCGAACTGCATTTTTGCACTTTTCAAACTTTAAGCGCATTTATTGCGAAACCACGTTTTTCGAACTGGCGGCCCTAATATGTCCAGTTACACTGAACCGATTTTGATAAAACTAAGTGAAATCGACGCAGAATTGTCACCATTCGGGTCTGAACGTCAATCATAATTTTAAAAAAATTTTGGAAAGGTTTTTTTTTTACACTTAACCTCTAAAAAAAAGGACCCAAAATCAAATTTTAATTTTTCAATGGCCGCCATTTTGTCAAAAAAAATCACAAAATTTTTTTGAAGGTTCAGACCAGAATGACATCTATACTGATTATAACCCCGTTTTTACTTTTCATTTCAGACAACCTGGAGACGAGAAATCATGGCCGCCAGCACTATACCTTTTTTTTTGGACCCCCCACTTTGACGGCCGAGAACTTTTTGAACAGCCCTCGTATTGAAGCAGAAAAATTTTGTTGTTTACTTTAATCTGTTTGTAACACAATAAAAAAAACAGAATTGGAAAAACTCTGCGTTTTCAAATAAGATTTTTTTTTAAAAAAGGTCCAAAAAAGTAGCCTCGACATGGAGAATCCCCCCTTAATCTAACCTAATCTAATCTCAATTAACCATACCTTACCCTACACACACAAACCTATTTAACCTAATTTAACCCAACCTTATCCAATCTTATCTAATCTAATCTATTCTAATAAGATCTAGCCTAAGCTAAACTACACTAACCTAACCTAACTTAACCTAACATAACTAACTAAATAATCTAACCTCAATTCGACTAACCTGTCCCTACCCAACCTAATCTAATTTAACCCTTAACTAACCTTACGTAGCCTAGCCTAGCCTAGCCTAACCTAACCTAACCAAACCTAACCAAACCTAACCAAACCTAACCAAACCTAACCAAACCTAACCAAACCTAACCAAACCTAACCAAACCTAACCAAACCTAACCAAACCTAACCAAACCTAACCAAACCTAACCAAACCTAACCAAACCTAACCAAACCTAACCAAACCTAACCAAACCTAACCAAACCTAACCAAACCTAACCAAACCTAACCAAACCTAACCAAACCTAACCAAACCTAACCAAACCTAACCAAACCTAACCAAACCTAACCAAACCTAACCAAACCTAACCAAACCTAACCAAACCTAACCAAACCTAACCAAACCTAACCAAACCTAACCAAACCTAACCAAACCTAACCAAACCTAACCAAACCTAACCAAACCTAACCAAACCTAACCAAACCTAACCAAACCAAACCTAACCAAACCTAACCAAACCTAACCTAACCTAACCAAACCTAACCAAACCTAACCAAACCTAACCAAACCTAACCAAACCTAACCAAACCTAACCAAACCTAACCAAACCTAACCAAACCTAACCAAACCTAACCAAACCTAACCAAACCTAACCAAACCTAACCAAACCTAACCAAACCTAACCAAACCTAACCAAACCTAACCAAACCTAACCAAACCTAACCAAACCTAACCAAACCTAACCAAACCTAACCAAACCTAACCAAACCTAACCAAACCTAACCAAACCTAACCAAACCTAACCAAACCTAACCAAACCTAACCAAACCTAACCAAACCTAACCAAACCTAACCAAACCTAACCAAACCTAACCAAACCTAACCAAACCTAACCAAACCTAACCAAACCTAACCAAACCTAACCAAACCTAACCAAACCTAACCAAACCTAACCAAACCTAACCAAACCTAACCAAACCTAACCAAACCTAACCAAACCTAACCAAACCAAACCTAACCAAACCTAACCAAACCTAACCAAACCTAACCAAACCTAACCAAACCTAACCAAACCTAACCAAACCTAACCAAACCTAACCAAACCTAACCAAACCTAACCAAACCTAACCAAACCTAACCAAACCTAACCAAACCTAACCAAACCTAACCAAACCTACCAAACCTAACCAAACCTAACCAAACCTAACCAAACCTAACCAAACCTAACCAAACCTAACCAAACCTAACCAAACCTAACCAAACCTAACCAAACCTAACCAAACCTAACCAAACCTAACCAAACCTAACCAAACCTAACCAAACCTAACCAAACCTAACCAAACCTAACCAAACCTAACCAAACCTAACCAAACCTAACCAAACCTAACCAAACCTAACCAAACCTAACCAAACCTAACCAAACCTAACCAAACCTAACCAAACCTAACCAAACCTAACCAAACCTAACCAAACCTAACCAAACCTAACCAAACCTAACCAAACCTAACCAAACCTAACCAAACCTAACCAAACCTAACCAAACCTAACCAAACCTAACCAAACCTAACCAAACCTAACCAAACCTAACCAAACCTAACCAAACCTAACCAAACCTAACCAAACCTAACCAAACCTAACCACACCTAACCAAACCTAACCAAACCTAACCAAACCTAACCAAACCTAACCAAACCTAACCAAACCTAACCAAACCTAACCAAACCTAACCAAACCTAACCAAACCTAACCAAACCTAACCAAACCTAACCTAACACAACCTTGCTCAGTCTAGTCTAGGCTATAGCGAAGTCTACAGACGATACAACTGGAATTTTTTTGAAGCAGCTTTATAGAGCTATGAGAAATTTCACTTTTTTAACCTAACCAACCTAGGTTAGGTTAGGTTAGGTTGAGATGGCTAGGGACAGTAAGACTGTCCCTACACTTAGGCCAAGACAGGCCCATTGCGATACCATATAATTCCCTATTTAAGCCAGCGGCGTTTCCTCCCGACTGAACCATTGTGACAAAGTTAAAAATTTCAGTATAGACTGAATCTCTATCTCGGACACTTCCGAGAGGTTGAGTAAAAAGTGGTGATCAAGAGTTTTGAGCCTCCTTTTACTAAGAGCTGGGCAATGGCAAAGAAGATGCAGTAATGTCTCCACCTCTTCCTCACACTTGCAGCTTCTACAGAAGTCGTTGTTAGCGACGTCCAAGCGTGCTGCTTGCCTGCCGATGAGGCAGTGACCCGTTAGGGCCCCAACCAGAAGTGAAATGTTTTCCCTACCTTGCCGCAAAAGACTATTGGATCGCTTCAGGTTAAACGAGGCCCACGTGACCCTAGCTACAGCGCAAACCGGAAGGTTATTCCATGGTTCCGTAGCCAGGCGCCAGGTTTCATTCTTTGTGATTAGCTTGTATGAGGCTAAGGGCATCCCTATAAGGCTCTTCTCCGAGAGGAGCTGAATGGTAGTACCCTGTCTTACCAGTTTATCGGCTGACTCGTTACCCTCAATGTTACGGTGTCCAGGTACCCAGATGAGGTGGATACGGAGATGCTGAGCGATCGCATTTAAGGATCTACGGCATTACGTGAGCGTCTTGGCGTTATTGGTGTAGGAGTCAATAGCCCTTAGATCGGCTTGACTATCTGAGTAAATGTATATGTTCCCTTCTTCCATCCTGAGTGTATATAGCTATTTTGTAAGCTCGAAAGCTGGAAACTATTCAGTTCTGCCGGTGATTGCAATTCTAGCTAATTATTTGACATTGTTTAGCTATTTTAAACTACTCTCTTTTAAGTTTTAGCATTTTTAACAGTCGATATTTGGTGGGAAAAATAGCTAAATTGGCAACACTAGCCACGCGCCAAATATTGGAAGACATAAAGGCATTTTTGATCAAATCACTATGAAAAAAAGTTCCAAATGTGGCGAATAAACACAAATCGATGCTCAATTTTGTGAGTGAAAAGATGAGCATAATCAATGTTTTGCAGAATCAGTAAGTTTGAAAAAAAAATGTCTGTACATATCTACATTCAAGCACACAAACATTGTGTCAGTCATCTAGACTGCTCGATAATTGGCATAAATGTCAGAATTTTTTTAGAGGGCGGACTGAAGATTTATACGAGCGCCAATCTTACGTCAATTATAATCCACATCTTACAGTCTTACAATGTATTTATGCGTCAGGTGTATAACTATTGTATTGTAATTTTATATATATTGGGTAAATCCAAGGTTCAAATCAAAACCAAATCACAAAAACCTCGAACCTCAAATTTCCGAACCTTAACCGTTGTTAAATTTTGGTTCGAGCCTGCAAACCTGAGGTTCCGAAAAAATTTTTGCGTTTGCTGCCCTGTTTAAAATGGATTAATATATCTTATATGTGAATCCCGAAAAATAGCTATTTGGTGTTGGGACTACCAGGAGAGCATGTGGATGGCGAACTTTGATTTACAATTGCAGACATAGCAATTCAATCAAGATAACAACCACTTTTCGAGAACGTGATTCAAGAATGTGACGCATTGCACTACCTTCCAATTTTTTGTATTGTGCCTCAGTACTGAATTTATCATGACTGAACTTAACTATCAGAAGTAGTAATTGCTTCAATTCATGACTGATTTCAGTACAGTTTTCAGTACTACCCATGAAACTCACCCATGAGTTGGCATGGCAAAAAAAAACCAAGGTCTTGAAGTAGTAGGCTGTGTCTGTGTTAAAATCAAGACTGAAATGCATGTGAAGGGAGGCATGATTTTGGTACCAGCCCTTTCAAATCAGATGTGATTCAGCTCTAAGCATAACTGAAGGGAACCTATCCAAATCTTACATAACCTAACCTTATCTAGTCTAGTCTATAGCGAAGTCTACAGACGATAGAACTGGGAGTTTCTTGAAACAGCTTTATAGAGTTTGGTCTTAGCCTAGCCATTTGTCAAGACTGTACTTTTCAATCATTATGTATACCAAATGTAAAACTTTGAAAATATTTACCCAGCTTTAAGCATTAATCAAGTGAAGGGTGACCAAACGACTGCTGCACTGATAGGGTACAACACACGGCTGTGCTTACATTTATCTCATTGCATTCACCGCAAAGATTTTCATTTCGCCATTCGCACCCATCTGTCACAATTCGCATCTAATCTGCATTTGTCTACTCGGGGAGACAAATGTTTGTTTGGCTTCGCCAGTGGCTTACTTTCACAGCGGCTCTCGTAGCTGAATTTTGCATAAATGAATGAATGGAGTTTTGGGTTCTTAAATTTAATGTTTTTTTTTTTCTTTCTAGTTCGAACACTTCCTCGCAGTTTAAGAGTCAAACTTTTGCTTTCTAATTTTCGATATGCGGAAAGTGAAAACTCCCCACAAGTTGCCTCGATTTGAATTTGAATTTGAATTGGCCAACTGACGAAGCCGAAACAAAACAAAACTAAAATAGTGGAAGACAACCGTTAGACTGACTGATGATGCTGTTCAAATGCTAGCGGTGTGTTCTGCTTTTGATAAACCAAAAAAAGTAAAAGTGTTGAAGTCGACTATTTGGGAGCAGCAAGCAAATTGTAATTGAATTCCACAGCCGCAGCCTAATTTTGCTCATTTGAAAATGAGCCAAAAACTTAAATGGCTCATTCCAAAGCAAGCACAGCACATTTTTATGGCTTTATTATTGTGGCGTTTTTATGATCATTTCCCATCCGTTGCAGACACAGTTACCAACTGAGCGCTTACAAGAAAATTAATTTTGTTTTTGTTTCTGTTTCTCGTTTTGTTTGCATGTTTTAAGGCCCCCCAAAATCACTGAAGCATGTTTCTTCAACTTGGCTCCGTTTTGTTTAGCGTTGTTTGTTTTGGCAGTTCTGAAAAATGGGTGAAAATTTGCTCCATTGATAAAGTTTTTCAAAATTGAAATCAATTTTGAGTGCGCACTACTAAAGATCAACAAGGTCCAAGGAAACTTTTGCTTACTTCGATATCTTCCTTTCCTCCTCGATACTTCGAAAGCTTCCTTTAACGTCAGCTCAAACGCGATGACGGCACATGAACAACAGAGGGCAATGAGCCCTGACAGCACTGATGGAGGAAGTAAGCATTCCCAGACATGCTACAGATGACCAAGAGGATTATCACATTATAGCTACACGAGATTCACAATGCATGTCTGAGTACGAGGTATTTGCCTGTAGGGTTGCCGCCTTTCTTCTTCAGAAAAGTGCAGCCATACCAATCGACCTCACCTCCTACCTACTCAAGACGATAGAAAAAATGCTGGACCTGCACATCAGAAGAACACCTGATGTCGGCCAGCTAGCGCGTCTACACTAAAGGTAAATCGCTAATAAGGCGCCTAACTCTAACTCGACCATCTCACACTCAGTCGTTATCCTATGGATTAACAATCTTTTCAGTAGCACACGGATTTGAAACCTGCAAGTAACATCTTAGATGTTATCGTGTTTCAGTCCAAGGGCCCCGAGTTCGAATCCCAGCAGAGTAAGTAATAATTTGTTATATAAACGAGAAGGCCAAGCTAACTTCGTCTGTGCCGAAGTTTTTATACCATTGCAAATGCTGTTTTTGAAATGTCAGAGTTTTAGAACGCTTTCATAAAAATCTTAAATTTTTGTAACTAAAACCCATTTTCCGACAGATAAACATCTGATTTCGACATACGCGAATCTTTTTGATAACAAATCAAATTAATAATCGCAGAGTTTAAGTAAGATAAAATTTAAAACAAAAAAGTTTTTCTCACTAAGACTAATTTTCCGACCGATCGGTCCTATGGCAGCCTTAAGATATACTCAACCAATTTCGACCAAGTTTTGCGTATATATTTGAAAGCATATAGAATAAGTAATCAGTGAGTTTAAGGACGCTAACATTAAAATCAAAAAAAAATTTCTTACTAAGAACCATTTTCGACCGATCGGTCCTATGACAACCATAAGATATAGTCACCCCAAGTCGATCAACTTTTTCAAATTAGTTTGAAAGCGTTTAATATTAAGAATCACCTACCTTAAGAACGATTTACTTGAAAACCAAAAAGTTTTTTTCACTAAGATCCATTTTGCGACCGGTCGGTCCTACGGCAACTATAAGCTATAATTATCCGATTTTGAGCAAAGTTTTCAAATCTGTTTGAAAGCATATAATATTAATACTGGCCGAGTTTAAGGACGCTAACATTAAAAACAAAAAAGTTTTTCTTACTAAGACCCATTTACCGACCGATGGTTCCTATGACAGCTATAAGATATAGTCATTCGATCTTGACAAAAATTTGCAAATCTATTTGAAAGCATATAGAATTAGTAATCACTGAGTTTAAGGACGCTAACATTAAAAACAAAAAAATTTCTTAATAAGAACCATTTTCGACCGATCGGTCCTATGACAACCATAAGATATAGTCACCCCAAGTCGATCAACTTTTTCAAATTAGTTGGAAAGCGTTTAATATTATGAATCACTGACCTTAAGAACGATTTACTTGAAAACCAAAAAGTTTTTTTCACTAAGATCCATTTTCCGACCGATCGGTCCTAAGCTATAAGCTATAATTATCCGATTTTGACCAAAGTTTTCAAATCTGTTTGAAAGCCTATAATATTAATAATGGCCGAGTTTAAGGACGCTAACATTGAAAACAACAAAGTTTTTCTCACTAATAACCATTTTTTTACAGATGGTTCCTATGGCATCTATAAGATATAGTCATCTGATCTGGTCGACTCCGACATATTAGCAGCGTGCAGTAAAATAAAGACTATGCAAAATTTCAGCTCGTTAGCTTTAAAACTGGGAGACAAGTTTGCATAGAAACAGACAGTCGGGCGGAAAGAGCTCAATCGACTCGGCTCGTCGCCCTGATCAAGAATATATTATATATAGTTTATGGGGTCGGAAATGAGTATTTCTATGAGTTACAAACTTCTGGGCAAAATTATAATACCCTTTGCAAGGGTATAAAAACTATTCGTGCCAATTTGCATATAATATATTAATATCACAGGTTTCCATGTTAGTTAAAGTCGGACAAGACGCAGTACCTAGTATCCACGGACAAGAAGTCTACGCGTCTCAGACAATCTGTTACAATGGGAGAGTACAACTTTAAGGTTGTAGACTATTTTGTCTACCTCGGAACAATGATAACCAGCGCCGCAAACTTCAGCCTATAAATCCGAAGAAGTACTGTAATACGGCAAAGAAGAATGGACATTGACAGCAGCGGATGAGGCGGCGATTGGCGCTTTGAGCGATAAATTCTTCGGAGGATTTATGGACCTTTAAAAGTTGGCGAAGTCGCGAACTGTATGAGCTCTATAGGGACATCATACCCGCATGGATGAAGAAGCTCCAGTAAAAAAGGCGTACAAATTGAAGCCGTATGACTTTGGAGGAAAAAGGCAAGAGGGGACGCCCACCACTAAGATGGGAAGATCAGGTGCGGAAAGATATTTCCCATAAAAAGAAGAAAAAGAAGGACCTGAATTAATGTCTGAATAATATTATTAAGCACGAGTGAAATCTGCCGAATTTGTTTGACCGACTCAGTCACCCTGGAACAATACATCGTTTGTCCGTATATTAAAAATCTTTAGCCAAAAAAGAAGAAAAAGAAGGACCTGAATTAATGTCTGAATAATATTATTAAGCACGAGTGAAATCTGCCGAATTTGTTTGACCGACTCAGTCATCCTGGAACAATACATCGTTTGTCCGTATATTAAAAATCTTTAGCCAAAAAAGAAGAAAAAGAAGGACCTGAATTAATGTCTGAATAATATTATTAAGCACGAGTGAAATCTGCCGAATTTGTTTGACCGACTCAGTCACCCTGGAAAAATACATCGTATGTCCATATATTAAAAATGTTGAAGTAAATTAAGAAGAAAATAGTTCAAACACCACCATCAGAATGGAGTATGAAATGTTAAAGGCACATCAACAATTAAATTTCACTTTTTGAACTCGAAAGCAAGTTCAGAAAAGCAAATAATGAGATGTGTTCAGCACAAGGGCTGGCTGCCTTCTAACCAAATGTGTAACGTTTTCAATTAGGTAAACTATTTGGCCAGTCGTAAAGCCTACTCTGATGACCGGAACTGTTTGAAAGCACATCAAGGCCTACTCATTTCATTTTTTTTTGAAGAAAGAAATGGGACAATTCAAATAATTGAGTGTATAGACAAATCAGTTTAATGGAGAACCGGCCAGCCATTGCTACCAGGAGCAGAAGTCAGTCATGTTGCCGAACTCATAATTGTGTGAATCGGTGAACACTGAATTGTAAGTAAAACGGCTGTAGTCTGGATAGAGCTCTCTTGCTCACCAACACAAGCACACTATTTTGTTCTCTCCATTTGGGCGGCACTGCCCCAGGGACACGAACATACTCGCCAAATCACACCGAATGTTTGCCGAAGTCATGCATTACTGTGTTTTAGAGAGAGACACAGTCACATTTTCGCGCTCTTTGCTTGGGGAACCCTGATCTAGACTAAACGATTGGGCAGTCGACACCGCTTCTGTCAGAAATTAGTCGGCTGTTCGCTCTCTCTTACGCTCTCTTTGAGTGCATTTGGAAATATGTTAGTCTCGATCTAATCACAGTGATTTCCTATGGGCACCATAAGTATCTCGTTGGGAACTATGGCTTAACACCATGGAGTATGAGTGTAAGAGATAAAATTTGCGATGCCTCTTAATTTTGAGTGGTTATAGTGCCAATATATATACATTGTTTAGATCAGAGTCCGGCACGTTCCTATTTAAAGTGTACACAATAGCGCTGTGCGGCAGCTGCGTCGACACACCGACACTATACGAGCTTATACTGCTCTCTTTTGCAACAACAAAGAAGTGCTAAATGTGTGGACGCGGCGGCGTCTCATTTACTAAGCTATTTCTTACGTCAATCCAAAAATGAATGAAGAATGAACTATTCCCTTGATCTGTGTAACGGCTTGCAAAAGTGCGTGTTCCTTAAAATTATACCTTTCAATTTCCTTTCCCTTTTATGTACATGTAAATTCGACGACAATTTTTCCCTGTCACAACTTAATATATTTCGAACGCTTAATAGGTTAAGGTTTGGGAGGGTTATAAGTACAAGCATTGCGCTTGTGTGCGTAGCAGCGAAACACGAAGTTAACGTGTTTGACATTTCAACATGAGCAACAAGCAAACTAACAAATGCCTCGTGAGAGAACAAAAAGCCGAACACTCGCTTCATAAGAGAGCAAGCCGCTGAGCGTGCTAATTATAGAACCTGCGTATTCTCTTTCTCTATATCTCTACTTTTGGACACCACTGGTTTAGAAGGTTCGGTTTATGGTCCGGTTCGAGGGTTACAAAATACCTGAAACAAACTAATTTTAAGGGGTCCGGTTTGCAGCCTAGGTTATCGAACCCCGGAACACCTCAAGTACAACTGTCCGGCAAAGTAAAATAGTTTCAGTACAGCCAGCTGTAAGGTGCTTAATCTATCCTATTGTCCAAGTTTTGAACTAAACCTGTTTCGCTATATGAGATTAGCTGGCTGACAGTTGAACAAGTGAACCAAAATGGTCAATTATGATGGTGACAACAACAGGCCACAACAAACCAGTTGCCTCATTTTGAAAGAAAATCAAAAGCCATTTGGATGCTGCTGCTGCTGCTGCTGCAGCTGATGTGGTTGTTGTTGTTGATTTCTAGTTCGAGATATGTAAACGTAGCTTTGCCTTAATAATTGACATTGGACGTTGGAAAGTTGCAACCTGGGCCGGTTGTTGACCGTTGGTTAAGTGACTCGCCCGCGCCTTCAGGTCTGGAGAGCTGCGGCGGCAACTCCAACCAACGAAAGCAAAAGGATGGGCGTCTGCAGTTGCCGCTGGAGGGGCAGCATAAACAGGTTGGCAACTTAAGTTTTTTTTGCACTTCTCCTGGCTAAATGACGAAGAAAATTTCACTTTTGCTTTGGACAGGTCTTTTATTTCAAACCATTTTAGCAAAAAGCTTTACTAATTAACGCAGACGAAAAAATATAAACAAAAATAAAATTGTAATAAATAAAAATAATTGCGGTGATTGGTTAGCAATCATTTTGAGCAATCGAAGTGAATTGCCAATAGTTTGCAAAATGTTTGCCTCGAAATTCGTCTCAGAATTCTCTTGAATTATTAGTGCATACTTTTAGGCTGCCCAATCAACACAAAAACCAACGAAATGTGGCAATCAAAAACAATTTTCTACACAAAAAAAAAAACAAAAAAATAATAACAAAATTAATAAACACTCCAAGAGAACGGCCAGAAGGCAACGGGTATGTGCAAGTGTCTGTGTGTGTGTTTGTGTGTGCAACACCGAAACCAAATTCAATTTTTAATGCGCTTTTGCACTAGCTCAACTCACTAAGCATGAATATGGATAGCTGTCTATCCTATACGCTCCCCACCCCGCCTTTTACCTCTTACCCCTCCCTTGTGTTCATTTATCATAAAGTTGGAATATGAAGTGAATTCATTACAACACAATTTTCAGTGCTCCGTAAGCAGCTGAAGCAGTATAATTATCGCCGCAAGTCGTCTCTAAACAGTTTCAATCTTTGGGGGTTGTATAACTTAATATGCATCCTACATACAAAATATAAATATAGAGAAAGCCTTAGCACGTAAGTTTTCCAAAGTTGGGCACCCATTGGCCCGTTGCGCCCTCGAAGCCCGGCCCGTTATTGTTTTCAACAAAATACTAGCACCATTTGATGGCGACCCAATCGATACCGATTTCAAAATAAAAGGCCATTAAGTTTTTGAAAGTATAAGAAACCGTCTTGTTGATTTGGGTAACCCCCGAAATCGGTTTTCGTAACGATTTCTTTACTTAATGAACCTAAGCTTTTAATTCGAAGTATTCTTAGATCGTAAAGATATTTTTTGGTAACAGTTTAAGACATATTTTTGTTCAGAAGGCAGCATCCAGCTTAGAGATGATAACTCTAGGCAACAAGGTCTAGTTTATTGCAGGATTGGTGGTGATTCTAGATGATTTTCGTGTCCTGAACACGAATCTGTTTTCAGAAATGGTCCATCACGTTGAGATTTTCTGTAATTTGAGCTTAAAGTTGCAAAAAGTGCCTACTTTTACCCTTTTCAGAAGCATATTGTGGGGAACCAATATAATTTTGATTTGCATTTTTTTAATATTATTTCTTAACTTTAAAATAAGCTATCCCAAACAATTCTACGTTTTTTTTCAATGAAGATATACCATTTTATTATTAATTGTATCCGAGTTCACAAACACCCAATATATTGTTGCTGTCCCAATGTATGCAATCGATTTTGTTGAAAATTTTCATTGAAATTCTATACAAATTAATAGCCGGCTGTAATTAATATACGGCTGCAAGGCATAGTTTTGTGCAGCAGACAGTTTTGGATTTTTATCATTATCGAGACAATGTATTCAAAATGATATATACAGCCATGCTCCTATTTTCGCTTTTGCAAAACTTTTACGATTTCAAACCGGTTTTTGCACCAAATTTGGACTGAAAATTCGCGAATGCGAAAACGGGAGCATGGCTGATATTCGCTTAAAAAAATCGTGTAATTCTTTGGGATAGTTTATTTTAAAGTTAAGAAATAGTAATCTACGATAATATCAACGAGAAGCCTAAGCTAACTTCGTCTGTGCCGAAGTTTTTATACCCTTGCAAATGCTGTTTTTGAAATGTCAGAGAGACTTAAAAATCAAACATTTTTGTAACTAAAACCCATTTTCCGACAGATAAACATCTGATTTCGACCAAATTACGCGAATCTTTTCGAAAACATATCAAGTAAACAATCGCGGAGATTAAGAAAGATAAAATTTAAAACAGAAAAGTTTTTCTCACTAAGACTCATTATCCGACCGATAGATGTAGTCACCCGATGTCGATCAACTTTTCCAAATTAGTTTGAAAGCGTTTAATATTAAGAATCACCGACTTTAAGAACGATTTGCTTGAAAACAAAAAAGTTTTTTTCACTAAGACCCATTTTCCGACCGATCGGCCCAATGGCAGCTATAAGATATAGTCATCCGATTTTAACCAAAATTTGCAAATCTGTTTGACTACATATAATATTAATAATGGCTGAGTTTTATGACGCTAGCATTGAAAACAAAAAAGTTTTTCTCAGTAAGACACATTTTCCAACCGATCGGTCCTATGGCAGCTATAAGATATAGTCATCTGATTTTGACCAAAATTTGCAAATCTGTTTGAAAGCATAGAATAATAATAATGACCAAATTTAAGAACGCTAACAATGAAAACAAAAAAGTTTTTCTCACTAAGACCCATTGTTTGACCGATGGTTCCTATGGCAGCTATAAGATATAGTCATCCGATCCGGTCGGTTCCGACATATTATCAGCGTGCAGTAAATAGAAGACTCTGTGCAAAATTTCAGCTCGATAGCTTTAAAACTGAGAGACTAGTTTGCGTAGAAACAGACGGACAGACAGACAGACGGACGGACAAAGCTCTATCGACTCAGCTCGTCGCCCTGATTAAGAATATATATAGTTTATGGGGTCGGAAATAAATATTTCTATGCGTTGCAAACTTCTGGGCAAAATTATAATACCCTTTGCAAGGGTATAAAAAACCCAACCCTGCAATACACTGGACCTTGTTGCCTAGTGTTATCTTGATTACAGATGTATGTTCTCCGGCTCGAGGTCAGGTTGTTAGAAAAAACTATTTTATGTTTCTTTTTGCGGATATATTTTGCTTGCTCTTCATCAACCGTCTTCACGGCAAAAAACGTAGTCTTTAAGACTCAATACCGTCTGGTAGAATTAAGGGCCACAGCGGTTGGAGATGTTTTAACCGACAGGGTGTAATTGGGTTTTTCCAGTACCTCCTCATTCGCATCAGCCAGAGTTATGGCAATTTAACTCCAATCTCATTAGGGTAAAGTTAATTTTAGGTATCAAATAACAAAGAAAGACTTGAAAGCATTTATCTTCAATCAAACTACTTCAGTGCCTCTTTCAAGCCATTTATGGTTAGAAAAAAAGACTAGAAAAGTGTCAAATGATAGCTGAAATCCATTCGCACTCTCTTAGAGTTGAGGGTGTAAAAAATGACCTGAAATAGATGTAAGTTTAAATTGTAAACAACTTTAATAAACTTGTAGCCTCAAGTTGGCTTTGTCTCTAATGTCAAACTGAAAAAAAAGCATATACCTAACACAGCTTCCATTTTAGTCAGTACAAAATAATACTTGCTACAGGCAACACCACAACTAAAAAATAAGAAAATAATATTTATCAGATATTTTTACAATTCACAGGTAAGTAAAAAAAACAAAACAAAAATAAAGAAAAACTGCTGAATTTTTGTGCTAAAATTGGTATTCTTAGACTTTGCACAATCCAATATGGACCTTCAGGTACGAACTTGTGGCGGCCAACGATATATTATATTTACGGTAAGAAGACCGCAAATAAAAAGACTCAAGTTGTTGGGGAGCAACTGCTCCCAGAAGACAAGAAGGAGATTTGCAACCCGGCCCAAGAAAAGCAAGCGGCGCTCGACCGGGCCAAGGATAAAGACAAGAAGAAGAAGGAGGCCCAGGCAAGGAAGATGTTAAAGACCGTGGCAAGGATAAAGTCAAGAAGAAGAAGGAGACTGGCAATCAGGCCGAAAGAAAGCAAACGGCTGTAGGCTGCGGCAAGGTTAAACGTTTAGACAAGGCTGTTCCCGAAGCGAAGAAAAACGAGATGTGGATCATTTCAAAGCATGGACTGCTCCTGTATTTCAGTAGGCTCAAGACAATCTTTTGGGTATGGTGAAATTCTTGCTTGTTGTATTCATTGCCTTTTTTTGCGGGCAAATATTTCGGAGTGAATGAAGCCTCACCCTAAACCACCAGAGGATCAAGAAGCTGCTTTTAAATACCCTGGTTAGCGCTTATAGATGGAAGCGGCGGACCCCAACAAACTTTGTGTTATTTTTGGAAACAAAGTAAATAACAAAATTTTGAAGTTCTTACTAGATGAAGCCTCTACCCACACCGATCCGTAGCCATCTCCATAACGAAACTTCACAAGTCGCAGCAAACTTCTGCGCGTGGCAGGTATTCGCATCGACGGAATACGGATAAGGAGGTCCAAACAGAGGCATTAGACAATGAAGAGGTCCAGTCTGGCGCTGTAGCCACGAATGAAATGGTTGAACCTAACACCCGGTCCAACCGCGGTGGCCCTTAACGCAGCACAACCGAAGGTATCAATGGAACCACCACCCCTGTTGTTTAATACAGCTCCAACCGTTGTGGCCCTAAATGCTGAAGTACCGCAGCTACCAATGGAACCGTTACCCCAGACGTTTAACACAGCTCCTGTATTCCAGTGGGCTCAAGACAATCATTTGCTTTTGGTGAAATTCACACTCACAAGCTCATCATATTCATTGCCTTCTTTGCGGGCAAATATTTTGTATTGAAGCCTCACCCTAAACCACCAGAGGGTATTTGGGGCTTCATTAAGAAGCTGCTATTGAAATACCCTGGTTAGCTTATAGCTGGAAGCAAGCCCCAACAAACTTTAAAAAAAGCTAAATTTCAAGTCAATCAGTGTTTTTTGGAAACAAAGTAAATAACAAAATTTTGAAGTTCTTACTAGATGAAGCTAAATCACATTTTAAGACTAATTAAATATGTCGGCGGAATATTGCCATGTATTTTGAGCAAGGTTTTAGTTCTCTTTTTGATGGGGCTTACAGTGGGGATCAGAGATCTATAAGAGTGCCATTTATACCCTTTGCCCCTTTGCATCAATACCCTTTGTAAAAGCGTTTGCGATGTAGCAGACACCAAACACTTGAAGTCAAATCAATCTATTAGTGGCATTTTTGCGAATGAGTGTCTTGTGTACTGTGTACGTAAGTATGTATATTCTTGATCAGCATGACGAGCTGATCCGATTATGCTTGGTCTGTCTGTCCGTCTACACAGAATCGAGTCGAGCTAGATTTTTTGATGACTTTAGGTGGAACTTTTCTTTTCATGAAATGTTTCAAAATGGGTTGCTTTTCGCTTGTAGCATCTGACATTTTTGTGCAGCTGTGTCGGTGTAATCCACTTGGGCCAACACGGCTTGCACTTTATACAAAACACAAAATCCACCTGCTTGTTGCTGACTTCTATCAATTTGAAGTTTTTCCATCACTTCTTATTTTGATGATGACGATCTTAAGTTGTTCAGCAGAACAACTTGCTCCCTGATCAAGTATAAATTTTCACTGATCCTTCTGCTGAACTCGAGTGATGCGGTATCATGATAGAGGAGCATGTATCGAAGATAAAGTATGCTACTTTGAAGTGATACTGCTCCCACCAACAGTAATTGTGTATCGATAGGCATGCTATTGGTAACAATATACACATTTTGTGCATTGATTGCAAAGATAAGCTTTTTTATCGGATGTAAATAGCTATAATAAATTCTAAAATTTAATTAAGCCTAATTGTGACTTCGTAGATGCAAAATTTATGTTGACACGGAGCACTAATGTGTCTACGCCGCCTTTTCATGCATAATTTTTTTCTGATACCTGCTCAGGGGTCAATTATTCTGCTGAACACGCCCATTGTCTTTACTTAAAAGTTGGGCTTTTATTCTTTGTTGGTAACGCGGCGCCAGATTCACATGCTTTTAAAAGTGTGCCCATTTTAGGATTCGTATGTGAGTGTGCACATTTTTGAATTGGGCTGTAAATGTGACCATTCGGCTGGTTCGATAAAGTAATTATCGATAAATTGTTTGCATTGCTGTGCTTAAACTTGCTGAGGCCAATCCAAATAAATGAGGACCCTGAAAATTTCGAGATTTTGCACTTATTCCGTCCCGTCCCGATCTTGACCAACAATTTTCAATTCAATAAAGTCCCTCCCGATGACGCACTTTTTTTTGCGGGTCCCGCGGGAATTCCGTGTTCATCATTTGTTCTCTTCCATGCACAGGATTGGCCATATTCAACGGACTCATCTGGCCACACTATATCTTTAGACAGCGATGCCAGATCGACTAATTACATAGCGCGTTTGATGAGTCAGTCCAAGTAGATTCTTACCATTGAACAGTACACGCCACGCGAACGCTCTCAGAGTGTTGAAATTTACATTCAACAAAACAAGTCAACCGAAGAAGCTCATTTCACGTTGAACGGAGCGGTAACTAAACAAAATTGCCGTATTTATGCCACTGAAAATCCACTAGAGATTCAAGAGGTACCTCTTCACAATAAAAAAAGTACATGTTTGGTGCGGCGTTTGTGCCAAAATGGTAATTGGTCCGTTTTATTTCGAAAATTAAGACGGTTACCGTCAATCAGATGCGTTATAATGATATAATAAAAAATTTGTTGATGCCAATTGTTCGTCAAAAGCGTATGGTGCACTACTGGTTTCAACAAGATGGCGCTTCACCACACACAGAAGCCGCGCTACAATCGCTTTTTTGAGGTCATTGTTCCCTGGACGCGTTCACCAGATTTGTCGCCTCCAGAATTCTTTTTGTGGGGCTATTTGAAATCAAGCTAAAGACCCTGGAAGGCCTGAAAAACAATATCCGCCTAGAAATAGTCGCCATTTCGGCCGAAATGTTGACCAAAACCAGGGAAAATGCTGCTAAAACGGGCTCAATACGCCGTAGCCGCTCAAGACAACCAATTACAAGATATCATATTCAAAAAGTGATGTAAACAAATCTACTTGAACTCAATTAAGGGCCGATTTCACATCTTCTACATAGAGCTATCTGTCACATAAACTTACGAATAGTAGAGTAAATTGTGAGCTTATCTGACACATAGCAGATATTTGGAAGAACAGAAATCGGCCCTAAATGATTTTTATCACGAATAGAAAACCAATTGTGTTTTTCTTTAATCTTTTATAAAAAAAACAAGAAAAAAAGTCGGTCAAGCCCGACTATAACATACTCTGTACCCTTACACTCGCATTTGCTCAGGAGTCAAAGGGCCAGTTAACCCCGCGCACAACGCGGTGCGCTCTCTAAGTTTCTCTCTCTCTCTCTTTCTCTCTCGCACTAAGATTGCCTGTGTTGAACGGTTAGGGTATGTTGCTGTGGTTGTTGGTGGGGGGGGGTGGGTGGTGTTAACTGGCCGTTTTTTGCCCATAACTTGAGTATCGTTCATCCGATCTTTATCATTTTTTCAGCAAATCGATAAATAATTTTGTTTACAAGGTATCTCTAGAAGGAACAAGCGATCTATCTCCAAAACTGTAGGAGATATGAAGTTTTTTCCAAATTGCGGGGGCGGGGAGGGGGCGTGGCAAAAATTGAAAATAAACTTGATCTGCCTGCAAGTATAAGAAATATATGTCCCATACATGTTAAACCTCTATCTCTTACCATCTCTGAGATCTCTTCGTTCATACGGACGGACGGACGGACAGACGGACAGACGGACAGACGGACGGACGGACGGACAGACGGACATGGCTATATCGACTCGGCTGTTGATGCTGATCAAGAATATATATACTTTATAGGGTCGGAAACGATTCCTTCTCCCTGTTACATACTTTTGCACAAACTTAATATACTCTATGTACCTTCGGTACAGAGTATAAAAAAAAACATGGGTCCGTGGTATATGGCCAACCCTGTACATAAATAAACGGAAAGGAAATCTCTCTCACTAACATTGTAAGACCATTTGAAGACACACACACACACGTACAAAGGCCACAGACAGCGCAGCTCTGGCTCGTCGATTAGAGTTCCCAAGCGATTATGGCATTGCAGGCATGAGAGAAGGGAGTTGTTTTTTGATTTTGAACCAGGCAAAGAACGCTGATGATTTGGTAGAGATACCAATGAAACAGCTGTTCGGTCAACTAGCCTCCTTTGTGGTGTGGCCTGTTCCTGTTTTAAAGTTATGTACAAACAAAGCGAGACCTCGAGCCAGCAAAAACTTGAAGTTTTAAACGGGATTTGTTTTGTCAACTTGACTTTCTTGCCAGCAATAAGTAGTAATAAGCCGAGTTTTGACATGATTTTGAATTGATAATGCATATTCGGCTAATATTATATATTTACGCATGTTCTTAATTTCACTTCCACGGTAAGTTTTCGAAAGTGGAATTGATACATATTCTCGCAACAACAAAACCGAAAAAGTTTTTCGTTTTAAAAAGGTGGAATGAAAAGTAATTGCCAAATTACGCACTCATTCACTTGTTAGATGCATTTAAAGTAGATATCTGTTTATTTTGTGATTAATTTAGAAATTTTTAATGAAATTTGATTTACATTTAAGTCTTTAGTAGAATTACAAAAGTTTATTTTTTTGTTAATGTATCCATAATTTGGCACTGCCAGCAAAAACGAAGAGTAAAACCTAAAAGTTAACATCTCTCGTTTCGACTTGTGGCTTCTCTCTTGTGTATCTAGTGCCATTCTCCCTTGAAACGGTGGTTTACCAAGAGTATAAAGAGAGCAATTTCATTCGGAATTGAGAACACGAAAACGTAAACGAAGCGGAATTGCTTTCGATTTAGTTTTCCAAAAGTTGTGTTATTAAAAACATGCCTGTTTGCTATAGATTCATAAGTTCTGAAAAAAAGCTGACTAGTATTACTCTTTGAACCGATTCTTGTTCCAGGCAGAGAGGGTCTGGTTCGGAAAGTTAAGTTATAGGTAGTTACGTTATGGTTCTTCGGGATTCGGTTCAGAGCCGGTCTATCGATCTTTTGAATAGCAACATTTATTGTTAGTGTGAAAAATCTGAATATAAAATTGAGTGAAAAATTAGTTTTAACTGTCTCATTCATATCATAAGGACGCACGTACTCGGCTTCTATCTGCCTTTTACATAAATTTGCACAAACTCATTATATCTTTTGTACCTTTGTTACAGCAAAGACCAAAATTTTTGCAACTTCGAAATGTTCTGTTTCAAATGAAGTAAACTTATGAGTATGCTTACCCCAGCACATTTGCTCTCCATAAGGCGGCTTTAATTTGTTTGGTCACTCATCAAACGATCAATCGATCATCACCAATCACTTACAGCACACTTTTGATAAGCTTGTAGATGTTTGTATGCGCACAAAACATTTGTATGTATTTTTACTATATTTTCACACACTTAAACAAAAAGCCAAAAATCATTTCTTATCAAAAAAAACAACAAAAGTTATTAGAGTTTGTTTTCACAGCGCGCCGGCACGTGCTATACGAACAATGGTCGAGCTGAGACTTGTTTTGTGACTTGCGGTAAACTCAAGACCAAGTCGGAGTCGAAGCCGGAGTCGGACTTGGAGTCGAAGTCGAAGTCTTCGTCGGCTGCCAGCTTGGCCAGCGGTCGTCAAAGAAATGTAAAAGCCAAAGCGCCAGCAGACCCCAAAAGAAGTGGCAACAACTAAGAAAGCTCTGCGCCAGGTTGTTGCTTGTGGTGGCCAACGATGTAAGCACCAACAACAAGACAGACCGTCATATGCATGTAGGTACATACGTGGGTCGATTGATAAGTAATAAGAGTATGAGAGCGACAAATTTTGACCCAGGTTAATATGGAGTTCTTGGAATCGTTACTAAACTTCTTCAAGAAGACTTTTTCTTAAATCGGATCCGGGTCATTCTCTCAAAATACCAGTATATGGCCTGAATCTGCCTACACAGAAAAAAATAAGATCAGGTATTTCAATATCATATTAATAATTTCAATATTTGCATATCAAAGTGAAACTATTTAATATCAATATGAACCTGTAATACCACATTGATACTAAACATATTATATTGAAATGTGAAATGATCAAAGTAATATGAAAAATGCCCTAGTGATATGATTTGAGATCAAGGTAGACATCGAAATTCTGAAAGTAGAAAGAGACACACAGAGTTTCTCAAATCAAAGAGAGACAGCAATAGTCTATCTCGAAAAAAGCAAAAACAATGCTCATTGCTCTGCTGCCGCAAGCGCGAAAACGAGTGCCGGTCGTTTTTTCTTCGTGAACGTTTCGAAGTTGGCGTCGGGTCTGCAGCGAACTTCTAGCTTCTTCTAGCTAATTTCGTCATTCGATCTGTGCTGGCGCTTGGGAAAGCTAAAAAAAAATTTCAACGGTAAAAGTGAATTGCATGTGTTGTTTTTGGTGTACTTGCAAATTTATAAATTGTAAAAAGGCTATTGCCTTTATTCAGTCGCTAATAGTATGTACGATTATAATACACACACTCACTTTTTCACTTTGAGCTCTCTACGCAGTAGAAGTGCGTGTTTTAAATATGTACATACGTATGTATACATATTTTGTGTCCGCGATGCGTTTTTTTTGGACTGCCCTTGAACGTCAAGCAGCAGACAAGCATACATGCATATGCAAACATGCGTACATACCAATGTACATGCAAAATATGCATGTATGTATGTATATGTGTGCTGGTTGACGTTCAAGGGCAGAACAAAAAAGCGCATTCTCAGCCTTAGCTTTCGGCAGATTTCGCACACATGCACAAAAAAACTTATGCGAGTTTAAATATATTAATTTTTTATAATTTTCAGATTAAAATGGAAGACATCCAACTCTATGAGCTGATACTAAAACTTAGCTTAACTAACTTGCAGTGTGGATTTAACTTCGACCGCCTTAATTACATTTCTTCCAGCGACAAAGAGCAGATTTTTCAAGAAAGATAATTGTCATAATAATTGTAATATGTATTATAAAAATATTGCTTTGATATTATAAAAATAAAGCATTGGTATTACAATAATACCCTTTTGATATTTTAAAAATATTTCTTTGATACTAAAACCATGTAATACAGGATTTTTGAAAATATGGCTTTGATGCTATAATAATATATCATTGACATTAACCAATATCAAATTGTTGATCTGAAAAAATATCACTTTGATGGGTTCGAAATGTCAAAGTGATATATTCGAACATATCATTTGGGTATTTTTCAGATGAAGGCCGATTTGATACTACAAAATACCAGATTGATACTAAATATCGTGATCTTATTTTTCTGTGTATAACTCCAGCCAATGGCAGTACTGAGTCCGAACAGTGGCGACTGTGGAAACAATTCGTTGCTCGTAGCCTAGCTCATACCGTTTCACTTCTTCGTCTCCATTTCCCAGAATTAGTTTCGTTTTTTTATTACTCAATAACTTATCAAGCGACCCAAGCATGTAGATATAAATGTTTGTCTATGAAGTTGATTTCGATGCGCTTTTTGCACATTGCTGGACTTTTTCTACTCGTATTCAATAGAATTCATGCTTCATGGTGAAGGCATCTTTGCCGCACAGCGTCTAACGGCACTTTATGGCCAGCTTAAGGTTTGCTGCTCTCCCTCGCGCGCTCAGCCAATAAATAAATAGTATCAGCTTCTTCTTCATCTTCTTCGCTTTTTTAATAGATTTAAACCAAAACGAAGCAATTAATTAGTTGATAATGAGGCAAGTGACATTTGAGTGGACATATTTATGCAATTTGTAAACATATTTATGATGTGTTTACATTGTACAATTTATAATCTGCAGAGTGCAACGATTTGAGGGTATTGATATCTGATTGATTAGCCAATCAATCGCATTCAAATCATTTACTCATATGTGGGGTAGAGTTCAATGGAAATTTATTACTTTCACCCAGAATTTATTGAATTGATTTCAAAATATAACAAAGATTGAACTAAAGATTCGTGAATCTGCTTTGAATAGACCTAAACAGGTACGGTAAAAGGTATCTGAAATTTCCAGTACCTAGGTATAGTTACTTTTTAATAAGCCTTTTCAAGCATGGCTTATCAAACACCAACTATCCTAAAATGTTCAGGACCTTATTAATTTATTTATTTTAATTGCAGCTTCGTCTAAAAGACACAGCTACAATTTACTAGAATATAAAATGATACAAAATAAGGGGGGTAGAAAGGAAAACAAAAAGAGTAAATAGAAGAAACACCTTCCGATCTGGTGGGGGTAATTTATTTTATCGGTATGATCAGCTACGCCCCTGCTCGCAGCGTTGGTGATAGGAAGAAATTTCCTAGAAAAACTAGAAACTATGCAAGTACAAGATTGTGAAGAATAAAAGACCGCAGGCCTTCGTCGGAGAGGTTATCACTGAGAAGAGGAAAGATATTATTGTTATCCCTACACAGAATGCGAAAAGGACCATTAGAGGCATATAAAGTAGAAGCAACAGGAAGCCTCAAGGGAATATAGTTTCGTGTTTGTCTTGAAGGGACATTAAGGTTCACGCGTCCGAGTAGGTACTCAGCGTCAATATTACCCTTTATTAGCTTGTTTAGAAACATTATACCCAACATGGTACGTCTATGCTCAAGTGAAGGTAAGTCTAAAAGCTTAAGCTTGGAAATATAGGGAGGAAGTCTCAACTGTAGGTTCCAACCCAGATTGCGAAGGGCAAACAAAAGGAACTGCTTCTGGACAGATTCGATACGTTTACACAGGGTGAGTGATTGAGGGTTCTCCAACTCCAAATAGGCCTCACTAGGGATATAAACAAAAGCTTGGTCGTGTAGGGATCATTGAACTCCTTAGACTAACGTTTAATAAAACCTAACAATCCCATGGCTTTATTCACAGAAAGTTCAATGTGAGTGCCAAAATAAAGTTTATATATAAATTAAGTTAGTACCCAGATCATGGAAAGATTCAACTTGTTCAAGTTGATAAGAATCCAATAAATAGTTAATCAGAAGAGGGGTTCTACGATAAAAAGTCATAGATTTACACTTGTCCCTGTTCAAATGCAACAAATTGTAAGAGCACCACATAAATATGGAATTCAAATCAACCTGAAGCAAAGCAGAATCGTTGGGCGAGTTGTGGCACAGGAATATCTTTAAGTCATCTGCGTACATCAGCGCACGAGAATGCTTAATTACATTAGGCAGGTCATTAATAAATATCACGAAGAGAAGAGGTCCAAGATGGCTGCCCTGGGGAACTCCAGAGGTCACAAATACCGGATAAGAAGTGCTACTATTAAAGACTACTTTCTGAGTTCTAGACTGGAGATAAGAAATCCCAGCAGACGCAATTTCAAAATCAGAAGGCAATGAGAGACACTGTCGAAAGCCTTACTAAAATCAGTAAAGATAACATCTGTTTGTTTACCTTGAGTGAAGCCATGAATCACTGAAGAAGTAAATTCCAGTAAGTTTGTAGTAATGGATCTGTTTTTGAACAAATCCATGCTGGTTCGGCGATATAAAAGGAGAACATGAGTGCTGTAACCGAGATGTTATAATTTGTTCAAAGAGTTTAGGTATTGCAGAGAGTTTCGCAATGCCCCTGTAGTTTGAAATGTCAGAGCGAGAACCCTTTTTATGTAAGGGAACAAAAAACGGCCAGTTAACACCCCTCACCCATAACCACAGCATCCCGTTCAACAAAAGCAATCTTAGTGAGAGAGAGAGAGAGAGAAACTTAGAGATGAGCGCGTATAACTCGTGAGCAAATGCGAGCTGCGACATTAAGGGTACAGAGTATGTTATAGTCGGGCTTGACCGACTTTCTTTCTTGTTTATTTTTATCTTTCAGACTAACTAGGCTAGAATTTCTATTATTTGAATTTTTGGACCTAAGTAATAGGTTAGATTAGGTTGCGATAGTAGAAGCGGTGAAGCTTCTTCACTTAGGCCCAAATAACCCCTAAATATGTTTTTTTAGACAGTAAAGGGTGGACCTTCCCTTATGAACTACTTAGAAAGTAGACCTAAGTAATAAAATACATATTTAAATATTGACAATCATTAACAATCGCCTATATCTATCAACATTCGGAAACTTTCTACATATTTCATCAACTGCAGTATTATCTTGAAATTTTATTAAAAATAGTCTTGGCCTAAATACATAGGAAGTAAAACGATATGGGCAAGTTTTTTGAACTTCTTAAGAAGTAAAATTAGCGACACTGTTGAAAGGGTTCTTGAATATAATTTGGTTTGTTGTGTGTTAAATAAAATGCTGTCATTTATAATCAATTCTAAATGGCAATCGCATTTTGAAACCATTCAATCCGGTCGGTTCCGACATATTAGCAGCGTGCAGTAAAAAGAAGACTGTGCAAAGTTTCAGTTTGCGTAGTTTCTAGAAATCTTTCAAAATTTGACAACTCAAATGAGAATTTTGGAAATTTCGCAATTTTTTTTTTTTTTTGACAGTTCGGTGTACACCTTCTATATTTACCCGTCTAATATTGCCGTCTATCAAATCTATATAATAACACTAGTTTACAGCCAAAAAGACCCATTTCTACTGAAACTATTTTTAAGTGTAGTTTGGATTGGTGATCTCAAAATTTTTTCATGGCAACGTTTTTTAAATATGAATTTTTTCCATTTTTTCGATAGGTGCACATCATAATCGTCAGATGGAGTCAAGCAAGATATGAATCGAAAGTTAAATGAATGGTCAATAATCGCATAAAACACTATTTTCAAATCGGTTAAGTAGTTTGAATACAATAATAAAAAATATTTCAAAAAATTCAATTTTTGGCTCGAAAACGAAATAAATTTCGTTTCCAAACGCCTAGGAAAAATATTTAAAAATTCAAAAAAACTATTTTTATTTTTTCTACTTAAAAACCACACTTCAGCGAAAAAAATAAGATATTGATGAACAAAATCAATAAATGAATTCAAGAGCTGGGAGCAATTATGTGCTGAAAAAAGTGGTATTTTTGAGATTTTTTAAAATTAAATTTTCCTTTGCTTCGACTTTTGTTCTGTTCTGGAATTTTTTTCTAATTTGGCTATTCGCCCACTTCTAATATTGACCAAAAGACGAAGAAAATAGAAAAAAAAATTTCATAACACTTAAAATACTCAAATTTTACTATTAGTTCCTTTACTTAAATTGATTTAGCTACAATATTTATTTATAGATTTTCTTCATCAATACCTTATTATCTTTGTAGAAGTACGATTCTTATATTGAGAGAATAAAAATAATTTTTTTGGATTTTTTTATATTTTTCCTAGGCGATTTAAAATGAAATTTCTTGCATTTTCGAGCAAAAAATCGTTTTTTTTTGAAATAGTTCTGGTCATTGTTTTCAAACTTCTAAACCGATTTGAAAACAATGTTCTACGTTAATATTGACAATTTAATAACCTTTCGATTCATATCTTGCTTGACACCATCTGACCATTGTGAATTGAGATGTGGCATAAAATGTAAGTGCACCTACCGAAAAAAATGCATATTTAAAAAACGTTGCCATGAAAAAATTTTTGAAATCGATTTTTTAGACAACCAATCCAAACTACAATTAAAAATAGTTTCAGTAGAAATGGGTCCTTTTGGCTGTAAACTCTTAGTTCGAGTGAAAAATTTGCAAAGATCTACACAATTGAAACTTTGGCAAATTTCGTGGTGTTTTTGCTTCCATTTTCACTTTTGCAAATTTTTGCGATTTCAATCCGGTTTTTGGACCAAATTTTAACACAAAATCGCAAAACTTTTGCGAAAGCGAAATTGTTAGCATGGCTAATAAGCTTATATAAAAAAATTTGCAACTTTCTTCTATTCAAATTCTATTTACCCGTCTGAAATTGCCATATATCAGATCTTTATAATAATCCAAGCTCAAATGAGAATTTTTACAAATTCCGAGATTTCTTTGGCCATGAATTGACACTGAATTGTCATCTGGCAGTTTCCTAGGCCTATTCTGAGCCCATTGATTTCATTTCTAAGGAACTCTCTGATGGGATGAAAGACTTTCTGGGAGTTCAAGTACCCATAGGCTTCACAACAGTGGCTAAATTCACTCACCTGATGGCCGCTGGCTGTTGCTGCTGCTGCTGCTGGTGATGATGGGCCGCCAACATTCGCATGCTGCCCCCAAATCTTTGTCCACTACACTCCAGGGTTTCCATCTCACTCGCAGGATAGCCATGATGGCCTTTTGCCGTTGCCTTGCTGCCCTTTCGACTGAGGCGACTCACGTGCGAACCCCGCTCCGAATTGCATTTGGAGCCGCATAGCGAATTGTCACAGAAGCGACAGCATTTATTATAACTAAATGTCGAAGTGCACAACGTGCAAAATGAATCCAATTGAGATTCGGCCTGATCATCGTGATCCTGATCCAGATCCATATCCATATCCAGATGTCTTCGAATTTTCAACGTTTGCGTATTACTGCTTTGATCCTCATCCGAACAGAAATGATATCTTTCACTTTCCGTATCCTCTTCCTCCTCGTCGCCCAAGCTGCTGCTGCCTTCAGCCGAACCCTCCTCCTGCCGGTTGGTGGCCAAACCAAAACTGCTTAAGGGGCAGGAGGGATAACGTGTGAGTGGAAATTGATGGTTATTGTATTTGCTGGCCATCGAGAGGTTTTCATTGAAGTAGATCACATTGCTGCCCTCTCCTCGGTCTCTGTCTCGGTCTCGGCTAATGCTTAGGTCGTGATATTTGCGCAGAAATGCGGCATTACAATCCGCGGCTGTGTATTCGTGTAGTTTTTTGGGTTTCTGGACGGGCAATTGTTGGACTTGGGGTATTATAACGTTCTGATGGTGGTGGTGGTGGTGGTGATTGTTGCTAGTCTGTGGTTGAGGATTGCTGCTATTCTGGTTGTGATTGTTATTGTTGCCGCCGGAGCGCAACAGGTCGAACAGTCGTTGCTTGAGGTCGCGCATGTCGCATGTCTGCAAGTATAGAGAAAAAATCAAATTTTAAATTTGCCGGCAACAATCATTTGAGTTGCTTTGCAGTGCAAATATTAGAGATGAGCACAGCCACGGCTGTGACTGGTAACAGTCACTGCGACTGCTAATTACATATGAACCAATAGGTGGTTCTATTTTCAGCCTACAGAAACAAAACAATTTACCCATTTTACCCATACTCCTATTATGTAAGAACAGGAATTTTGTTCTCGCAACGCTCGGATGTCGTAATTTTATTAAACAAAAACATCATAATGAAAACGATTCAGAATAACAATCGTTTTACTTTTAAAATCCATTCGGAAATGGGAACTGACCTGTACATTTTATATGAAGTTTCCCCTCCCCCCCCCCCCCCCTTCCACATACACGTCCCAGTCACAGTTACTTTATATAAATAACTCATCTCTAATCGAAAGTTTCAAGTCAACCAATTCCAATTGAAAGCTTTAAAAGCTTTGACAAGCATTTTAAAGCTTTCACATGAATTTCGTTTTGTCTTCTTCTAAATCATGAGTGTATGGATGTACAAAAAACCTTTATTTCGCCTTAACATGTTTCTCTTCCTCACTTCCATCATCTTCTGAGTCGCAATCAGAATCTTCTTCCCCTCCGTCCTCCTCCTCCTCGTCATCATCATCGTAGTCTTCTCCATCTTCATCTTCTTCGGACAAATTCAACTGCTTTATCTTTGCCAGCAGCTCATCTCGTGTATGCGCCACTCGTTTGGCCTTTTCCTCGGCCTCTAAAGCCTCCTCATCTTTCTTCTCTTCCTTTTCCGTCTTGCCCTTGGCCATGAAACGGAGGAATGCACGACGCTTGCGCTCCGAGAACGATTTTATCAAACGATCCATTTCCGCCTGTAGCTGTTGTTCCTCTTGTGGTGTGGGTCCAGCTGCTTCAATGGACACCTCATCGGCGGTCTTCAGGCACTTGGCACAGGCATGTGCTTTGACCGCACAGTCGCGACAAATGACATGGTAGGCCTTTTTCACGGTACGCTGCTGACAGCGGGTGCACGTTTTGGCCTGGGTCAGGGGTTTATATTTTTTGTATTTGATTTTCCATTCGATCACCTCCTTGCAACGCTGACACACAGTGGAGACGTGCATCTGGTTGAGTCGCGTCTGCTGGGGCGTTTTGTCGTGCAAATCATTTTTAAAGACGAAACGATTCTTGTGCTTCTGGGCACGTGTGCGTTGGACATTGCCGCGCTGCGAACTCATGGTGGCAACTGTGCGGGCGGGTTAAACATTAATGTAGAGACAGTTGTGAGCTGAATTTATGTGTGGACACCTACCTTATCAGCACTTAAGAAATAGTTTATATTTGTATGAAACCAAATTGCAAATAAAATGTTTTGCTGTAAATAACAGTGTGACCAGCAGTTGCCAGTTGTTAGAGATGCGACTTCTTTGAATGTAACTGTTACTCATCTCGTGTGGTTTAAGGTAACGAGTGAATTTTGGTGATGGAGGTGAACACGTGACTGGCAACCTAGATGTTAAGAAATTGCATTCGTAAGCGATTTAAACTGACAAAACCAATAAATAAACGAAATTCGTATAAAAATCGAATAATGATGTTCCCACACGGTTGCCAACAATGGCTGATGGTTCAGAAAAATTTTGCCATTTTAGTTTTATTTGTTTAATTTTTCCGTTAGGGTCTTAAAAACATCCTGTAAAACTTCCAAGCAGATACGGAAATATGTTTTAAAACAATAATCATGTTCAATAATTTTTCCGACCCTCGTATATGGAAAAAGTTTTCATCAACTCTCGTATTTGTAAAAATTTCATGTTTTTTTGAAATTTTTTAATCAAACAAGCTATAAAATGTTCGTAATTTTGATTTTGAAAAAATTTACAAGGACTTTTTTGGTCTTGAAAAAAAATTTTACATGGAAATTTTTGGAGATATTTTTTATCAGATTTTTTTGACCAAAATTTATTCAAATGCTTTTAAACGATTTTGATCACCCAAATGCATCAAATATATGTTTGAAATCTATTAAAAATAATTTTCATTTTATCGAAAACAGTTGTCGAAACTTTAAAAGTGAAAGGGTTGCAAAAATATTAAGAGTAACTGTTGACCGATTTTAAAATTTAAAATTAAATTACTCCTAATACCCACCATTATGGTCGGAACTAGGATATTTGGCCAGGACCAATAAAGGGGGGGAAAAAAAAGCGATTTTCGAAATTTTGACTTTGAAACCCCATAACTTCGCTATTTATTGATCGATTCCGAATATCCTAGTTCCGACCAGAATCACATCTGGGCATTTATATTCGATTTATATCCCACATAACCAAATTGGATTACCAAAACCTATGTATAAACTTATCCAAAACGTTTACATACGAATGACTAATTCTCTAATAAGGTGGTAGCACTTCCAGTGAATATCTGGTAGCACTGTTAAACAGATCTTAAGCGTTATTTCTTTAAGTATACTCGTAAAAGAGTATTAATTAGATCAAGTAGGTTTTTCAATATTTTCGTTTACAGACCAAAACTTATTCACACTTCTCAAGACTTATTAGTTCGGTTTTCGCGTTTTATCTTTCACTCATTCGATTGCTGTAAAATTTGGACATAATATTGAATTAAAACCAAGGAAGCCAGGTATCAAAAATCTAAATTGAAAATGAAATTAATTAATACATGAAATATTTCTTGGGTTTATTTGTACGTTAAAAAATACTCCAGAAATGAAATGTATGTATAACACTAGGCAACGAGGTCCAGTATATTGAAGGGTTGGTGGTGAACACTAATCTGCATTCAGAAATGGTCCATCATGTCAAGATTTTCAGTAATTTGAGCTTTAAGTTGCCAATTTTGACCCTTTTCAGACGCGTTCTGTGGGGAACCTATACTTTTGTTATGACTTTTTTTATGAAAGAGATATATTTTTTATATTATTAAAAGAAAATATAACATGAAAAAGGGAAAAGAATTTTTTTTGTTTTTTTTTTTAAATTTTTTTGTGTGTGATATAATTTTTTCAAGTGGCAACCGTGGCTCAGTCAGAGCATATCATATCACCTTGCTTTCACTGCCATGTCACCTTGCCATCTCTGACTCTCTCTCTCTCTTTACTACCAAATAGGTGGTAGGCCCTGTTATTTCTCTCACATTTGCTGACAGTGTCATCCCTAGCTCGCTTACAGTTTACAGCCTACACATTCATTCCAAATATTCTCGAGCAGCAGCAACATGCCTAAAAATAAAGGCAAGTCATCCCGCAATGGAAAACCGGAGCCAAAGAAGAACGGAGCAACTGCCAACGGCGATGGCCTTACCGGTGTTGAGCGTCGTAAGTTGCAAGATTTGGTCACACAATTCTTGCAGGGGTCAGAACCCGAACAGGAGCTGCTTGGCTTGTCCATTTTAGAGAGAACACATGTGCATGTGTTTGCCCAACGTTTGGGCCTAAAGACACGCAGTCATAACAGACATGAGGAACGCGTGCTTACCATTTGGCGTACAGAAAGTGCCCGGCTGCACTTGCGCCTGGACAAACCAGTATTAATGAGATCCGTGAGATTGTTGGACTACTTGCTGCGCAGCAACTTGCCGGAATTGGTACAAGCAGCGAGTCGAAGTGTAGACCCGTTCCAGCGTTTCCCGATGCAGAGACGTATAAATAACAATTTTGGTTTGGTGGGTGTTCCCTTGATGCCACCACCTCCAAATGCCAATAATAGCTACCTGATGCGAGAGCGCACCGAATTGCCCATTTTTGGTAAACGATCACAGATTTTGAATCTGCTCCAGCAGTCACAGGTAAGATCACGAGGCACCTTTTCCGTATGCTGCAGACTGATTGTTTTGTCCATCGCCAGGTTTTGATTGTAAAAGGAGCCACTGGCTCGGGCAAATCAACTCAATTGCCTCAATATGTGCTAGAATCGGCCACCGAATTGAGCCAGAAGGTGCGCATAGTGGTTAGCCAGCCGCGTCGCATAGCGGCCATGAGTGTGTCCGCCAGAATTGCTCAGGAGCGTGGCGAAATTTTGGGCCAAACAGTGGGCTATCAAATACGCATGAACAGTAAGTTGCCCGCTGGGGAAAAGGCGATCCACGGGACTACTAACTTACTCTTCTTCCCTCTTCCAGACAAATGCTCCAGCCTCACCGTATTATCGTTCACCACCAGTGGCTGCCTGTTGCGTGCCCTGTCCCTAGATGGTGCGGAATTCTTTCGAAATACCACACATTTGATCATCGATGAGGTGCATGAACGAGATTTGGACACAGATTTCCTATTGCTGGCCACTAAGATTGAGCTGCAACAGAATCGTAACCTAAAATTGATACTAATGTCCGCCACCATGGATCTAGAAGCTTTGTCGTCGTATTTTGGCAATGCTCCCGTCTTGGATGTTGAGGGCAGAAGTTTTGGTGTACGCATATGGCAGCTGGAGGAAATATTGCAAGAGACGGGTTACATGACGCCCAAAATGCGAGAGGAATTGCAAGGGAATGAAGAGGATTCTACGGAAGAGCAGCCAGCAGCAGCAGCAGCAGCAGCAGCTGCTGAGCACGATAAGGAGGAGGATGAACCAGATAAACTGTTGGCCGCTTACTATAAAACTCGTACGTGCTCTGAATTGGATATAGATTATGATTTGCTGGTGTCGCTGCTTGATATGCTGGTGCGCATAGGTCAGCATGGTGCGGTTATAGTCTACCTGCCGGGTTATCATCATATGACCCAACTACTCGAACGCTTGCAGAGGGAATTGCCGCAGAGCAAGGTGAAAATGTTACTTCTGCACAGCCAAGTGGACACGGCAGATCAGAGGAATGTTTTTCGCATCTACACGGGCGTCCAATTGAAGATTATACTCAGCACCAACATAGGCCAGACTTCCATAACCATACCAGATTTGGTGTATGTCATCGACTTGGGCAAGGCCAAAATGAAGACCTATGATCCGGCCACAGATGCCTCACAGTTGTCCTGCGCGTGGATCTCACAGGCGGATGCGCAGCAGCGTGCAGGACGTGCCGGCAGACGGCAGCATGGCATCTGCTATCGTTTGTACTGCAGCAAGAGATTGGCCGCCATGAGCGTTTATACCCAGCCGGAGATGCAGCGTCGCACTCTAGATGAGATTTGTTTGCTGAGCAAAATTGCCGCTCCGGAGCTACCCATAGCCGAGTTCCTTTCGCATGCTCTGGATCCGCCACAGCCGGAGGCCGTTAACCAGGCCTGCAGCAAATTGAAACTGTTGGATGTGCTGAGGGATGAGGACGAACGCATTACGGCATTGGGTGTCATAATATCCCAATTGCCGCTGGATGTGCAGCTGGGCAAATGTCTGGTATACTCCATCTACTTCCGCTGCCTGGGCAGCATGACCATCATTGCAGCCTACTACTCGGTACGCGATCCTTTTGTCCTGACCATGGATCGCAATCTGCGCAACAAACAGCAAACGGCACGCCTGGCATTTGGCATGGACAAGCTAAGCGATTCGCTGGGTGTGCTCCTGCTGTACGAGGAGTTTGTCTCGGTGAGTCGTCGCGGTCGTCGGGAGGTGCAGGATTATTGCGAGCTGAACTTTGTATGCCGCCAGTCCATGGAGATGTTTGTTTCGGCTGTCATCACGCTCCGCGAGTCAGTGAATCGTATCTTTAGCCTGACCGACGGCAATGTCTATACCAACGATGAGAATGCCAATATGATACGCTTGGCCCTGGCGGCCGGACTCTATCCCAAAGTGGCCTATATAGACCGCACGTCCAAGTACCAACTGGTAGCCGAGAGTGATCCACACTTGCAACTCTCACGCAACTCCTGCCTGCATCTGCGCGGCAATCGTAAAAACAAGTCTCTGCCCAGCGACTGGATTGTGTATGTGGAAAAGAATCGAACTGCCGATAATGTGTCCACCATTGAGCACACCACATTGGTTAGCTGCCTGATGATCTGCCTGGTATCGGGTAAATGTAGTAAGCTGGAGGAGCTGCCACCACAGCCGGAGGAGGATGAACCGCAGTCCCAATTGTGTTTGGACAACTGGATACGCATTACCATGGACACCGAGATGGGTCAACACTTGTTGCAGTTGCGCTCCCTCATTGCACTCGAGTTTCAGCAGCTTGTCGATTCCCGCGAATCGAGCTTTTCGACGCGTGGCCCCGAAATGGTGCGACACATGTTACAGTTGAACTCAGCCCTGGCTGGCCTCACATCAGTGGGCAGTAAGCTGGTATCCTAGATCAAAACTGTGATAGCCAAGAAAATGTTTCTCAAGAGGCTGCCGTCCATACCGGAACAGCCGGAATAATCGTCCCCGCCACAATAGACAGTGCGGAGCCCCTCTGGAAGCATTTCTCTTACCGGATTAGGATTATTTTATAAATTTATATATGTTGAACCACCTTTCAAGTATTAACGAGGCTTTGAAATATAGTAAGCTAGTTGCAAGCAAGGAAAGTACAAAACAAGACAAGGACATAAAATGCTCAATCGAACAGCCGTCTGTTGTTATAGCATTAAGTGCCTCCCGCCCTATAATACAAATATGGATCATTTTGGAAATAGCTTGCAGAATGAAACTTTATAAACTAGTTGACTAGATTTATACTTTTAAAATTGTATATAGGTTTGGAATGTTTTGGAAAAACCAATTGCTTAAAACATAATATGATTAAATTGCAAAAATGACTAGGCAAGATAATTACATGAATCTCTGACTTCAGGATCTCAAAACCCCATTCCTTTAAACATACATAGGAATCGTCTCACACATTTAAATCAAAGACTTGCGCTGGTATTAAGCTAAATTGCTTGTAAAGCACACAGCGCCCAACAACATTCTTAAGAACTTGTCTAAATATATATTTATTCTATTCTAAAACTATGTGTAAAATAGCCATTATATCGATCAAATCGATAGTACAACATATTGTTTAACCAAATTTAGTTTTAGGCTATCGTTTAAATCTTGTCTCAAATTGAAATATATATGCAATGGGTAAATCCCATTCAAACCCCCAGTTCCACAGTTCACAACTAAATTGCTGGGTAAAAATATGTGTGCCAGCAAGTGCATGGGATATCATCCCATCCGCCGACTCAGTGTCAGTGTCAGAGTTGGGCGTGCTGCTGCTGCTGCTGCTGATGCTGAAGTGCATTGGGCCATGGAACCGGCTATCCAAAAGTCTCTTAAACCTACCCATTGAGGCGCAAACAAGCTTTGGACGGGGGGGAAAAAAAAAAAGATAATTGCATAGACGACGCAGTCAATAAACCTGAGGCAATTGCAGCGGCTGCCACTGTGTCTTAGTGTTGTCGTTGTTGTTGTTGTTGTTAACAACAATGGCAACACAGGCAGTCAGTTTTTTTTTTTAGTTTTTAACCATATACATATTAAAAATGGCAGCAACACAAAATATTGTAAAGAAAGTGAAATTAAATTGTTTTTGCTCTGGCAAAGTTGAGGCAGTTGAGGTAATATCTATTCATGGAATCCAAAAGGTATACCTATAGGTATCGATATTTGTTTACTTTTAAATAAGGTGCTGAACGAACTGTGCAAAGTAATGCCAATGCCAAAAGAGATAAGAGATCGTGGCACATTGGGGAATTTTCCGATTTTTTTTTGGCATAAAGTCTAAATACACAGCCAACTGTATGTATCCCATATGTATTTTGGCCGCTGAATTCAAATCAATTGTCCGTTTTTCCTCAGAGATATTTGCATAAACACAATTACACAATAAAATCATGTCTATCAGCTGACAGGTACCCGAAAATGGTAGCGTCTGCACTGATAGCGTCGGCATCGCAGTGCTTCCAAAAATGGACAGAACTGGCCTCGGAACACGATGGAAATCTAGACCACTGCCGGCCAAATGGAGAGGACAAAAAAGTGTGCTTGTGTTGGTAAACAAGAGAGCTCTCTCCAGACTACAGCCGTTTTACTTGCAATTCAATGTTCACCGATGCACACAATCAAGAGTTCGGCTCGCGTTTGCATAAAAACACGACAGACTTCGGCTCGTGGTAGCTATGGCTGGCCGGGTCTGATCTAGACCTAACCGATCCGAACACCTGAAAAGAGAGTCAGTCCACACTACTGGCTTTAATGTACGAGAGAACGCTTGAGGCAAATGCTAGGCGAAAGAACTTCTCGACAGATGTACAAGCGTTTAAGTTACGAGCTACTTTAGGGAAGACTATGACACCTTAACCATTTCCTATATTTGCAGAGCAAGAACCGAGGTACTGGCGCTTAACTATTCAAAACTATTGAAAATGAGCTGTGCAGCCTTTGCAACATGAGATCACGCGAAGATGTGACCCACTTCATAGCAGTCTGTCCAATCTTTATACCACCTGATCATATTAATAGGCACACATCGGAATTTTTTTAATTATATATGGTTTTTTTCGTACTTTTAGTGTTGACAACTTTTTAATTTTTGGTTTTTTGTTGTTGTCAATGTCTGGCCACACTGTAACAAAGAATTGAAAGTGGGGCTGCCCCGTATATCAAAGCTTTTCTATAAATTGCGAGTCCACCACACATTTCGCCTGATCATAATATTAGGTACAGTCTCCGTTTCTCACAAGTATCAAGTGAATCATTTTGTAATCAGTGATCTTTTGGTATCTAAAGGTAAATTAAGTACAGCTCCTGTCAATACAGAGAATTAAATAATTATTTTTTTTAGAGAAAATGGCTCGAAATTCTCATTGTACTAAAGAAGAAGCTCGATTGGTTCTTAGTCTGAGAAAAGAAGGCAAATCTTTACGAGCCATCGCCAAATTAATGAACAGATCTCGTAATTTTGTTAAAAATGCATTAGAAAGAAAACCAAGACAGGAAACCCGTGGAAGGCCACAAAAAACAACAGAAACCCTTGACCACTACATAGTAACTTTGAGCAAAAAGGACCCATTTAAGTCATCGAAGGCTATTGCAGCCGAAATTGGGAATTCAGTTAGTCCTCCAACAATCCGAAGACGACTGCAAAATGCCAACCTACCAGGAAGAATTGCCAGAAAATTCCCACTTATGCGCAAAAAAAAATATCACCATGAGGCAAACTTTTGCAAGGGACCACAAAGACTGGGTAGGATGCACCGGGGAGAAAAAATGGAGAAACATATTATGGAGCGATGCCCTAATGGAAAGGAATTCCATCCACGGTTTACAAAAAAAACAGTCAAACATGAAGGTGGCAATATAATGTTATGGGGTTGCTTCTCCTGGTACGGCGTAGGTCCAATTTATCAGACTACGAACAAAATGAATGCTGAATGATCCATATTGGAAACAGTAATGGTACCGTATGCTGAGGGTAATATGCCATTACGTTGGGTATTTCAGCAAGATAATGATCCTAAACACACATCAAGGCTGAACACACCAACACATGAAGTGTACCTATTATTATGATCACACTGAAAACGTATCTGAAACACAAAATGATCTATTTTATGTTATATTATTATTCTATGTTACAATTAAGTTTATTTTATTAAAAACAAATAGTTTAAGAACCAATGAGAACAAATTTTAAGTTTGAAACAATGAATAAAACTGTTTTCTGTTATCTTAAAGTCAGAGTTGATGTGTGTGTACCTATTAATATGATCAGGTGTGTATATTAAAAAAATTATCCAGATGTTTGTAACGCATAGAAGAAAGCATCTCCGACCACATAAAGTATATATATTCTTGATCAGCATGACGAGCTGAGTTGAGTCCCATGTCCGTCTGTCGGTCCGTCTGTTTCTATACCATCTCCTCCCTCAGTTTTAAGGCTATCTTAACCAAACTTTGCACGCAGTCTTTTGGTACAAATACACTGCACATTTGTCGGAACCGGCCGGATCGAATGACTATAGCATGCAGCTGCCTTAGGAACCATTGGTCGAAAAATGGTTCTTAGTAAGAAAAACTTTTTTGTTTTCAATGAAAGCGTCCTCAAATTCGGCCATTATTAATACTATATGCTTTCACACAGATTTGCAAATTTTGGTCAAAATCGGATGACTTTATCTTATAGCTGCCATAGGACCGAACGGTCGGAAAATGGGTCTTAGTGAAAAAAACTTGTTTGTTTTCAAGTATTTCGTTCTTAAGGTCGTTGATTATTAATTTTTAAAGCTTTCATACTAACTTAAAAAAGTTAATCGACATCGGTTGACTATATCTTTTGGTTGCCATAGGACCGATCGGTCGAAAATGGTTCTTAGTAAGAAATTTTTTTTGTTTTTAATGTTAGCGTCCTTAAACTCGCTGATTACTAATTTTATATGCTTTTAAATAGATTCGCTAAATTTGGTCGAAATTGGATGACTATATCTTAAGGCTGCCATAGGACTGATCGTTCGGAAAATGAATCTTAGTGAGAAAAACTTTTTGGTTTTCAATTTTATCGTTCTTAAATTCGGCGATTGTTTATGTGATATGTTTTCAAAAAGATTCGCATATTTCCTGTGGGAAAATAAGATTTAGTTAGAAAAATGTTTGTTTTGTTTTGTAAGCGTTCTTAAACTTTGAAATTTCAAAACCAGCATTTGCAAGGCACAGTTAGCTTGGCTTTCTCGTTTTTTTTTATATTCCTTGTTTATTAGACTAACTAAAATTATCTATCACATGAGAGGGAAAAAATATATATTTGTATAAATTAGTTGCGAGCACCTGCGTTACAGCCGCAAGACAATGCCTCTATATCCGTTTCAGTCGCTCCAGTCTGCGCAGTTCTATAAGGGCATCAGCTGCAAAAGTACTAATGGCGTTCCAGAACGCATAGAGCTTAGATCAAAATGTAATTTTCAAAAAAATTTCTGAACGATTGGGCCACGCTTTCACCCCAACCCGTCTATTTTATTCGTCTTAGTAATCAAAATGCGTGAAGACACAAGAATGCAAAATATTTACTTGAAATTTCTTTTAATTCTCATTACATTTTTCTTCCTCCTCTTGTCAATGTCCCCTTCAAGTTCACCATCATCAACTGGAAATGTTGCACAATCAAAATCATTCACAAATATTTAATTTTCAGTCGATGTTTTTAGTAGAGAAATAAATTCTGCTATCAAACAGTTCTGGTCATCAGAGTAGGCTTTGAAATGAGTAGGCCTTGATGGGCTTTCAAACAGTTCCGGTCATCAGAGTAGGCTTGGCGACTGGCCAAATAGTTTACCTAATTGCATAGAAAAACTAACATAGAAACACACTTTGCTGCGTCGACAACTTTTCACTCAGACATTTGTCAGCTGTTCGCTGTCATTTTGGCTCTTTGAGTTATTTTTTGACTCTCTGAGTTTTTTTTTTGACTATGTCCATCTCCCTCTAACCACCGTGTTTTCCTATGTCGACAATAATATTGAGTAACAGATTTTGTTGTCACTATTGAAGTATCTCCTTGCCACAATGGCGTTAACATCACTCAAAAAAGAGCGGCGTTTCAAAGTGTGTTTCTATGTTAGTTTTTCTATGCTAATTGAAAACGTTACACAGTTGGTCAGAAGGCAGCCAGCTCTTGTGCTGAACACATCTCAATTTATTCTGCTGAACATGCTTTCGAGTTCGCCAAGTGGAATTTTTTAATTGTTGATGTGCCTTTAACATTTCATACTCCATTCTGATGGTGGTGTTTGAACTATTTTCTTCTTAATTTACTTAAAGATTTTTAATATACGGGCATATAATGTATTTTTCAAGGGTGACTGAGTCGGTCAAACAAATTCAGCAGATTTCACTCGTGCCTTTAACATTTCATACTCCATTCTGATGGTGGTGTTTGAACTATTTTTCTTAATTTACTTAAAGATTTTTAATATAAGGGCAGACAATGTATTGTTCCAGGGTGACTGAGTCGGTCAAACAAATTCGGCAGATTTCACTCGTGCTCAATAAAATATTATAGAGACATTAATTCAGGTCCTTCTTTTTCTTCTTTTTGTGGGAAATGTCTTTCCGCACCTGATCTTCCCATCTTAGTGGTGGGCGTCCCCTCTTGCCTTTTTCCTCCAAAGTCATACGGCTTCAATTTGTACGCCTTTTTTAGTGGAGCTTCTTCATCCATTCGGGTAACATGTCTTATATCCAGTGCAGCCGCTGTTGCTTTATGCGCTTGACTAGACTGATGTCCCTATAGAGCTCATACAGTTCGCGATTCATTCGAATGTGGAATCCATCGCCAATTTTTAAAGGTCCATAAATCCTCCGAAGAATTTATCGCTCGAACACGCCAATCGCCGCCTCATCCGCTGCTGTCAATGTCCATTCTTCTTCGCCGTATTACAGTACTGGGATGATGAGCGACTTCTATAGATTTCCTTAGATTTCTTCTTCGGATTTACACGCTGAAGTTTGCGGCGCTGGTTATCATTGTTCCGAGGGAGACAAAATCCTGTAGTCTCCTATTGTAACAGATTGTCAAAGACGCGTAAACTTCTTGTCCGTGGATACTAGGTAAATCGTCTTGTCCGACTTTAACTAACATGGAGTTGACATCCATCGGAATCGATTTAGTTTGTCTGAGTTCTAAGCTTAAGGACAAGAATAGAGGAAAGCTAACTTCGGCACGACCAAAGTTTATATACCCTTGTAGCTTGTATAATTTATATAAATTAAGGTTTTAAATGCTTTTCGTCGAACATTCATAACTGAGTCATTTCCCAAACTCGGCAATAGACGGAGCCACTACTTTGACCATTTGCTTGCCAGTTTTTCATATGTCAGCTATACGATATATTTATCAGATTTTGACCAAATTCCCCAAAATTGTGTGGAAACTGTTAATATTCATAACTGGAAAGTATAAAGACGCTACCATCGAGAACAAAAAAGTTTTTCTCACTAGAACTACTTTTTCGACCGATCGTTTCTATGGCAGCTATATGCTATAGTCATCCGATTTGGGTCAAACTTGTCAGAATTGTGTGGTAGCATATAATATTAAAGAGCAACAAGTTTGGGAGTGATAGCATTGAAAACAAAAAAGTTGTTCCTTCTAAGAATTTTTTCAGAACTATTATTTGTATGACAGCCATACTAAATAGTTGTCCGATTTTCATAAAACTTGGTGGAATTAAGTGAAAGCATAGAAAACATATAAATGCGAGGTTTGGGAACGTTAGCGCTGAAGACAAAAAAGTTTTTCTCAATAAAACTTTTTCAACCGATAGTTCCTATGGCAGCTATATGCTAAAGTCATCCGATCTGGCCGGTTCCGACAAATGTGTATCAAAATTGGCTGCACGGCGCGTGTAGAAACGTCAAAGCTAAACGAAACGTGTTGTAGAATTCAGAAAGCTACACGTCACGCGCAGAAAAGCTACACGTAACGTGTAGGATTTCAATATCTAAACGCCTTGTGTAGAAAAGCTAAATGCTGCGTGGGCAAAAGCAAAGTCTACACAAAATTAGAAAATCGGATTATTTTCAAATAACTTCAACATTTTTCATGCAGCAATCTGAATACCACACGAACGTGTAGGTTTTCTACACGTGGCGTGTGGATATTGAATCATCAGTACTGAATTCTTACATTTTTCGTTTAGAAAACTGATCTCCACACGCGACGTGTAGGTTTTCTACACGCCGCGTTTAGAATTGCTAAATGTTACATGTTGGAAATCCACACGAAACGAGTGCAAATTTCAGCAACGTATATAAATACTCAGAGCACTGAATTCGAACTTAAGAACTACAAGCAAGCAAAAATTGGTGTATGTTTTCAATGCAAGTACATCTTATACCCTTGTTCCACTGGCACATTCTAGAGGTCATGCGTTGAATGATCTAAATGACCTCATTTTGTCTGTGTATTTCCTCATAAGAGATGAATGTCCATTCGGTAGATCATCCGCGACGGATGATCTAGTTACGGTCACGACATAAAGCTATTTTCCGCTAAAATATGCTATCGAACTGCCTAAGAGGAACAGCTGCTCTGTCAATGGCGTTGCCATGGGCAGAGAGTGTTCTAGCTCAATGAGTGGGGGTTTAGCACAAGGGGGACATATAATAATGTTCCATCAGGAATAGTGCGATTTGCTATTCACACCGACACTAGCCGAACGCTTGCCCAGGCTTTTGCCAAGGGAGCCAGCGTGCTGGTTTTAAAGACTACAATTTTGAGTCGGCTACCAAATTAATTGGAACTCGAAATTAAATGGTAAGTAACAAGAGAAATAGGTTTACATTAACTAAAATGCCTCTAAACAGGTTGCTATTTGCTGATGCCCATGACTTTTGCAAAGATGATGGAGGAAATGCAAAACAGAGCCGAAACCACATAAAAATAACACTCAAGAAATAAATAAACAAACAAATTAAGTAAAAGTAACAAAATCATAAATATCTATCGCTAGCGGATCAGCTGAATTTTGATTGGCAATTTAATGAAAAGAATAAAGAAATAAAACGGCAATGTTTTTCCAGGAAAAAACTTCGATTGTGAAGGCAACCAAGAAAAACGAAGACAAATGATTTGAAAATAAAATAAAATAAAATTAAATGATAAGAAGCTTTTAGATGTGTTGCTTCAACAGAGTCCACTTCAACACTGACCGCTCTGCTCAAATGCATCAAAGTCAATTGGCATTTGTGAAGTCCAGGCCTACTTTATGGATATAATAATCATTTTTTATACTTTGTACCAAAGCCAGCAAGGAAGCCAGAAGGAATCATCTCCGACTCTATAAAGTATATATATATTCTTGATCAGCATTAACCATGTCCGTCTGTCCGTCCGTATGAACGAAGAGATTTCAGAGATGGTAAGAGATAGATGTTTGACATTATAAAGCCCTCTTTTCGTGGCACGGGCGTAGCTCGTCACAAAAATGATTTGTTTCTGGGACACTTGGTCATCGTTTGCTGAAAACGTTCATCCGCCCAAATAAGCAGACACCGCACAGTGTAAGATTTTGCCAATCTAGAGGGACTTTTAGCAAAAGTTGAACTATTTTTGAAGTCGATGAACTTTAAGCAGCACTTTTAGAAGTGTTCAACTGTTACGAAATGCAAGCATCAGTTGACAAAGTTTAGTCTTTTCAATTGCATCGCGTGATCAGTGGGAGCAGCCAAACGTTATTTTTCCCATTATCATTAGGCAATTTTTGATCCACTTTCAAAAACAAAAATATTTTATTTGAACCAAAAATTTTTTTTTCATTTTTTTGGTGGAAAAAACTTACATTATTCTATCATATTCTCTCCAACCAGAACATACATCATTCGCAGGCATTCATTCTGATTCAGAATCAAAAATAAAATCTTGCCCATATTTTGCCCAAAGACCTTCAATTTAGCAATGAGTGAAATGAGCCGTGCTGCATTTTTCGAGGTTTGGTCAAAGAACATAAAAACTGCTAAGCGAGACGCACTTGTAAAGCACGCAGTAATGGTGTTTGGCAATGACATTGATCACTCCAAATTGAAATTACACATGACTAAACTGTCTTTTGAGTTTCAAGACAGATTTGACAAATTTAGGAGAGATAAAGCCAGATTTCTTACTCATAATGCAAGTTGGCTTCAGGTCACATTAAATGTCGAAGACTATCGCATTGATGTCATTGCTTCCATCTCAAGTAAAAGAGGGAGGGCACAAAAAGCATTTTCTGAAGGAATAGCCAAGATTTGTTGTCAACGATGGATGATGGATCAATTGCTAGCAGCCGCAGAACAGGATTCAGCTAAATTGATTAATGAATTATCAAATGCTCCCGCGTCAATAGGGACGTTAATTAAGAAAGCTAAATTATCTGCTAATGGCACTTCAAAACGCCTTTCAGCAGATCAAGCACTTGCCCTTATGATAGACAGTAAATTATCAATGCGCCAATACAATACCTTGAGGCAGCATACAAAAATTGTCTGTCCAAAATTGTATCCATGTTATGATCTCGTTAAGGAGTCAAAAATGTTATGCTATCCTACTGGTATAAAAGTAACAGAATGCTTATGCTGAAATAAGTTTACAGATCCCTTATTGATCATACCGTAAACTACGGTTGATAAGTGCTGATAGATAGACATTTTTGAGTCACTGTCTCCACTAGACGATGTACACATAATATATAAAATGGCGATGCGATGGAGCTGAACAGAGCCAATACAAACCAAAAACTACAGAGGATATGTCAGATGGTTCGATATTTATTTAGTATCATATGGTTCCTCTGCAAATCATTTTCTTTAAGTGGAGCGGCGAAGTCTGTATATTGGCCAAATCCAGTCTCCGTTCGTCCATCACGATACTGTCTGACCTATAAGATTTGTTTTCACAAAAGAAATCACGGAGATGTCATCAAGAGATTGAGGTGAAACATATCCATGGAACAAATATCATTTCTTGATTTCCACTTTTATTAAGTCGAAGGATTTGAAATTTAATATTAAACCAACACTTGTCTTTTGCATGATCGACGGAAAAGTCTGCAATGCACTGTCGACATATACATCATCACAAGTGTGTTATATATGCGGAGCTACACCAAAGATGATGAACTCTTTAGTTGCCTTAGAGAATCGTGAAGTCGACATTGAAATGCTTGCCTTTGGTCTCTCACCCCTACATGCGTGGATTCGATTTATGGAATGTTTGCTGCACATTTCGTATAGAATTGACATAAAGACTTGGTATGTGTCTGGCGAAGAGAATAAGGCAAAGCTAGCCGCACGAAAATCGGAAATACACCATATACACCAAAAACTAGACACTTAGAGCTTCTAGAAGATGTGACCCAACTTTTATCACAAGATGGATACAGTGACGACAGCTGTGACTCGAATTCGGAGTCGGACTAGCTTGGCAAAAAAATGTAGCAAAATTTTTCTTTGAAGTTTGAATTGTTACCATTTAAAAAAAAAAAATCTTAAAAATATAAACCAAAGTTTTTTTGTTTTTCTAATCAATTATCTTCAATATAAAACCTTATTTTCAGCTAAAATCATGAGCATATAACCAAAATCTGACATTTTCCAAAAAAAAGTGTCTCCAAAAGTTAAAAAAAGATATTTTTAAGTTTTCAAAAACTATAACAAAAAATACGAAAATAGTTAAAAGTTTCGAAAATTTTTATTTTTTGTTTTTATTGGGGTTTGTATCTTAAAAAAAACAGTTTTTTTCATATTTTTACGCCCCCTAAAGTGCCACGCCCATTTTTTTTTGTGTCCTACATAATCTTTGGGCTTACTAGAATATTCACTCCAAATTTCAAGCCGATATCTCAAAAAATACGACTCCTACTGATTTAAGTCCCCCTAGATTGACAAAATCTTACACTGTGCGTCGTTCCAACCGTGTTTTTCCGTCCAAGGGCCCCGAGAAAGCTAAACGCAACGTGTAGAAAAGCTACACGCCACGTTTTGAAATGAGAAAGCTACACTTTTCGTGCAGAAAACCCACACGTAACGTGTAGGATTTCAATATCTAAACGCGGCGTGCAGAAAAGCTACACAAACGTTATGGGTTGAAAATCCCGGTCAAAACGTGTAGAAATCCCACATTTTCGTGTAGCTTTTGCATATTTTTTGTATGTGGGGTTTGGTGACCTGTTTTTGATTTTAGTCAATGTTACAACTGGCTAGCTCAAGGTCTTTTTGGTTGATTATAAGCCTTTTTATAACCAACACAAACCAACAGATATTAATTACAACATTTTGGAATAGCAATTGGATTCCAAAATGTTGTAATTAATATCTGTTGGTTTGTGTTGGTTATAAAAAGGCTTATAATCAACCAAAAAGACCTTGTGGGAGCCAGTTGTAACATTTTGCATATTTTTTTTTCTCTGTGCAGTGTAGAGACAACCCGTTAGAGACATTGTAAATAGAAAACCGTGAGTACATAGAGTGTATAAAATAGTGTGTAAATAGTGTTAAGTGTTAAGAGGAAAATTCATTTAATTCACATTTTTACAACTCATTAAATTTTTTAAAGACTTCGGTCTTATCATCTTATAAAAAGCTCTTATAGAAAGCCCCCCCCTTAATCAAAGACTTTGCCCCGGAAAATGCACATTTTTCGTTTATATCTTACGTTTTCCGCTATTATTTTGAAGATTGTTTCTCATTTCATATCAAAAGCAGATCTAGAATCTAATTTTTTAATGTTGAAAAATATAATTTAAGAATTATTCAGGCAAACGTCCAGGCAATGCTACCCCCTACCTTCTCGGAAAGCTGGCTACGCCCTTGCTATCGTTTGTTAGTTTATGTGACAGATAATGCCGTCTAGAATGCCTTCCATTTAGATTTCTTTATTAACATAATCATGGCACATTCTAAGCTTTTCTTCACCAAACATTGAAGCATGCTTTGGCCACTCTAAGCATTTGAAATGTGAATCATTTGTTGATTCGCCGTTTTGTTGTTTTTTTTTTTTGTATTTGGCTGGCATTGAGGCATGACGGGAAATGAAACTGAAAAATACCTTCCCCATACTCAGCTGCGGAGGCTGGAGGTAAAAGTGAAGCTCAAAACTAAAACTGAAAGTAAAAGCCAAAATCCAAAAAAAAACGAGAGCAAACGGCAAACGAACGAACGGCCAGTGGCCAGCAGGAGCCGGAAATGGTTGACCGCAAACAATGCAATTGGCGCAAGTTACGACTGTTTTTGGACGACGGAAGTGGCTCAATGAATCGTACAATCAATCAGTAAAACACCAAAAATTCACAAAATTATTTATGCATAAATTCATAATGAAGCGTCGTGTTGATCTTTTGTTTGAGACCAGATTTTTGTTGTCACAACACACAGTCTCATAGTTAATGACAGGCAAATTTGGTCTTTGTTTCGATGATCGAATGACCATTTAATTTCGGTAGTCCCGACTTGGCTTTTATGTAAGCAAAACTACCATGAAAACAATGCAAATAACCTGACAGCCGGCAGGAGCCAGGTGCAATTGGCCTCCGCTTAAACCGCAATTGAGATATGACAGATAGTTGGAAAAAAAGGTCACCTAACTCTCGGCACGAACTTGTCTCTGGTGAGGCTTAGCCGGGGCCAATTATAATGTCATGTCATGACTTAGCCATGGCGGATAAAACATATTTCTCCTATCAACTCTCATTCGTAATCTCATAAGTTTTAATTAAACATGTTTGGAGGGGATTGCCATTAGCCTTCCTTGATGGATTTACGATAAATGTGGGATTAAATTTGATTAACCTTTTCCTCTCAGGACTCTGACAACTTTCATCCCTAAGATTCCAGTTTCCTACAGCCACTGAGACATTCCAATTGATTTCCAATTAATGTTCGACATAATTCTGTGGACTCAAATCTGTGATAATGCTGATGGCGATGATTATGGTGTCCCGCTTGGTGATGATGGCGGCAATACAGTTACAGTTGCATAATTACACAAAATTGATTTCGCAGACATATTTAAGTTTGTTTTTTTTTTTTTTGGTTTTTCTTCTCCGTCTTGGTGTCTTGTGTTTATTTATTTATTTATTTTGTTGGGCCCGCGGTGCTGTGTTGCCCCCAATGCCTGGAGTGGAGATGATGATGTCATTTCAGTATCACAGTCCATCATCATAATGAATGATGAAGAGGCGCAGTTGCAGCACGAAATGCGTCTTGGTAATTCCTAATTAGGAATAATCATAATCATGTGCAAGACATGGAGCTCTGCGCTTGCATTTGGGTGAAAGTCTGAAGACTGAGTCTGTGTCTGCGTCTGCGTCTGCGTCGGGTCAAATCGATCAGCCTGGGCGGCGACCTTTTTTTTTTTGTCTGCTTCAGTTTCAACTTTAGTTTTGTGGCAGGTAATTAATTTAAGTGGCAAGCCCCCCCGCACAGAGCAAACACCTTTCAAAACAGCGCCTAATTATGTCATTAAACAAATTTTCAACAGAAAAGTAACCAAGAATGAAATGCAGCGCACAAGGCTAGCTAAATAGAGAAATTCAAGAATCGTATGCAAGCAAATTCTGGCGAGTCTTTTCCTGCTGCTATCAAAATGATCCCAGTACATGGCTGGAACCCTTACGACAACACTGTGAAATGTAATTTTTGGTGAAATTTTTTGCATTGGAAAATCAAATTTCAAAATATTTCGTATTCTATGCTTACAAACCGAGCTTCAAGTCAATCGCATGAAAAATAGTTTTTTGCATGCAGAATTTTCCGGAAATTTTCACACCCTGGGGTCGAATTTTCCAACATCCGAAAATGAAATCACAAATGAATTCGAATTCTAACCTTACAAACCGAGTTTGAAGCCAATCCACACTAGGCGAAACGGTCATTTAGCGCGTCGAAATTCAATTTTTCATGTTTGAAAAAGCGTTAATTTTTTGTTATTTATCGATTACCGATATTTTGATTAGCATTCCGATATATGTTTGAACAGCTGTGAGCTATGTATTTTTTTTCCTTTAATAATTTTCTGAACCAAACATTTTTTCAAACAGAAGAATTCCGGCTCGGGTTCAGGTTGTCGAGGTAATAGATTTTGAAGGTCCAGTAGATGGTCTGGTTCGATGGACCCCAAAAACTCGAACCGAACCGGTTCTGCGGTGTTCAGTGCCATCAGTGATTGATGTTATTAAACAGTTTTGTAAAAATACTGAACTATTTGTATTCTCCTGTTTCTTTTCATACAAATATATGTATGATTCGACTTAGCCTCCACTTTAAGCTAACGGATTTGTGACAGAGCTGCTGTTCTCATTCAGTTTCATTTGAACAGAAATGGATAACACAAGTACTTTTCTGTTCAATGGTTATCATGACATTCAAAGAGGGTCTAAAAATATATGGGATGCAATATTTTCAAAAAGACTGGTCTCGCCAAAAACAAGTGCCATCTTTGCAGACTTGTTTTTGCACCCAGAACCACAACTGTACCGGTACAATGTTTCGGTTCTTTTCAGTCTTTTCGGTTCCAAGAATATCGGTTCTCGAAAACCGGTATACAAAAAATTAAAAATATGGGTTCAGGTGACGGTTCTGAATCTGAGTTTTAATCGGTTCTTTTCGGTTCTGGTTCCGGTTTGATTCCCTGGTAGAAACCATTTACAAATTCAAGACAGGTACGGTCTAATGTACAATGACTTTTTTACATACATTCATTGCGCAACACTGTTGCTATTGGGCATAAAGTAAAGTGAGCGAACGAGAAAGAGAAAGTGCAGCTAACCAAAATCTTTACTTTTAATAAATTTATAAGGCGCTGCTTAACAACCAATTGCAAGTGAATTGCAATGAGCACGCACCCTAGAGATGGAGAACAATCGAAACCACTACGGATCGTGACTATCGAGCCGCTTTAGCAGAGCTGAAAATTTCTTTTATATTGTTATCCTAACATCAGCAACTGGGTCGAGGTCAAGGGTCCCACTCTTGACTGCAGACAACACCTTCCTGTATTGTCCACAGTCACTTGCCACCCGATTGCTGCCGTCAGGTGCCATTTAAATTGTAGTTGCACTTGTTTGTTGAGTGCATTCAACTTCAGCTTGGCACCAAACACTAACACTGGCACTTGTTAGCCGGGTTTATTGTCCATCCATTAGCGGTAGATGGCGCAAACGCGCGCGCTGCCATTTGACTTTGATTGGGGGTCCGCCCGCAAAAGTTCAATGGCTACAATTGACAATGCCGAACGCATTTGGAAAACTTCAAACTCATCTTGGGAAATTGATTTGCCATTCGCATTCCTGACCACAATGCTGGATAATGATGATGTTGATGATGATTGGCAGGCAAAGATCAAGACAAAGGCGAATGCTTGGCAGGAGGCATCCAAATTATGCATAACTGTACAAATCTGTCCAAGTTGAGTCACCAGATTGTGATGACTGACTGGGTTAGTAGTAGGTGAATTGTGGTCAGAAATAAGTTGAGTTGGAATTGTTTACAGTTTTGTACTTGAAACCGAGTAATTGTTTCAATTATACACTTGCAGAGGGTATACTAAAAATTGTCCAGCTGTTTGTAACGCATAGAAGGGAGCATATCCGACCCCATAAAGTATATATATTCTTGATCAGCATGACAAGCTGAGTTGATATAGCCATGTCCGTCCGTCTGTCCGTCTGTTTCAATGCTATCTCCTCCGTCAGTTTGAAAGCTATGTTAACCAAACTTTGCACGAAGTCTTTTGGTACAAAGACGCTGCACATTTGTCGGAACCAACCGTATCGGAAGACTATAGCATACAGCTGCTATAGGAACGATCGGTCAAAAAACTAGATTTAGTGTAAAAAACTTTTTTGTTTTCAATACAAACGCCCTCAAACCTTGTATTTGTCAGTATTCTATGCTTTTACATAATTCCAGCAAGTTTTATGAAAATCGGACAACTTTATAGCATAGCTGCCATACAAAAGTTAGGTCTGAATTAAAGTCTTAGTAGAAAAAACTTTTTTGTTTTCAATGCTATGGCTCCCAAACTTGTTATCGATCAATATTCTATGCTTCCACACAATTCTGCCAACTTTGATCCAAATCGGATGACTATAGCATATAGCTGCCATAGGAACTATCGGTCAAAAAACAAGTTTTAGTGAGAAAAACTTTTTTGTTTTCAGCGCAAACGTCTCCAAAACTTGTATTTATAAGTTTTCTATGCTTTTTTATAATTCCACCAAGTTTTATTTAAATCTGACAACTATATAGTATAGCTGCTATAGAAAAGATAGGTCTGATATAAAGTTTTAGCAGGAAAAACTTTTTTGTTTTCAATGCTATCGCTTCCAAACTTGTTATTGATCAATATTCTATGCTTCCACATAATTCTGCCAACTTTGATCCAAATCGGAAGACTATAGCATATAGCTGCCATTGGAACGATCGGTCGAAAAACTAGTTTTAGTGAGAAAAACTTTTTTGTTTTCAATACAAACGCCCTCAAACCTTGTATTTGTCAGTATTCTATGCTTTTACATAATTCCACCAAGTTTTATGAAAATCGGACAACTTTATAGCATAGCTGCCATACAAAAGTTAGGTCTGAATTAAAGTCTTAGTAGGAAAAACTGTTTTGTTTTCAATGCTATGGCTCCCAAACTTGTTATCGATCAATATTCTATGCTTCCACACAATTCTGCCAAATTTGATCCAAATCGGATGACTATAGCATATAGCTGCCATTGGAACGATCGGTCGCCAAAGTAGTTTTAGTGAGAAAAACTTTTTTGTTTTCAATGCAAACGTCCCCAAAGCTTGTATTTATGAGTTTTCTATGATTTTTTATAATTTCATCAAGTTTTTTTAAATCTGACAACTTGCCATAGAAAAGATTGGTCTGAAATAAAGTCTTAGTAAGAAACACAAATTGTTTTCAATTCTATCGCTCCCAAACTTGATATTTATCAATAATATATGCTTCAACATAAGTTTGATCCATATCGGATGACTATAGCATATAGCTGCTATAGGAACTATCGGTCGTTCCAAGTAGTTCTTAAGAAAAACTTTTTTGTTTTCAATGCTATATAGTATAGCTGCTATGGAAAGGATAGGTTTGAAATAAAGTCTAAGTAAAAAAAACTTATATGTTTTCCATGTTATCGCTTCCAACTGGATATTTATCAATATTATATGCTTCAACATAAGTTTGATATATAGGAACGATCGTTCAGAAATGTAGTTCTAGTGAGAAAAACTTTCCGCTTCCGCATGATTTGATCGAATCAAGAAGTTTCATTCTTGTTAATGTGTTGTTTTCATTCTTACCGAATTTTTGACATTAAAAATTCTTGATTCAAGTTTGAAATTCAAAATTTTTTTCTTAGGTTTTATACCTGCACTCGAAACAAAACCGACTGACAGAGTTCTAGTTTGATCGGCATAGAATTTATAGCGTTTCGTACATATAATTTCAAGCATGTTTTGTTCTTGGATGTACTTATATTAGACAGGACGTATACCACGTCACAATGCTGCTGTGACTGTTTCAGCGCTTTGCAAGATGACGCACAATGCGAGAGGTTCGAAACGAAGACAGCTGCAGATGAAATATCATTGGAATACTTTCGATAATATCAACTTGATACTTGGAGTGTTAAAGAGAATTTGATACTTAATAGTTTCAAATTGATGACTAAATAGGGTCATTTTGATGATTCCTTTTTTTTGATTCCTTCATTTTTATACATTTACTTAGTGACCCTAATTCAAGGCCCATTGTAAAAGCATCGTTTTTTTGATATGCATCTAAAGGCAAGTCGTTCTCTCGAAAGAAAGTTGGAAATGCACAATACCTTGACTCCCAAATTCAAATTCTAGAAATTCTCGCGACTTTCATTTTCTATTCAAACTTGCAAGTTTGACAACAATTACCCCATCCCCAAGTTGTTATATAAATGATAAGCGACCTCATCTCAAACTCATTATATCAAAGTTTGCGCCTGCTTCACTTAATCGTCTTATCATAACCATTGAAAATGTCGTGGAAAGTTTATTTGTTTGACTATGGGAGTCCAAATTTGTTGTCATTGTGCTGAGTTATTGGGACGCCCAGTCAGCCAGTCGGCTTATTTATGTATTTACGACCCTCCACATAAAATTTCACTTTCCGGGCCCAGACACAGTTACAATTACAATAAAGAAATTTATACCTATATATAGTATGGTAGTATAAACTTATGACACATACAAATTTGTTTATAAATATCGAACAATATTTTATTTGTTCGATTGTCTGCTCTGGACAGGGGGCCAATTCCCAAATTTATGATGCTTCTTTCTCAACGAAGGTGACAAGGTTAACAAAAGGCCACGAGAATTCGTTGAAATTGTAACAAAAGCATTGACAACTAAGCGATTCCGATTCGAAAGCGAGCACAAAATATGCATAATTTGTGTGACAAATGCCACCGCCACCCCCCCCAACGAAAGTGTGAAAAGTGCAGTTGGGGGGGAGATCCATTGGACCATTGATAATTATGTTAATTGTTGAAAATGACAGCGGGCAATGAGAAGAAATGTGGACCCCAAAGGAGTTGTACCTCAACAACTTTCATTCTTAGACCCGCACACAGACACTTTGTGAGCTGTTGTTTGGTTGTCTCTAGTTTTGTTTTTGGTTTTTGGGTTGATGTTGATTATATGGTACCTGCTGACAGTTACAAATGCCACAACAAGAAAAAAATCACAAAAAACCAAAAGTTTTGGGTTGACGTTTTGATACTCTGAGTTCAATCATTTGATTAAATGGCGACAAAACTCTGAATTTCTGTAATTATACTAGCAAAGCCCTCAAATAAGGTATAGAAATCGGTTTAAAGTAAAGTTAAGCAATTTTCTAATATTTCTAGATCTTCTTAAATCAAAAATCATTAATCTTGAAAAGTGACCTTAGTAATTCACTGAGCTTATCGAGGCGGAGGGACACGTAATGGTGGCTTATCTTTAAATGTGGAATGTTTCCACTTGCTCAGTGGACAACATCTTGTGTCGGAATTAGTGCTTTTTACCAGAAAGTACAAAATTCCTGATCTTGTTCCTCCCAAAATCAACGGAGTAAACCTTGCGTTTGGTAACGATTCCAAATACTTGGGTTTCGTTCTGGATAGGGGCAACTACTCTGGAACGACAACATAAATGAACGCATAAAAAAGGCAATCATTGCTCTTCTTGAAGGCCGCAAATGGGGTTCTTCCCCCTCCTTAGTACATGGGCTTTACACAGCTACGAAGCATTAGTATGGTGGCCAGTAGTCGGGAAACAATCAGCCCTGAACAATCTGCATAAAGTACAGACAAGTGCGGAAATGTGCATTAACGGCGCTCTCCGAACGACACCAACGGAAGCTCCAAATACTATTCTTCACCTTCTACCACTAGACTTTGTAGCAAAGAAAATGGCTATCACAACAGCCCTAAGATTACGAGAATCCGATGCTTGGAACAGGGGTAATTCGGTACACTTTACCTTACTTGAAGAACAAGAGGGTAGACCCAGTCATTCGAAAAGTACTCAATTTTCTCCCCTAGGTAAGGTACAAGGTAAATGTCAAAAAATATATCTAGGTAAGGTAAAAGGTATCCGGAACTTCCAGTACCTTGGTAAAGGTAAAGGTACAAAAAAGGTACTTTTAAATTAAAAAGCATGGTGAAAGTCTTTGGCCTCCACAGCAAAAAATTCTTTCAATAGGCGCAGAGCAAGGCAAAATCATAAAAAAAAAATAGAAGAAAGCTAACTTCGGCTCGACCGAAGTTTATATACCCTTGCAGCTTGATGTCCAATACATTGAACATTTGCTTGACAGTTTATTATATGGCAGCTATACGATATATTCATCCGATTTTGACCAAACTCCTCAAAATTGTGTGGAAACTGATCAAATTCACAACTGGAAGGTATGAGGATGTTACCATTGAAAACAAAAAAGTTTTTCTTACTAGAACTACTTTTTCGACCGATCGTTCTTATGGCAGCTATATGATATAGTCATCCGATTTGGATTAAACTTGGCAGGATTGTGTGGTAGCATATAATATTGATCAGTAACAAGTTTGAGAGCGATATCATTAAAAACAAGAAAGTTTTTCCTACGAAGACTTTTTTTCAGAACTAACTTTTGTATGGCAGCTATACTATATAGTTGTCCGATTTTTATCAAACTGGGTGGAATTATGTGAAAGCATAGAAAACTGAAAAATGCGATGGTTTGGGGGCGTTTGCATTGAAAACAAAAAAGTTTTTCTCACTAAAACTAGTTTTTCGACCGATCGTTCATATGGCAGCTATATGCTATAGTCATCCGATCGGGCCGGTTCCGACGAACGTGCAGCGTATTTGTACCAAAAGGCTTCGTGCAAAGTTTGGTTAAGATAGCTTTTAAACTGTCGGAGGAGATAGCATAGAAAAGGACGGACAGACGGACATGGCTATATCAACTCAGCTCGTCATGCTGATCAAGAATATATATACTGTATGTGGTCGGAGATGCTTTCTTCTATGCGCTTCAAACATCTGGACAATTATAATATACCCTCTACAAGGGTATAACAAGAAATAAAGTCGGTCAAGCTCGACTATAGTCGGGTTATAATGTTATAACATACTCTGGCCGTTTTTTGCCCATAACTTGAGTATCGTTCATCCGATCTTAATCATTCCTTCAGCAAATCGATAAATAATTTCGACTACTAGATATCTCTAGAAGGTACGAACAATCTATCATCAAAACTGTGAAAGATATGACGTTTTTTCCCAAATTGCGGGGGCGCGAGGGGGCGTGGCAAAAATTGAAAATAAACTTGATCTGCCTGCAAGTATAAGAAATATATGTCCCATACATGTCAAACCTCTATCTCTTACCATCTCTGAGATTTCTTCGTTCATACGGACAGACGGACATGGCTATATCGACTCGGCTGTTGATGCTGATCAAGAATATATATACTTTAAAGGGTCGGAGATGATTCCTTCTGGCTGTTACATACTTTTGCACAAACTTAATATACTCTGTGTACCTTTGGTACAGAGTATAAAAACATTACAAATATTTGTATACTTAATCATAGATTCAACAGAATTGCTTATATCGGCAAAATAAGTTATCGCTTTTATTTCAACATTAGAATTTTCATGACAATTCTCAGTTTCATCCAATTTTCCATTACTACGTAAAAGTCTTCAGAATCATATGTATTTGAACTCTCATTGACAACAGGTTCAAAATTTTCCGTAATTTCTTCAACAAGATATTCTTTAAAACACTTTACAATTTAGTTGTTCACTTCAATTTATATTTTCGAAGTGTCAAACCAAAGTCTTTGTCTCGCTTGAAGTCATGTTTTCAATAATTTCATCATTTTTTAAGAGCATTTTTAAGTGGATCACAACAATTCAAAATATTCAAGCATTTAAATTTATGTATTACTTGAAGTAAAGTAGGCAGCAAAAATCCAAAATAACAACAAAATCTTTTGCCCTGCAGAAGATCAATAGTGTCCGTAACATTATTCAATTCTTTTCTTAGCTTCATCTGCTGCTACTGTGGATCTGCTAGCAGCATTCCAAAATGCCGTAGTTTTTGCTAAGGAATAATTGTACAACCGCTTCAATGTGTTTAGTAAAGACTGTTCAGCATCTTTCGTGACAACTAAGTTCAAAGTGTGTGAAGCGAATCTAAAGTGCCTTGGCAAAGTAATTTCAGCATGAGCTGAACCATCCAGCTTTATTAGCCTTAACTCTTTTAAAAACTCAGGCTTCACGTTTGTTCCTTTTAAACTGTACACATTAAATGCTTTACAGAAGTTGGATGCATCATCTGTAACTGTTCGACATATTTTGGTATTTCTTAGTCCGTATTTTCTATGAACTTCAGCTAATATAGTAGCAAGTATTTCATATGAGATTTTCCAACACGCTTATATGGGAGCACTAGAGAATGAGAATGTAGATTGCTTTCTATATAGTGGCCCTTTACATTAAGTAACTTCTGTTATTGCAACTCCAGATATCGGCAATCGTACGATATTTTTCTTATACAGCCGTGCTCCTTTTTTCGCTTGTGTAATGTAAAATATTGCGATTTCAAACCATTTTTGAGTACAAAATTTGTCTAAAAACTGCTAATTGTTTACGAAAGTGAAAATGGGAGCTCGGCTGATAGTCCGCCTTTCTCTTATCGACGTCTATATTCCAAGCCCCACAGCAGAGCTAACGCTATTAACAGCTACCCTGATGGTTCTAAGCTCGACGAAAAAGTAGAAGGGGGCGTTTTCTCTCCCAACCTAGATTAGAACTTATCGCTGTAGTGCACAGTCCGGCGCGTCCCGTATCTAATGTGTATAAAACAGCGCTATGCGGCAGCGACGCCAGTATACGAGCTTATACTGCTCTCTTTAGCGACAACAAAGAAGTGCTAAATGAGCGCACTCTCGCGGACCCTGCTGTAATGTGTACCAAGCAGAGGTGGTAGCCATCCATAAAGTTGCCACCTGCCTTAGCACACTCACGGTCAAAGAAGGATACGTATTTATATACTCAGATAGTCAAGTCGCCCATAAAGCACGTGATTCATATACCAACAATGCTAAGACACTTACAGAATGTGCCTGGGTGCCTGGACATCGCAACAAAGAAGAAAAGGCCAGAATAGGTATCACCATCGAGCTCCTTTCAGAGAAGAGCACACAAAAGCTGAAACACTTCGTCTCGCTACGGATCGGTGGAAAAACCTTTCCTTCCTGGCCAACATTTAGCCAAAAAACTTACTAACACACTTTTACGTCACAGAAGGAATCACTTATCACTTCTGGTGGGGACCCTAACGGGTCACTATCTTTTTGTTAGACACGCAGCACGCTTAGGCGTCACTTACCATGACTTCTGCAGAAGTTGCGGTTACAAAGAAGAGTAGTAATCGGTACAACACCTTCTTTGCCATTGCCCCGCCTTGAGTAGAAGGAGACTCAGTACACTTGATCAACCTCTGCTACTCAACCTCTCGGAGACATCCGGTCTAGAGATCCCAGCTCTACTCAAGTTCATGCTGTGCACACAATGGTTCAGTAACGATCTAACCTAATATATTCTCTGAACCGAACCTTTTTCCAAACCGAGAGCGGTCTAGTTCGGCAGATTATAAATCTTAAAAGTTCGGTTTATGATTCGTTTTAGGGTTCCTGGAAAATTTGAAAATTCAAAATTAATTTCTATCCAAATAAAATCTTTTTCAAAAACTTCTTGATATTCGCTTCATCTCATCTCTTACGACCATTATTCCACCAGATTGAAACATTCGTTTCTTAGAAAAAGACCTAAAAAACCCCCCCTAGGTGTGTGTGTTTGTGTGTGATCATCAACACAAAAGAATGTTGCCTGCTCCGTAAAGCAATTATGATCCGCTAGTTTTAACTATATTTTACTTTTAGTTAGCTTTGGCTTTGCTCATGGCCAACCAATCTTTGCGGGATTCTGGCTAGATAATGGTTTGTTGTTGTCGATGTTGCCAGTGTCTCTTGTGGCTTTTCCCAGTGGGGGAGTTCCACTTATGCAAAATGATGCAGAAAATACAGAGAAAAGTGAAATGTTGATTGCTGGTGCAAATTATGAAATTAGTATTATGTGAAATGGAGTTAAAAGTGTGATTAAGGCTGCAAAAGAAACATATACATATAAAAGTCATAAAACATTAAAACATAACGCATAAACCAGGCGCGAAAGACAATGAAAGTAGACAACTACAAACAATAAGTAGCCAAAGTTTGTGTCTGTGTTGGCAATTAATAGCATTTCAAGTTGAATCTTGCGACTCTGCCAGAGCCAAAGACGCTGACAAAGATATCAACAGAGAGTAGGAGTCGGAGTCTGTTTTCCAATTGAGCAAACACCACATCAAAAAAAAAACAAAAAAAAAAATCAAGTGAAGACTGATACCTGCATTGAGCATGGGGTTAGACCCTTTGATACCCACTTAGACAAGATTTTGTATGCCTTTAAAAAGTACAAATTGTAAAATTGATCTTTATTTAATTTTTCACTAAGACCCATTTTCCGACCTATCGGTTCTATGGCAGCTATAAGATATAGTCATCCGATTTTGACCAAAGTTTGCAAATCTGTTTGAAATCATATAAAATTATGAATCAGTGAGTTTAAGGACGCTAACATTAAAAACAAAAAAAAATTCTTACTAAGAACCATTTTCGACCGATCGGTCCTATGGCAACCATAAGATATAGTCACCCCATGTCGATCAACTTTTTCAAATTAGTTTGAAAGCGTGTAATATTAATAATCAACGACCTCAAGAACGATATACTTAAAAACCAAAAAGTTTTTTTCACTAAGACCCATTTTCCGACCGATCGGTCCTATGGCAGCTATAAGATAAAGTCATCCGATTTTGACCAAAGTTTGCAAATCAGTTTGAAAGCATATAATATTAATAATGAACGAGTTTGAGGATGCTTACATTGAAAACAAAAAAGTTTTTATCAGTAAGACCCATTTTCCGACCGATGGTTCCTATGACAGCTATAAGATATAGTCATCCGATCTTGTCCAAATTTTGCAAATGCAACAGAAACCCACCAATTTGAAATCCCGTCGGGAACACAAAAAGTACATGCGCTCACACAACCTTTCGCATCAAGTGTCAGTTGCGCACTGAAGTTCTTTGGGCCGAGTTGAGAGTGAACCGATAGAACTCCATACCTCGTTCGTTGTATCAAGGATGTATACGATTATTTTCTCCGTTGCCATTGGCAACTTCTCTGCTCTCGTTGCCGACCTCTACCTTAAGACCATTAATATCAAAAAAGCCGATTACTCAATCCAAGAAATTATGTACTTTCTAACACTAAATTTTTGAATTTAAAAGTGATTGCTTCATAGTTTAAGTACACCCCAAAATCAACACATACATTTACATTTAAATTTTACCCGAAACTGTATATACCCCACAAAGCTACCCCCATTTTGTACCGCACAAAAAACCCAAGCAAACGAATGAACAAAAGTCCCTCGCTGCTGCCGCAAGTTTGTCTTATTAGCCATGGCACTTAGAATTGGAGTTTGCCGCTGAAAATTGTCATTGCGGCGCACGCGCACCCATCTGTAGAGAAAGCAACTGTCAGCTCTTCATCAACTGACGTTGTACGGAAAACCGCAAGCGCAGTCAAGTTCGTTGCCTAAGTCTTTTGTTCTGCAAGCAAATTGCGTACTTCAGAGTTTTGGCCAGATGTGTGAAACAAATCGCATTAAGAGACACGCGAACTGGCAAAACTAAGGTTTCGGTTTCATTTCATCAAGCTGGGGCCATTGAATGATGCCCCCACCACTCTCACCCTCTGGCACACATACAATTCATATACTATATATATATAAATATAATTATTTCTTTTTTTCTTATTTTATATTTAAAAACGCATAAAAACAAAAAGCCAACGAAAAATAATATACTATATGTGAGGAAAATGAGCTGCTTGGCAATTAATAGACCATGAACATTTGCTAGACAAAAGAAAAATTGCAGGCGGCCAACTCAAGTTGAAGTTAACACTTTAACAATGTGCATTTATCAGGCAGAGAGACAGAGAGGAAATTTCAAAAGTTTGAATAATATTTGCAGCGAATGGTTGAAGACCGGTTCAGGAGGCAGTCCCAAGATTACCATACCTGAGTTGGTAAACTGTCAAAAGGAACAACATATTTCGCTGTTTTCAATTAGGAAGAAAAATTCTCAAAATAATTACCCTGAGAAGCCTCAGCTGCGAAGTAAGAAGATTTGTCAAATGATTTTGACAGAGTCATTCAAACTATGCAGAACTTAAGCTATTTGCAAATATAAATAATAGAACAAAACAGGACAGCGAACGTCTGGATAATCCACATGCTAGTAGAGAGCTTTCACTTAAGGAAAGTACTTGATTGAAAATTAACATGAATAGGTATCCAGCCTATTGCTGGTTGCAAAGTGACCAAATTTAGGTATCCGGGAGATTCGGTGGTTTATGTGAGGACTCGGTTTAGAGACTTAAGCTTTAGTGAGTGCTAGAACATGCCAAAGAGGGAACACCAACGACTACGTGTTTGATCTGTCACAACTCAATTCAAACATAAAGCAACGGCCAATCAAATTTTGTTTTGTTTTGCAGGGAGAAATTACCTTTGTTATCCCCTCTTTGTTACTCCCTCTCCTGTTTTCGGGTCTCTTATGAAAATAGTCGAGAAGTTTTCAGGAAGCTTGTATTACCTAGTTTCTGCCTAACTTCCCCGAAGGATGTCGCCAACACACTTCTCTGTGTGGCGTATTACAGTTCATCCCGCTTCAATCACAGTTCCAACAGCTCCAATTATAGATCCTGCTCACCTTACTAGTTCGCACATCACTGACAACTATCGATACTCACACTAATACTAATACACACATTCAACTCTTCGCATTCTGTTCATCTTATTCTCCGCGGCTGAAGCCAATCAATAAATCAACTAAACCTAAACTGTGTTAAAGTGGTGTAAGTCGCCACAGCTGAACGAAATGCAAGGATCCATGATCATTCGAAAATGGGAATACGGTTTCCAATACTTTCCTTCATCATGGAAGAAGAAGGGCAAGGATCCAAATAGAATTTCCACGATTCTCTAGGTTGAATATATTGTTCACCTTCCATGACCAATACATATATGGCGCCTTAACTGACTTTGGAACCTATGAACTAACATTGTTAAAAGCGAAACTGAAGTTGTTGTTAATAATATTGAAAGGATATCCACAGAATTGCCTGGACAAACTAAGACATTTTTGGAACTTTCTTTTACTTATCTTTCCGATGCCTCTTTATTTATAGATTATGGAATCTGAAATTTTATATGGCTGTATAAATATTGGTTTTTAATGTAATGAACTAGCTTTAGGCCTCTAATAACAATACCGAACTAGTGCTAATGGTCGAGAGGATGGTCACACTGGATGTATGATGCGAGCATAGAAGGAGGCGTTAGTGGATTGTGGAGTAGTAGAAAATGGACGCTGACCGAGACGGACGTGTGTATATAAATGGACAGAGACAGTATTGATAATGTAAATGGTAATTGTGTAAACAATGTGTAAATAAAGACCGGAAAACCCCGAAGAGTCACTGGTTTACAATGCTTATCTATTAAACAATGATATTGATAAAAAAAACAAGACCTGACCATACTCAACGGTTTAAGTTTTTAAGTTTAAGTTTTTCCACAACTTTGCCCGTTTTAAAGGAATAAAACATTTTTTGACAGTCTCTAACTTGAACAGTGTTGGTTTCTTTGGCAAACTTTCTTCAGAAAAGTTTCTTGGAATGTTCCAGGCCAAAAGATTTGGAAACACTCCAATCCCTGATATGGGGGCTTTGGGGGTCCTTTAGGTCAATATATCGAAAAAATCAGTCATTTACTACAAAGAGCATATTCAGTTTGTGCAAAAGTATGTAGCAGGGAGAAGTAATCATTTCCGACGCTATAAAGTATATATATTCTTGATCAGCATCAACAGCCGAGTCGATATAGCCACGTCTGTATGTATAAACGCACAGATTTCAGAGATGGTAAGAGATAGGTTTGACAGATATGGGACATACATATACTTCTTATACTTGCAGGCAGATCAAGTTTGCCCTGCTGCCACCGCTATTTGGGAAAAACGTCATATCTTCCACATTTTCATAGATAGATTTTTTTTCCAATTTTTGGAGATATTTAGTAATGCATATTATTTATCGATTTTCTGAAAGAATGATCGGATGAACAATACTCAAGTTATAAGCAAAAAAAAAGGTCAGTTAACACCCCCCACCCACCACCCACCCGCTACCACAGCACTCCATTCAACAAAGACAATCTTTGAGTGGGAAAGAGAGAGAGAGAAACAAAAATATTGCATGTTAACCGCGTGACTTCTTGGATAAGACTTTTTTAGTAAGTAATATCAGGTTTCATAATATGCTCAAAAGCTATTTCCCTGCACTGATACTAGACATTAATGATAAGAATTTGTGTTTTCACGCGTGTTACTTACAATTTTTTGTCGTGTACTTCCGCTGCGTCGCGACGCTCCACAGAAAGGCCGCCGGAGTGCCGAGTACCTGAGGGACATAAAAATTTGCCATCGGCGGTATATGCAAAGACCTGTTTTCAAACAATGAACCTCTCTTGGTGTCTCCTTAATACCGATTTCATGTATTATAATTCGAAGGAGTCATGGAACCCCGGAGCAGCTCAATAGAGTTGTAAACTTTATACTGGAAGGATTTGAAGCAAAGGAGTATGCAGTTGCTGTGTTTCTTGATGTGAAACAGGCCTTTGACAGAGTTTGACATGATGGGCTGCTGTACAAAATAAAATCGCTGCTCTCACCTCAATTGTATCTGCTTGTTAAGAGCTTTCTGACTGAAAGGACCTTCGCGGTTGTCCAAGAGGGAGAAGCATCAGAGACAAAGCTAATCAGCGCTGGTGTCCTGGGCCCAACGCTCTACACCCTGTTCACTCACGATATGCCATCTAACCGAAATCCCCAAATCGTTGACAAAAACGATTTCATGATCGCCACCTTTGCAGACGACACAGCTCTATTGGCAAGGAATATCTGCATTTATTCCGCTACTGACACCATTCAAGAGTATCTAGTAAGAATCGGTAATTGGTGCTATAATTGGAATAAAGGACTAAACCTTTCAAAGTTCAATCAATACAGCTCAAGGTACAAAAGATGAGCTGGCTGCTGAACTCTAGGAGCAAACTGTCTCTAAAAAACAAGGTACTCAGTTATAAAAGCATTCTCGCACCTGCATGGAGGTACGGACTACAGTTGTACGGTATAGTAGCAAAGTCGCACCTAGATCGCATAAGGATTCTGCAGGCCAAAATCCTAAGACGCATAACCGGGGCTCAGTGGTACATGAGGACGAGAATAATTGAGGAAAACCTTAAAGTCGCTAAGGTGGGCGATGTTATTAACAAGCAGGCCAGAGACTATACATACAGAAAGACTGACTGCTCACCCAAACCACCTCGCTAGGAAACTACTGCGACCACGAAGGAAGCAAGGCCGGAAAAAGAAAAGAAGACATAAAAGATTCCACCCTAAGGACCTTTCTAAAAGGGAAATCTAAAAAAGCTTAAACCACGAATCTCACTAACAAAACAAAACAGTACACATATTTTGTAAGAAAACTCAACTCACAAACCGTGATTCACAATAACACGAATATCTAAATATAAAATAACTAAAGCAGGACCAAAATGTATTAAGCGTTAAATTAGGTTAAGGTTATATAATAGAAGAAAAAAAATGTATTATAATATTATAATCGGGAGCAAATGCAAGCGGCGGCCTGAACTGGTACAGAGTATATTATAATCGGGCTTGACCGACTTTCTCACTTGTTTTACTCTGTACCAAAGGTACATGGAGTATATTAAGTTTGTGCAAAAGTATGTAACAGCCAGAAGGAATCATCTCCGAACCTATAAAGTATATATATATTCTTGATCAGCACCAACAGCCGAATCGATATAGCCATGTTTGTCTGTCCGTCCGTCCGTATGGACGAAGAGATCTCAGAGAAGGTAAGAGATAGAGGTTTGACATGTATGGAACATATATTTCTTATACTTGCAGGCAGATAAAGTTTATTTTTTAATTTTGCCACGCCCCCTCCCGCCCCCAAGAATTTGGAAAAATCGTCATATCTGCCACAGTTTTGATGATAGATTGTTCGTACCTTCTAGAGATATCTAGTAATTAACATTATTTATCGATTTGCTGAAGGAATGATAATGATCGGATAAACAATACACAAGTTATGAGCAATAAAAAGGGCCCCAAAGCCCCAGTATCGGGGATTGTAATGTTCCCAAAACTTTTAGCCTGAAACATTCTCAGAAACATTGCTGAACAAAGTTTACCCTAGACTATTAAAGTTGTCAAAAATTTAAAAAAAAAAAAATGTCGTATGAAACCGTCGTGAAAACTCAAATAAGTAATGATGCAGTTCGATTCATAGGACCCGTTGAGTTCGGTCATGCCTTTTTTTTAAGTTGCACAGTGTTATTTATAATGCAGTTTGTATATCAGGCGACTTCAAGACTTAATCGTTAGCTGCTTTTAAGCTCAGGGGGTTTCCTTTTACTTTTTTTTCAAGATTAATCAATCAGCAGATGTAAAATCAAAAAATAGTTCACATTGAGAAATCTTTATAATAACTAGAGAGATTTGGATGTTTTAATACATTTCAAAATAAGAATTCTGTACTCAAATTAGGGAACTCAGAATCCAACTTTTTTTCGTATTTTCAAATCTTTAAATAAAATTCTGTTTTTAAATTCGTTTTTAAGTATTTCCCTTAAACTTTTACACCATGAAAAAAATTGATATTTTTTCATATAAATTTTACTCCGATATGCAAATATATCAAATTGATGTGTTAATATTTTCAAATCGATATTTTTTAACATATCATAATTACATTTTTAGTATCATTCTGATACTATTCAATATCAATTTAAATAAATGATATTATTTTGGATCAGAATGATATTATTTTCTTGCCAAATGATATGAAAAAAATTATATTTTTAAAAAGTTAACTTTGCCTCATTTCGATAGCTGTTAAATTTGTATAAAACTTACCTACAAATAAAAGTCTTCATAAACTTGTTGTGTATTCCTTTAAAAAAAACTCCCTAGGGCTTATTTCGGTAATTCCTTTGAATACATTTTCTTCATCAGATATAGCACAATAACAAAAACAAAACAAAACTCGACACACACACAGACACAGACACACACACTCGCACGGATGCACAAGCAATAACGTTTGATTATCAGGATTATAATTTGATTACTCTTTTTTAGTTGTTTGTACTTTTGTCGATTATCCGAAACGTCAAAAGGCGTTAAATCATGTAAGAAATTTACGCGCCGCAACAATCCGTCAAAACACGTTTCCCAGTTACAACCTACCAGCGGAATGATTTGGCCAAATCTGCAGCCAAACCAACGAAGCCCCCTTTACAGCCGGCAAGAGAGTGCAACACCAGCAGCCAGTGACACCCAGAGAGAGAGAAAGAGGGAGAGAGTGACAAAAAGACACACACACAGAGAGAGACAGAGAGAGAGAGAGAGAGGCTTTCTCTTGCTTTGAATACCCTACCACATGATGATGTATGGGAACAACTGTGTTTTTGTTTGGGTTTTTTCCCCCACCACACAAACTTCTTCTGATAGCTAAGGCTTCATTTGGTCTGCTGGAAAGGCTAATGATATGGTTGCGATTGAAATACGTCCATTGACAAATTTTATTTGCAATTATAAACTTACACTTTTGGTGCGAACTCTTAGCTTTGTTGGATATGACAGAGATGTAATCGTTAAAGCAATGCTTTTGATCAAATAATACCCCCAGATCCTGAACAGAGATAATGCGGTACTTTTTAGAGCAGGTTTAGTGCGGTAAAACGACATGAACTTACAATGGTACTGATTGAGAAAGAGCATTGGAGGGTACAATTCATGTATGTAAAATTGTAAGGTCATAGTAAATACATATACGATGCGTTTTGGTGTAAGAAAGGCATAACAAAAACAATTCTTAAAAATTCAAACGATTCGTCTTTAGTTGCTTATTGTTTAATATCTTATTGTTATTTGTTGCTCGAACGTAGCATGGGTATACCGCCCATAACGTCTAGCTCAAGGGATCATGGAGCAAGAGAGTTGAGTCAGCTCAGACCACAACGGATAACAGTAATTGAGAAGTAACTTATAATACCTTAAGACTAACAATGTTTTGACTAATAAATATCGTCTCTATAAACATAAATCACACGAGAAAAGTGGTTATAAATACATTTAAAAATTGATAAACAGGAGTAAAACAAAAAAAAATTATATAAAATAATAGGTATGGTAAAGTTAGTATTATTTGATTTGTCTCTGAAGGTGTTCTTTAAGTTTAATTTTAAATTGCTTAGCGCTTTTTATGGATTTTACAGAATTTGGTAGTGTGTTCCAGTGGCGAGCAGCATATATGAAGAACTGTTTCTCAGAACTTGCCAGTTTAATTTAAGGGCATATTAAACTATTAGTTCTAGAGGATATGGCAAATCTAAGCTTCTCATACAAGTAAATTGGTTCTCTGCGAGTGATAATGTTGTGTAAAACGATTAAGGGCCCTAAACTTTATCCATTGGCTAAGGCAAAGATCAAAAATTTTATTTGCAAAAAACGTTATGTGTTCAGTCCTATTTCTATTGAATATATAGCGAGCTATAGAATTCAATTCGACTTTAAGTTGCATCACAATGCCCAAAAACCTCTACACCATAAAATAGTGTAGGAATCAGATACATTCTAGCTACTGTCATTCGAATTTGAATTGGTAGAAACTTTTGGGCTGCCTAAGTAATCCGTACAACCTTCCAGTTGCCCTATTGATGTGGTCATTCCACGACACGACGTACTATTGAAGTGTATACCCAAATTGGTAGCATCATCAACATAACTTATTTGCATGCTCTCAACACATAACTTAGGCAGCTCCAGGTCATCAAGGGCCTTTTTGTACAGCACCAAGCATTTGGATTTAAGCGGATTCAGTCCCAAACCATTTTCTATAGCCCACTTATTTACTTTTGTAAGTTCTTCATTACATATAGAAACACACTTATTTAACTGATTTAGCGGACGACTTACATACATCTGGACATCGTCAGCGTACAGATGGACAGAACATTAGGGAGGTCATTAACATACATAGAGAACAATAACGGCCCAAGAACAGATCCTTGGGGTACACCTCGCGTAATCGAAAGAAGATCGGAGGTGCGCAAACCTGCGATTACAGCCTGTTGTCTATTGCTTAGGTAGGATTTAATTAACTTAGTTGCAGTTTACGAGAAGTTAAATAGCGCGTTGAGCTTTGTGCATAGTATTTGATGATTCACGGTGTCGACTGCTTTACTATAGACCAGAAGACATAGGAAAGTTACTTGTTCATCATCCATTTGACTTTGAATATCCTTCGATATTTTTAATATAGCCGTCGTGCAACTTTTGTTTTTTCTAAAACCAGATTGGCAATCATTTAGTTTGGAGTTAATCGTTAGAAATTGTTGAATTTGAATTGCCATTAGGTGCTCGCAAACTTTCGATAGGTATGGTAAAATCGATATTAGTCTATATTCAATGGATGATTTTGGGATCGGTAGTATTTTTGCAAGCTTCCACATATAAGGTTGTCAAAAAAGTCTTGCGGCATTTCCGCAAGCTTGTCTTTGCAAGCGCGTAGTACTAGTTGTATTCGTCGCATCGGTTCACGCTAGAGCTTTTTGGAAAGCTCTTTTCACGCGCTAACACGTGTTTGATTTATTGTTGTTTGTTTTCAGTCGTTCGTGAGTTATAGCGTCGCAAACATGGAGCAAAATAAAGAGAAAATACGGCATATTTTACAGTACTACTACGATAAAGGCAAAAATGCATCTCATGCTGCCAATAAAATTTGTGCAGTTTATGGACCCGATACAGTTTCCATTTCCACCGCACAATGATGGTTTTAACGTTTTCGTTCTGGTGCAGAGGTGATCGAAGATGCGCCACGGTCCGGAAGGCCTGTCGTCGAAAATTGCGATAAAATCGCTGAATTGATCGAAAGAGACCGGCATACTAGCAGCCGTAGCATCGGCCAAGAGCTGGGCATGAGTCATCAAACCGTTATAAACTATTTGAAGAAGCTTGGATTCAAAAAGAAGCTCGATGTATGGGTGCCACACGACTTGACGCAAAAAAACATTTTTGCCCGTATGGATGCATGCGAATCGCTTCTGAATCGCAACAAAATCGACCCGTTTTTGAAGCGGATGGTGACTGGCGATGAAAAGTGGGTCACTTACGACAACGTGAAGCGCAAACGGTCGTGGTCGAAAAGCGGTGAAGCTGCCCAGACGGTGGCCAAGCCTGGATTGACGGCCAGGAAGGTTCTTCTGTGTGTTTGGTGGGATTGGCAGGGAATCGTCCACTATGAGCTGCTCCCCTATGGCCAAACGCTCAATTCGGACCTGTACTGCCAACAACTGGACCGCTTGAATGCAGCACTCATGCAGAAGAGGCCATCTTTGATCAACAGAGGCCGAATTGTCTTCCATCAGGACAACGCCAGGCCACACACATCTTTGGTGACGCGCCAGAAGCTCCGGGAGCTCGGATGGGAGGTTCTTTTGCATCCACCGTATAGTCCGGATCTCGCACCAAGTGATTACCACCTATTTCTGTCCATGGCGAACGAGCTTGGTAGTCGGAAGTTGGCCACAAGAGAGTCCTGTGAAAATTGGCTCTCCGAGTTTTTTGCCAATAGGGAAGCGAGTTTCTATAAGAGGGGCATTATGAAGTTGGCATCTCGTTGGGAACTCGTCATCGAACAAAACGGCGCATATTTGACTTAAATCGAATTATTATAACCAATTTTATGAACAATTGAAATTTCAATAAAAATACCGCAAGACTTTTTTGACAATCCATATCAATTCATATCAATTCATATCATCAAGACCCACTGCATTCGATTTAATCTTGAGGATACATTCAAGTACATCACATGAACTTACACACAAAAAGCTAAAGCTATTATCACAGTTGAAATTTGTCGTAGCTTCAGGAACTGCTATTTGGGTGAATTTAGTATTAAGTATATTTACGTCCAGAGTCAGTCTTCAATTTTGGTTTGAGCTTTCCTATTCCTAAATTTTTGAGTTCACTCCAAGTTTGTCTGCTCGATATTGCACTGTTAAATTTATGATTGTAATAATCTCGTTTGGCTGTGTTGATTACTTTTATCACATTTGTTCTCAGAATCTTAAAAACTGTGTAGAGATCATCTGTTCTATAACGCTTCCACCTGCAATAGGCAGCGTTCCGTTGGTCTATATGATGTTTAATGTAGTTATTAAACCAAGGCTTTAGAGTAGGTCTAATAATTTTTGTTTTGACTTTTACACACTTTTCATAAAGACTTTGGACATTCATATTAAGTACTTGTAGCTGCAGGTCCGCTTTTGGAAGGCTGTTTATTTGAGTCTAATTACAATTATAAAACTCCCTTTCGAGCGTACCATCAATGGACTTAAAATCTCTGTACACAATGTGGACATCACTATAAGCTAAGTCATTATAGTAAGTTAGGAAGATCAAATCATGTTTGGAAAAGACTGGGGACTGCAGAGTTTGTGACGAAGAATAAGTCCAGAAGGGTATTGCAGCTTTTTGTAAAGTGTGTAGGTGTTGTGCTATTAACTATTTGTAAGCCCAGGGATTCCATATCTTGCACCAGATGCTTTTCAGTTAATACGTTGCTGTTAAGATCTCCAGTTAAAATTATATCAGTATAATTCAAGGAAAGACTAGAAATTAGTTCAATTAACTGGGAACAGTCAATATTTCGGTTTGGTCTATATATACAGCCAATTAACGTTTTGATATACGTTCGTTTATTGTTGATTTCTAAAAATATATATTCTATTTGACTGTCATTAGGGTGTTTCAGTAGAGTCCTACATGTCAGTTTAGAATTTACATACACTGCAACTCCCCCTGCATGACCTAAACGGTCAGCGCGATACAGTTCATATCCCTCGCAAAATGAAATTGGGTCATTAAAGTCAGATGTAAACCACGATTCTGACACATATATCAGATCAACATTCGAATTAACAAATAGGTATCGAAACTCGTCCATTTTGTTGACAAGGCTTTGGGCATTTATATGGGCAACAGTAAGACCATTTTTATGATTGCTTAAAACCCTAATCATGCTGATTTGAATACTATGAATATAGAACAAGCCGATTCTAAGCATAGCTGAGCTACAAATTCAGGTATTTAGCATGTAAGGGTGCCTTATTTGCTCACAGTTGACAACGAGTGACCATTTAAAATGATTCGTAGGCGTTTAACAAAATGTTTGTCAGGTTTCATTAACCTAAACTTATGGTAGAAGCTGATCTGAGCCTCAAATAAATGCATTTGACACAAAATAGCAGATGGGTGCCGCATTTGCATACAGCTGACTAATATAAATTCGTCCTAGACATCTAGAAGCAATTTGGTATTGGAACATCAATTGATTTGTCCCCAATCAGATACAAATAAGATTGAATCTGTTATGTAATGCCAGGTGGGTGCCTCTTTTGCATACAATTGAGCATTTTCAAGGAATCTTAGCCAGCGGATATATTAATTGACAAGTTTTAATGCTGTGAATACAAGTTAAGCCCATACCAAGCAGATCTAAGCTAAAAATTGAAGTATTTAGCATGCAAGGGTGCCGCATTTGCTCACAGTTGACAACGAGTGATCATTTAAATTAATTCGTAGGCTTACATTACCCTAAACTTAAGGCAGAAGCTGATCTGAGCCTCAAATAAATGCATTTGACACAAAATAGCAGATGGGTGCCGTATTTGCATACAGCTGACTAATATAAATTAGTCCTAGACATCTAAATGCAATTTGGTATTGGAACATCAATTGATTTGTCCCCAATCAGATACAAATAAGATTGAATCTGTTATGTAATGCCAGGTGGGTGCCTCTTTTGCATCGAAATGAAGCTTTTTAGAGAAATCTTAGACAGCGGATATATTAATTGACAAGTTTTAAAGCTGTGAATACAAGTTAAGCCCATACCAAACAGATCTAAGCTAAAAATTGAAGTATTTAGCATGTAAGGGTGCCGCATTTGCTCACAGTTGACAACGAGTGACCATTTAAAACGATTGCCAGGCAATTTCAACAAATTCATGTGTCGTTTATTTACCCTTAACATAAACCAGAAGCTTATCTGAATCTCAAATGAACCATAAGAAAACGATGACAAATCCTTGGCCTCTGGTGTGTCCATGGTGTGATAGATTCATGTTTCGTCCACGGTTACAAAACGGTTGACAGAGTCGGAACTGCTTGTTGAAATGCACGAAACTGTCTGCTTTTAGCGGCACTCAAAACACAAACCAAAACCGAAGGAGCTTGCTTCAAAAATTAACAGCTCCTGTCAGAGAATTGAAAATTATGTAAAACTGTTGAAGCATTATTTGGGCTTTTGGCCACCCACATCCAGAGACACGTAAAGGCACCACATGATGATGATGTGCGGTTTTTTGTTTCCCCTTTTCAAAATTGCTTAACAAATTGTGTTAAGACTTTTAGCATAAAATTCACTTTTAAAAAAAAAACATAAAAAAATTGTAAAAAAAAAAAAGGTAAACAGGAAAACAAAGCCAACAATTGCAGTCAGCTCGGCCCACGCGCCATTTTGCAAATGTTTGGCTTGCCATTCCGCCTGTCAACTGGACGCACGGCGTCCACTTGCTTTGCTTTTTAAGCGATGATGCAAAAATGTTTGAAGCGCTCGAAGGCAAATCAGAGGAAACCGAAACCGAAACCAAAGCCGAAATCACCAACTAATTGCCGCTTTGCGATTAATTGTTCAAGTCTCTTTTTTTTTCTTGTAGTTTTATTTTTTTTTAATTAAGCCAAGGGAAAAACAAAAGCAAAACAAAGATGAGTTCATGTCGGAAATGTGTGAGAGAATCTAATTATGGAGTCCGGGCAAATTGATTTTCAGTTTAGATCATTAGCAGAACCAATCGATCCAATGGACTTGCACTATAAATGGCCAAGTTTGGCTGGGAGAAGGCATCACAAACAATTGAAAAACATGAAGGTACAGATCAACAGCGTGGGCATCGCAGATCTCAGGTTGATTCAATTCTTTCTTCTTTGGCAGGTCTTTGTCTGCTTATTGGCTACGTTGGCTCTGGTACAGGCTGGAGGATTCCGCGGCGGTGCTGGCGGAGGAGGAGGTGGTGGTGGTGGTGGTTATCTACCAGGTGGAGGACGTGGTGGTGGTGGCGGCGGTCCAGCCATTGGAGCGGGCCTAATTTCTCATGTATCGCAGTCGCAGGGTAATACCAAGGTGCATATCGGTGGACAAGGTGGTGGAAGTGCTGGTGGTGGAGGCTATGGAGCAGGAGCTGGACGGTCTGGCTGGCAAGGACAGCAGGGGGGAGGTGGTGGACGCGGTGGCTGGCAAGGTGGATCTGGCGGAGCTGGAGGAGCTGGTGGCTGGCAAGGACAGCAGGGTGGCGGAGGACGCGGTGGCTGGCAAGGTGGAGCTGGCGGAGCTGGTGGAGCCGGTGGCTGGCAGGGCGGATCTGGAGGAGCTGGCGGCAATGCCTGGGGTAATCCCGCCCAATTTGACTACACTGTGAATCACGGCTCCGGAGGAGCTGGTGGTGGTCATGGCTCCAATGCTGGTGGCGGTTATGGTGCTGGTGGCGGTTATGGTGCTGGTGCTGGTGCGGGTTCTCGAGGTGGTGCCGGTTGGTGGAACGATTAGAATCTGCCACCAAATTGTAAATGGAATTGACTTTGAATTTGGACTATGGAAACATAATAAAAACATTTACCCCATTCACAACCCAAGTTCGTTCCCCAAGTCTTTTGATTTGGCGGGCAAAGCATTTTGTAACATAGCTTTTACAGCTGCTTTAAGCTTGGATTTTGAAGCTTTTTGAAAGCTTCATGTGACTTTCAAAGCTGATTTGAGCTTGGCAAGCACAAGAACTTAAATTCTCTTGGCGCGAATTTGCCTATGAGATGGTATTGTGTATATATGGCATATAGGAACTATCGGTTGAGAAAAATCCCGAATGTATGAAGAAGCTCCAGTAAAAAGGCGTACAAATTGAAGCCGTATGACTTTGGAGAAAAAAGGCAAAGGGGACGACCACCACTAAGATGGGAAGATCAGGTGCGGAAAGATATTTCCCACAAAAAGAAGAAAAAGAAGGACCTGAATTAATGGGAGTGTTCAGCAGAATAATTGATCCCTGAGCATGTATCAGAAAAAAATTATGCATCGAATAGTTTCTGCTGTTGGAGGGAGCAGTATCACTTTAAAGTAGCGTACTAATTCTTTGATACATGCTCCTGTATCATGATACCCTAAATTGGCTATCATTATACCGCATCACTCGAGTTCAGTAGGAAGATTATTCCAAATTTATACTTGATCAGGGAGCAAGTGGTTCTGCTGAACACGGCTAATGTCTCAATAATATTTTATTAAGCACGAGTGAAATCTGCCGAATTTGTTTGACCGACTCAGTCACCCTGGAAAAATACATTATATGCCCGTATATTAAAAATCTTTAAGTAAATTAAGAAAAATAGTTCAAACACCACCATCAGAATGGAGTATGAAATGTTAAAGGCACATCAACAATTAAATTCCACTTAGCGAACTCGAAAGCAAGTTCAGAAAAGCAAAAAATGAGATGTGTTCAGCACAAGAGCTGGCTGCCTTCTGACCAACTGTGTAACGTTTTCAATTAGGTAAACTATTTGGCCAGTCGCCAAGCCTACTCTGATGACCGGAACTGTTTGAAAGCCCATCAAGGCCTACTCATTTCAAAGCCTACTCTGATGACCAGAACTGTACGATAACAGAATTTATTTCTCTACTACAAACATCGACTGAAAATGAAATATTTGTGAATGATTTTGATTGTGCAACATCTTCAGTTGAAGATGATGGTGAAATTGAAGGGGACATTGACAAGAGGAGGAAGAAAAATGTGATGAGAATTAAAAGAAATTTCAAGTAAATATTTTGTATTCTTGTGTCTTCACGCATTTTGATTACTAAATCGAATAAAATAGACGGGTTGGGGTGAAGGCGTGGCCCAATCGTTCATAAATTTTTTCGAAAATTACATTTTGATCTAAGCTCTATGCGTTCTGGAACGCCATTAGTACTTTTGCAGCTAATGCCCTTATAGAACTGCGCAGACTGGAGCAACTGAGACGGATATAGAAGCATTGTCTTGCGGCCGTAACGCAGGTGCTCGCAACTAATTTATACAAATATATATTTTTCCCTCTCTTGTGATAGGTAATTTTAGTTAGTCTAATAAACAAGGAATATAAAAAACAAGAAAGAAAGTCGGTCAAGCCCGACTATAACATACTCTGTACTCTTAACGTCTCAGCTCGCATTTGCTCACGAGTTATACGCGCTCATCTCTAAGTTTCACTCTCTCTCTCTCTCTCTCACTAAGATTGCCGTTCAATAGAATGCTGCGGTGGTGGGTGTGTGGTGCTGGGTGTTTACTGGCCGTTTTTTGCTCATAACTTGAGTATCGTTCATCTGATCTTTATCATTCCTTCAGCACATCGATAAATAATTTTGTTTACAAGGTATCTCTAGAAGGTACGAACGATCTATCTTGAAAACTGTAGGAGATATGACGTTTTTTTCAAATTGCGGGGGCGGGAGTGGGCGTGGCAAAAATTGAAAATAAACTTGATCTGCCTGCAAGTATAAGAAATATATGCCCCATACATGTCAAACCTCTATCTCTTACCATCTCTGAGATCTCTTCGTTCATACGGACGGACGGACGGACGGACGGACGGACGGACGGACGGACGGACAGACGGACAGACGGACATGGCTATATCGACTCGGCTGTTGATGCTGATCAAGAATATATATACTTTATAGGGTCGGAAACGATTCCTTCTCCCTGTTACATACTTTTGCACAAACTTAATATACTCTATGTACCTTCGGTACAGAGTATAAAAACAACGAGAAGGTCAAGCTAACTTCGTTTGTGCCTTGCAAATGCTGATTTTGAAATGTCAGAGCTTAAGAACGCTTACAAAACAAAACAAACATTTTTCAAACAAACATTAAAAAACAAAAAAGTTTTTCTCACTAAGATTCATTTTCCGAACGATCAGTCCTATTGCAGCCTTAAGATATAGTCATCCGATTTCGACCAAAGTTTGCGAATCTATTTAAAAGCATATAAAATTAGTAATCAGCGAGTTTAAGGACGCTAACATTAAAAGCAAAAAAATTTCTTACTAAGAACCATTTTTAACCGATTGGTTCTATGTCAACCATAAGATATAGTCAACCGATGTCGATCAACTTTTCCAAATTAGTTTGAAAGCGTTTAATATTAAGAATCGCCGACCTTAAGAACGATTTACTTAAAAACAAAAAAGTTTTTTTTTCACTAAGACCCATTTTCCGAACGATCGGTCCTATGGCAGTTATAAGCTATAATCATCCGATTTTGACCAAAATTTGCAAATCTCTTTGAAAGCCTATAATATTAATAATGGCCGAGTTTAAGGACGCTAACATTGAAAACAAAAAAGTTTTTCTCACTAAGAACCATTTTGTAACCGATGGTTCCTATGGCAGCTATAAGATATAGTCATCCGATCTTGACCAAAATTTGCAAATCTGTTTGAAAGCATAAATTATTGATAATGGCGGATTTTGAGGACGCTTTCATTGAAAACAAAAAAGTTTTTCTCACTCAGATTCATTTTCCGACCGATCGGTCCTATGGCAGCCTTAAGATATAGTCATCCGATTTCGACCAAATTTTGCGAATGTATTTGAAAGCCTATAGAATTGGTAATCAGTGAGTTTAGGGACGCTAACATTGAAAACAAAAAAAATGTCTCACTAAGACCCATTTTCCGACCGATCGGTCCTATGGCAGCTTCAAGCTATAATCATTCGATTTTGACCAACATTTGCGAATCTATTTGAAAGCATATAATATTTATAATGTCCGCGTTTAAGGACGCTTACATTGAAAACAAAAAAGTTTTTCTTACTAAGAACCATTTTTCGACCGATGGTTTCTATGGCAGCTATAAGATATATTCATCTGATCTGGTCGACTCCGATATATTAGCAGCGTGCAGTAAAAAGAAGACTCTGTGCAAAATTTGAGCTCGATAGCCGGCTGATAAACGACCGAAGGACGAACTCAGCTGACCACGGCGACGACTGCTGACCGACTGATGACGATGACTGTAGACCAGCGATGTCCAAAATTTGAAAAGGCAGCCACGCGTGGTTGGCAAGCCAAATTCTGCCGGCGTCGCAGCCGACACATATATAGAGAGAGAGACTATGTGTATTCTATAAATAGCACACTCGGCGGCTGACTCACTTACGATGCGCGTGTTCGGCTTTGTGTTCTCTCACAGGACATTTGTTCGTTTGTTTGTTGCTCATGTGGAAATGTCAACATGCTTACTTCGTGTTTCGCAGCTACGCACACATATGCAATGCTTGTTTGTGTGAGTTTGGACACCACTGCTGTAGACCTATCGATTAAGATGCCTATCGCCTTAACAGGGATGCCACCTCGATGCATGTAGGTCCGTTCATCATCTAGACATTAGACTATTTCCACTGGTTTCATTTCTTATCATTTTCATTTCTAAAAATGATGATGTTTCCATTGACAAATCGTCATCTTTTGGACATTCGCAATGCCACGTTGACAAAAACAGCTGAATGGTTTGATATAAACAACAGGCGCCACTTTCAAACTCACGGGGACTTTTTGCAATATTTACCCAAAAAAAAAGACATACCCGTCAGGAAAGCAATTATGCGGGGCGAACGCATTGTTATCGCCCTGAATTATCAGCAGAAAGCTAAATACACAACTTTTTTTGACTAATTTCTATTATAAACAAAATTGCGCCTACTTTTTGAATTTAAATCAACAGTTTATTGGTGATGACACTTTCTAGTTCCAGCGAGTAGCGAGGACCAAATTCCTTCGTGGGGAATGCCATCATTTTTGAGAAATGAAAGAAATGAAGGGCAAAATGCAACAACAATTTGTATGGAAGATATGATATCATTATCTTAATTTCTTTGCTGGAAATAGGCTATTATATATATGCGTTTTACTCACAAGCTGTATTGAGTTGCGATGACTCTAATTCCCCAGATTGTGATGCAATTTCTTCGATTTTTCTGAAACATTCTATTGGTGAGCCACTCATACCCTTGCAGAGAATATATTAAAATTGTCCAGATGTTTGTAACGCATAAAAGAAAGCATCTCCGATAAAGTATATATATTCTTGATTAGCATGACGAGCTGAGTTGATATCGCCATGTCCTTCAGTCCGTCCGTCTGACCGTCTGTTTCTATGCTATCTCCTTCCTAAGTTTTAAAGCTATCTTAACCAAACTTTGCACGAATACGTAAGACATTCAATTGCTAATCAAATTTGATCGAGCCGAGTTGAGGCCATTGATTTGAGAGTGAAATTCTACATAAAATTTCTATTCAAAGAGCATATAAATTATATTTCGCCAAGGGCCTATACCATGTTTAGCATTGTCAGGCGCAACACTGGTTGAGCCTATACTCTGCACAAATGTGCGTTCCAAGTTGGAGTATAGATCATTTATTTGGAATCCCTCTCGTGCAGTTTATATATAGGAAAAGAGGCTTGAAAAGATACAGAAAAAATTTCTTAAATTCGCGTACCTCCCGCTCAACTATTTTGATTATTTAGTAAATGTGCCCTGGCGCATCTCTCAACTCTAGAAAATAGAGCAACTATTGCGTCTTTATTGTTTCTGAACGATCTTGTTTTTGGCTGCATTGTTTGTCCTACCTTGTTAGCCAATATGAATTTAGGGGGGGCTCCCATACAAAATTGATGAAAAATTGATGTTTTTTTTTTTATTTTGTACCACTGCCACTTGACTACCATTCCAAAAGTGCCTCCTAGCCATGGAAAATGTAAGACCAACCCCAACTATTTTTCACTTCCCAACATTTTTGTCCTTGGCACCTATCTTCTATCTCCCCTCCCTAGGGGGGTCCCCATACAAAAATGATATTTTTATAAAATTGCCCCCCACCTCTTTCAAACTCTTCCTAGGAGGTTAAAATGTATAACCCATTACCATTATTTTTTGATTTCAAACATTTTTGTTCTTGACACCCACCCTCTGTCTCCACTCCTTAGGGGGGCTCCCATACAAAATTGATGAAAAATTCATGTTTTTTTTTATTTTGTACCACTGCCACTTGACCATTATTCCAAAAGTGCCTCCTAGCCATGGAAAATGTAAGGCCAACCCCAACTATTTTTCTCTTCCCGACATTTTTGTCCTTGGCACCTACCTCCTATCTCCCCTCCCTAGGGGGGTCCCCATACAAAAATGATATTTTTATAAAATTGCCCTTCAACACCCTAAAACACTTCCTACGAGGGTTAAATGTAAGAGCAACCCCCATTATTTTTCACTTCCCAATATTTTTGGACTTGGCACCCAACCCCCTGTCTCCACTGCCTAGGGGGGCCCCCCATATATGTATTAGTAAATCCATACAAACATGCATTTAACTTGGTAGGGGGTAGGTGTCAAGGAAACAAATGTTGCGGAGGGAAAAACAATGGGGGTCACTGGTACATTTGAACCCCTCTAGAAGCAACCCCTGGGCAGCTGTTACGGTATATATCAATTTTCGACCTCTTTTCAGGAACTTTGACCTTGATGCGGGATCACTTACCCCCCAGCCCACCCCCAAAATATTTTGGCTGACGCATTTTTTTTACCCAACCTCGCAGATTGGGAGGCTGGAGCATGCCTAACACATGCCTAATGTACACAATTAAAATCGATTCAAATAAATCTTGGATTAAATTGGGCTGCGATGGAAGAATCGGGGCATCTTCTGGTGCTCGTTGTGATATCTTGGGTAACTAACACACACTTTTTTTTTGTATTTTTCCACATTCAATCCAACTAAGTACCCATTTGTTTACTGTCAAACATAAGTCCCAAACCCCATATCAAACATTCATTATTGACTACGAAGAGGCCGGTGAACAAGTCTCTGAATTTTATACAGTTTAGAAATATATATTTTTATTTACAAAAAAACATTATATTTTTTTGCTACGCACTATGGAGCATAAAAATAAGAAGATCCTTTCCAAGCGGGCTATCAAAAAGCTGGCCAAAGCCATAAAGCAAAATAAGATCTTTGCCAAGAAGATTCAAGAGATTATTGAAAATGAGACGACTTTTAACGAAATGGTAGATAATATGGAAAGTCTAATGAATCCGGCGGATAGAATGCACGTGACCATTAACAAGACCAAGAAGTGAGTATACAATGTCCCCTACACTCCCTTTAACTGCATCCCTTATACTTGATAGGGCATCAACCAGTTCGAATTGTGGGTTGAAATTATTGGATTTGGGCCCATTTGGCCCCAAACTGGCCACGCCACCGTTGTGGGATGAGAATCGCTTGCAAATTGTGCTGAAAGAGTTAATAAAGGAGCAGAAGAAGTTTAAGGTGCCATATAATGGAATGGCCACCAAGTTCACAAGCGAACAGATTGCCAATGCCTCTGAGCTGTGTCAACGTAACGATAACGGCCAATCTGATGTATATGAGATAGCCATGTTTTTGCTAGACATGATTGCGAGTTGTGAACAGCTTGCCACTCAGAAGAAGGACAGCTCGGAAAATGGCCCAGATGATACTAAAGCCAATGACATTAATGATGCTACAATTGATCTAAATGATACGGATGTCGATAAAAATATTGAGAAGATACCTGATGATGGGGAGAAGTCTACCGAGCTGAATGACAAACCATTGGACAATAAGAAAAGTGGCAACAATTTGGAGATCTTTGCCAAGAAGATTCAAGAGATTATTGGAATTAAGACGACTTTTAACGAAATGGTAGATAATATGGAAAGTCTAATGAAACCGGTGGATAGAATGCACATGACCATTAACAAGACCAAGAAGTGAGTATACAATGTCCCCTACAACTCCCTTTAACTGCATCCCTTATACTTGATAGGGCCTCAACCAGTTCGAATTGTGGGTTGAAATTATTGGATTTGGGCCCATTTGGCCCCAAACTGGCCACGCCACCGTTGTTGGATGAGAATAAGAAAAGTGGCGCCAATTTGGAGGAAACCCATGATGAATCGAAGCCCACTATATACTACATATAAGGATGCTGAGGCAAATTAGCTAAAAGAAATGAAGTCGGATGGAATCAAGTTGTTTGAGTTATTGGAAATGAAAATGCAATAAATGGATGGACTCCATGTTTTCCTTTCGAGGTGTAGGCTGATTGGGCGGGAATTATTTTAAATAGTTTTTCAAATGTGAAAAAGTCTGAATGGGATAGTTACTTAGTAGGATATGCGGGCAGGAGGAACAACTGGAGCCAACTAGCAGCGGTCGAGATAGCTAGGCGGTTGTGATATTTATATATCAGGCCAAAAAAAGTAAAGTAAGGGGAATTTAAATTCGATTTCAACCTGGCTGACTGAGATAAGGAAGCTGAAATTTTCACAGTAGTTATATCTAGACATCTGATTTTATGTACTTTTTTAAATGAATGTTGATTGAGGTGAAAATTTGGATTTATATTAATGAAACAACCCACTTTCCATTGGAAACTGCATATTCAATATATAATATATAGACGGTTAAATGGGAGTTGTAGACCGAGCAAATGAAAGGTGTGCCTTGAAAGTTCTAAAATATTGTGAAATTTCTAAATTGTTCATTAATTTCAGATTTTGATGAAGATTTTATGGACGGCTAAAGTACACGGATAAATAAAGAAGATGTGGAACAAATTGTCAACAAAATCGCGAAATTTCAAAAATTCACATTTGAGTTTAGATTATCATAATGAAGGGTAAACCGGCGGGTAAATAGGAGAAGTATATCAAATGGTCAAGGAAATCGCGAAATTTGCAAAATTTTCTAACGACCTAAGATAACTATGAAGGTTGGATAGATGGCAATTGAAGACGCGTATATTAGAGGCTTAGACGAAAAACCGCGAAATTTGTTAAATTTTCATTTGACTGTTTACGAAAGCGCAGCAAATTTTATAGGCACTCGGAAACTGCAGAATTATATATTAATCCCTTCCTGTCATGTGGATGCTGAGAATATACATATGTACCTCTCCCGCACAACTACATTGTGATCTTTGGGTCTAGGGATATTTCCGTCCAGCGCCCATTTCTAGTAAATATATGAGGATTGTGCATTTCACAGAAATTCCGAAATTTAAAGCGACAGTATTTTTTTTTAAAAACTTTCACACCTGCCATTCTTCAATTAATATTCAATTCAAATTTGCTTTCCCTCTTTTTCCCCACACCCTCTTGCCACGCACCCTCCACTCTTCCCCCCTCTTCCACTGTTCCTCACTCTAAGCCCACTGTTCCCCCTCTTCACTCTCTTCGTACACTCTTCACCCCCTCTTCACACACTCTTCACCTCCCCATTCCCCCTCTTTCCCGCCCCACCCCTTCTCCATCCCACTCCACACACCGGCAAACACACAATCCACCTGCAGCATGCCGAGCGCGAGAGAGAGTAAACGACACACATTCACTCAAATAAGGTATGCGTGTAGAACAGTGCCGGCCAAATGGAGAGGACCAAAAAGTGTGCTTGTGTTGGTAAACAAGAGAGCTCTCTCCAGACTACAGCCGTTTTACTAGCAATTCAGTGTTCATCGATTCACACAATCATGAGTTCGGCTCGCGTTTGATAAAAACCACGACTGACTTCGGCTCCTGATAGCTATGGCTGGCCGGCTCTGGTGTAGAACAAAAAACCCATGCAGAAACAACAATAACAGAAATGTCGTGAGAACATTTGAGAGCGTAACTCTTATCCCTTTGCGATTGTTGTTGGTTTCATTTATGGATGGAGACAATAGATACCAGTAACAGAGAAAATAGAGAGTTATATCCCAAACAGACAACGTTGTCTTCCTGTATTTCAAAACAGTTTGATTCCAATTCTTTTAGCCATTTTTGAATCAAACTTGTTTTTTTATCGCTTATTTTCGGCAATTTAACTAATTAAAAGTTGAATTGATGAACTCGAAGTTTTTTGTTTTTCATCCGATCGAGCTCAAATCATTTTCAAAGATATATATGAAAATTCAACCATAGCTGGAAACCAATCTTCCGGCCAATCCACCCCGCAGTTTGGAAAATGGGTAGTCGAGGCTGTATGGGAGAAGGTGTAGTTCCAAGCGATTTGCTTCAAACTCATTTTCAGTCCTACACATACTAAGCTATTTCAAAAAAATTTCAACGCTACCTGCAAACCAATTTTCCATGAAAAAATTCACCCCCCTGGGTGGAAAATGGGTGGACAAGGTTCTATGAGCAGTTTAGTTTTCGAGTGATCGAAAGGGCTCAATCCCGAAACGAATTTCGGTTCCTATCGGGTTTCAATTAATTTCGGTTTTCGGTTGCGATGCGGTACCCGGATTTTTTTTTATTTTGGTATACCGGTACGTACCGGTTAGAACTACCATTTTAATACTCTGTACCAAAGGTACACAGAGTATATTAAGTTTGTGCAAAAGTATGTAACAGGGAGAAGGAATCATTTCCGACCCTATAAAGTATATATATTCTTGATCAGCATCAACAGCCGAGTCGATATAGCCATGTCCGTCTGTCCGTCCTTCCGTATGAACGAAGAGATCTCAGAGATGGTAAGAGATAGAGGTTTGACATGTATGGGACATATATTTCTTATACTTGCAGGCAGATCAAGTTTATTTTCAATTTTTGCCACGCCCCCTCGCGCCCCCGCAATTCGGAAAAAACGTCATATCTCCTACAGTTTTGATGATAGAAGGTTCGTATCTTCTAGAGATATCTAGTACTCAAAATTTTTTTATCGATTTGCTGAAGGAATGATAAAGATCGGATGAACGATACTCAAGTTATGAGCAAAAAACGGTCAGTTAATGGTTTCCAATTTAAGCATACAATCATACATACATCATACAATTCTGGGAACTATGTGGAGGATTCTGAACACCAGTTAAGAATGCTTTCATGGTTTCAAACACGTTTCAGTGCTTCCTAGACGACGAAATTTGTTATATTTCCAATTTGCAGTGCACCCAAAACAAGATTTTCGGCTTGACTTTTAAAGTATGGGAAAACTCTTTACACTCCATGCCGAGGGTAGCAGCTAGTTTAAGATCAAATTGTTAAAATAGTTTGCGGTCCGCCCTAAATTTTAGCAGCAGAGTGAAGGCAACATGTTGGTTTAAATTCAAGTTCGTTGCCTAAGTCTTTTGTGTGGCAAGCTTTAACGAATTCAAGTTCGTTGTCGTTCGCCCAAGTCTTCCGTCTGCGCAGAGCTTTGGCATATGTAGCTTGAACTATAGAGGGCGCTGTCGCTCAGAAAACTTGTTTGGCATCTTATGCTTTTTGTTGTTTTTTTTTTTGTAACCACCTGCACCTGCCTCCCTTGCCCTTGTGCAGGGTTAATGAAGTTCAATGTCAGTTTAAGCTGCTGCTAAAAGCGAAAGTTGAGCCCGAACCCGAATCCGAACCCGAAAGATGGCACCAAGAAGGAAGTAAAAGTGCTTGACTGACACCTTAAGGACAGATCCTAAGAGGGGAATGGGGAGTCCTTGACTTGAAGCTGTTTGTTGTTGATGATTTGGTCACTTCCGCTGGGGGCTTTTGTTTGTCTTGGTCTCATCGGCGTCAACAAGTCTCGAGTCTCGCTTTGTTGTACAAATTCTGATTACGAAAACCCGTTTCGTGCGATGGATTACCAAATATTAGTACATACAACTTGGTCAATGGAGTTTTATTTCATTGTTTGATTGATTGATTGCTTGATCTTTGGTTAATTGCGGCTGCATGAACTATAATTCACTTGAATTTATGTGCCATCAATTAGACAATCTGAGCAATTTATATGGAAATGGTAAGGCATTTTTTATGCAAATCGAATTCGTTCTTGGCCACATTTGTTGCCATTTAGTGATTAACGCCAGTCGTAAGTGTAATTATTACTTACTAATTTATGAGTGTCATCAATTTTGCTTAATTTGCAGTTGGCAAATGCAGTCAGTATTCTATACGATTCTTCCAAAAAAAAAAACACACACACACACATTACATACAGACAGCACCTTTGCATTCACTTTTTTTTGTTTGAATTCATTTTTTACTGCAATGGTAATTTCACATAACTTGTAATTAAATATGATAATTTTTTTTAATGGAAACCTTCAATCTGGCAAGGCAATGCAAAATGCTGATGGGAAACAGATTCACTTTGTAATGTTGTATACCCCAGCCAGAGCTATTTCAGTTAATCTATTAAATGTCTGCTGTAATGGCCTTAAAATTAAGAACAACTTTTACACTAAAGAATAACTTAAGGTTTAATTTAGAAGTGACTTCTTCTAGTTCAAAGTTAACCGGCTGATAGGCTGATTAATATGTTAAGCTTACAAACATTTCCTTCTCTTGATAGCTTGAGGCTTCCCTCTCCACACCAGCCCAAAAACTATGTCTATATGTATCAATAATAAATATGCATGAGAAACACAAAATCTAGTTTGTAACAAATCCAACACGTGCGTTTTTGGCATTGAATATTTGTTTCGTTTTTGGTTGGTCTTTAGTATGATAGCAAAGTGCATTGAACCCCATTTGGAGGTGTGTTGCCAATTTCTACATTTCTCTAGTATTTGCCTAGTACCTATTTTTATCTCTCTTCTCCAACGACTTAAACTATCTATATATCCGCGCCCTGTCTGCTATGCAAATATATGCCAAAAATAACAACTAAACTGTCATACGCAAAACCGGTTGTGCCCACCATGTTCTAAGTAGGAAGGGAGGCACCAGTTCCAGATTCTAGACCTAGTTGTGTGTAACAGCTTCCCGTTGTGGGGGGCCTTGAAACTAAACCGCTCAAGCTTCGACTGTTTATCAATTAAGCGGATAAAATCGTCAGCTGCTGTAGCTCAACAGTGTTGAAGTTTCGCTGACAAAACATTGATATTGTCATATTGATAGTGATCCATTGTTGGTGCCGTTTTCCATGATTAAATGCTGCTAATTTGTTTGGCTTTCGGCACAAAACCGGACAATGGTTAAACATTTTGGCACAGTGGTTAGAGAATGAGCGGGCTAATGGGGAACACATGAAATTTAAAAAATTCCAAAACTAAATTTCAAACTAAAATTTTGATCAAATTCAAATACCTAACAATTCTAAAACAAGTGAGAAAGTCGGTCAAGCGTGACTATAACATACTCCCACAATAAAACTTAAGTTTTTATTCGCAACATCTATAAGTCCTTCAATTTTTATCAAGATCGGATGATAAATAGCCGAGTTAAAAAAAAAAGTGGCATACTTTTCGTCTGTCTCACCTCCGGCACACAGGATGGCTATTAAACATTTCTATGCATGAGTAACGGGTATATCGAAGTCGGTTAGAGCCGACTTTAACTTACGCTCTCGTTTTATTACACGCTCATCTCTAAGTTTCTCTCTCTCTCTCTCTCTCTCTCCCAAAGATTGTGTTTGTTTGAATACAGCGGTGGTTGGTGGGAATGGCGAGGGTGGGGGTGTATCGTTCATCCGATTTTTATCATTGATGAAGGCATCAAATCGATAAATAATTTTGATTACTAGATATCTCTAGAAGGTACGAACAATCTATCATCAAAACTGTGGGAGATATGACGCTTTTTCCAAATTGCGGGGGCGGGTGGGGGCATGGCAAAAATTGAAAATAAACTTGATCTGCCTGCAAGTATAAGAAATATATGTTCCATACATGTCAAACCTCTATCTCTTATTATCTCTGAGATCTCTTCGTTCATACGGACGGACGGACAGACGGACATGGCTATATCACTCGGCTGTTGATGCTGATCAAGAATATATATACTTTATATGGTCGGAAATGATTCCTTCTGGCTGTTACATACTTTTGCACAAACTTAATATACTCTGTATGCAAAACCTACACGAAAATGTAGGATTTCTACACGTTTCGACCGGAATTTACAACGCATAACGTTTGTGTAGCTTTTCTGCACGCTGCGTTTAGCTTTATCATTTCTAAACGCGGCGTGCAGAAAAGCTACACAAACGTTATGGCAAACGCATGTAGGATTTCAATATCCACACGCCGCGTGTAGAAAACCTACACGTTCGTGTGGTATTCAGATTGCTGCATGGAACATGTAGAAGTAATTTGAAAATAAGCTGATTTTCTTATTTCGTGTAGATTTTGCATTTACCCACGCAGCATTTAGCTTTTCTACACGCGTCGTTTAGATATTGAAATCCTACATGTTTGTATAAAACTTTTTTGAGTTCAAAAATGTGTCACAGTGTATTCAATAAAGTTAGTTGCACCTATTAAGCCGAGTAGCTAAACCATTTAAAAAACTGACAAATAGATGGCGCCATTACTTTAACCATTTTAGCTACAAGGTTTAATAAGTAACTAACTTTATTCAATATAACTTAAGCTAACAATTATTGTTGATTCGAACGGCGCCCGCTTGCGCCACCCGCGCGAATCGAAACCAAGCCAGAAACTGCGCGTCAGGGATGGCGCGTGTGTTGTCGTTCTGCTACTGCGTAGGGATGGTGCTCAATGAATGGTGTGGCCAGAGGTGGCCAGTGCTGCCACCATTTCCACACTATTTCAATACTGACCTTTGATTGGAACTGACTTTTGGTCATAACTTAAGTATAGTTCATCCGAACTTGCGGCAAATAAAAAATAATCTTGATTACAGATGTATGTTCTCCGGCTCGAGGTCAGGTTGATAGAAAAAACTATTTTATTTTTCTTTTTGCCGACTTTAAGACTCAATACCGACTGGTAGAATTAAGGGCCACAGCGGTTGCAGATGTTTTAACCGACAGGGTGTAATTGGGTTTTTCCAGCACCTCCTCATTCGAATCAGCCAGAGTTATAGCAATTTAACTTCACTCTCATTAGGGTAAAGTTAATTTAAGGTATCAAATAACAAAGAAAGACTTGAACATTTATCTTCAATCAAACTACTTCCGTGCCTCTTTCAAGTCATTTATGGTCAGAAAAAAAGACTAGAAAAGTGTCAAATGATAGCTGAAATCCATTCGCACTCTCTTAGAGTTGCGGGTGTAAAAAATGGCATGAAATTAAATGAAATGAAATAAAATTGTATTCAAAATATAAAAACTTGTAGCCTCAAGTTGGCTTTGTCTCTAATGTCAAACTGAAAAAAAGGCATATACCTAACACAGCTTCCATTTTATTCAGTACAAAATAATACTTGCTACAGGCAACAGCACAACTAAAAAATAAGAAATAATATTTTTCAGATATTTTTACAATTCACAGGTAAGTAAAAAAAAAACAAAAATAAAGAAAAACTGCTGAATTGTTGTGCTATAATTTGGTATCCTTAGACTTTAGCACAATCAAATATGGATCTTCAGGTACGAACTTGTGGCGGACAAAGATATATATACGGCAAGAAAACCGCAAATAAAAAGACTCAAGTTGTTGGGGAGCAACTGCGCCCAGAAGACAACAATGAGATTGGCAACCAGGCCCAAGAAAAGCAAGCAGCGCTCGACCGGGCCAAGGTTAAAGACAAGAAGAAGAAGGAGACCCAGGCAAGAAAAGATGTTGTAAACCGTGGCAAGGATAAAGTCAAGAGGAAGAAGGAAACTGGCAACAAGGCTGAAGGAAAGCAAACGGCAGTAGGCAGCGACAAGGTTAAACGCTTAGACAAGGCTGTTCCCGAAGCGACCTTGAAGCCTCTACCCAGTGTGAGAAAAGTTCAAGCGGTTGTAAAGAAGACAGATGCTTTTAAGGTACACCGATCCGTAGCCATCTCCATAACGAAAATTCACAAAGCACAGCAAACCTCGCGAGGCAGATATTTGCTTTATCCAAATGCAGATAAGGAGGTTTAGACAGAGGAAGTACACAATAAAGAGGTGCAGTCTGACGCTGTAGCCGTAGTAGAGCCGGAATCAAGAATGGAACCGCCACCCCAGTTAAACACAGGTCCAACCGCGGCGGCCCTTAACGCAGCACAACCGCATTTACCCATGGAACCACCACCCCAGTTGATTTACACAGCTGAAGTATCTCAGCTACCAATGGAACCGCCACCCCAGACCTTTAACACAGCTCCTGTATTCCAGTGGGCTCAAGACAATCTATTTCTTTTGGTTAAATTCCTTATCATATTCATTGCCTGCTTTGCGGTTAAATGTTTTATATTGAAGCCTCACCCCAAACCACCAGAGGGTATTTGGGGTTTTCTTAAGAAGCTGCTATTTAAATACCCTGGTTAACTTATAGTTGGAAGCAGACCCCAAAAACATTAAAAAAAATCAAAATTTCAAGTCAATCAGAGTTCTTTGAAAACATAGTAAATAACAAAATTTTGTAGTTCTTACTAGATGAAGCTAAATCACATTTTAAGACTTATTAAATATGTCGGCTGAATATTGACCATTTAGTTTAAGCAAGGTTTTAGTTCTTTTTTTATGGGGATCAGAGATCAGCAAGAGTGCCTGTTTTTTGGCTGCATCAATTTGCGATGTGGCAGACACCCAACATTTAATGTTCAAACGAAACGTGTTGCGCCCTGCTAAATTGCACACGCAAAATGTAGTATTCAGAAAGCTACACGTGGAGTGCAGAAATCCTACACGTTACGTTTAGCTATGACGTTTCTACACGCGCCGTGCAGCCAATTTTGTTTTCTCTGTGTAGAAACAGACATATGGATGGACAGACGGTCAACTCAGCTCGTCATGCTGATCAATATATACATACATATGAGATGCTTCCTTCTATGCGCTAAAAACGTCTGAACAATTTTAATATACTTTTTACAAGGGTATAAAAATTGATGGATTTCTTAACCACCAGAGATGTTCGTGCACAAATGACACTCGAACCCGAAATCAACAAGCATTGCCGCTCAAATCGGAAACAACCAATTTGACAGACGAGTACACAAGACACTCATTCGCAAAAATACCACTAACAGATTGATTTGACATTTGTATAGACTTATACACTTTTAGTTGAGCACGGTTGTAAGATTTCATTTGTACTAACCCGTGCTCAGTGTGAGCGAGCTATCTTTTATTAAGAATTTCTCATCCTTTAACTTCTAAACTTATCTTCGACAGTATTTGTAAGATAGCTGCGTGTGTATAAATATAAAAATGCATTCGTGTGAGGAATACACATTGCCTCGTGCATATTAAGTGATGGGAACCGCATGACATTTTCAAGTGGTTCCCATGGTCGATCCTTTTCAAGTGTCACTGCTGCTATTAATATTTAATGCTATTACAATAGGTGGCACACAGGCTAAATATTTAATGTTACAAAGAATGATGGGCTTATGATATGTAACGCAACGTTAGGATCTTGGTCGAGTCTCATGTTCAAGTTTTGAACAACATTATATGTTGGGTGTCTGCCACATCGTAAATGCTTTTAAAGAGAGTATTGATGCTCTGATCTCTCTGATCCCCACTGTAAGCCCCATAAATCAGAACTAAAGCCTTGCTTAAACTAAACGGTCAATATACCGCCGACATATTTAATTAGTCTTAAAATGTGATTTAGCTTCATCTAGTAAGAACTATAAAATTTTGTTATTTACATTGTTTCCAAAGAACCCCGATTGACTTGAAATTTTGTAAAGTTTTTTGAGGTTTGCTTCCAACTATAAGTTAACCAGGGTATTTAAATAGCAGCTTCTTAAGAAAGGCCCAAATACCCTCTGGTGGTTTGGAGTTAGGCTTCACAACAAAATACTTAACCGCAAAGGCAATGAGTGTGATAATGATAAATTTAACTAAAAGCATATGATTGTCTTGAGCCCACTGGAATACAGGAGCTGTGTTGAAGGTCTGGGGTGGCGGTTCCATTGGTAGCTGAGATACTTCAGCTGTATTAATCAACTGGGGTGGTGGTTTCCATGGGTAAATGCGGTTGTGCTGCGTTAAGGGCCACCGCGGTTGGACCTGTGTTTAACTGGGGTGGCGGTTCCATTATTGATTCCGGCTCTACAACGGCTACAGCGTCAGACTGCACCTCTTTATTGTGTACTTCCTCTGTCTGGACCTCCTTATCTGCATTTGGAAAAGCAAATATCTGCCTCGCGAGGTTTGCTGTGCTTTGTGAATTTTCGTTATGGAGATGGCTACGGATCGGTGTACCTTAAAAGCACCTGTTTTCTTTACACCCGCTTGAACTTTTCTGACACTAAGTAGAGGCTTCCAGGTCGCGTTTTCTTTGGCTTCGGGGACAGCCTTGTCTAAACGTTTAACCTTGTCGCAGCCTACTGCCGTTTGCTCTCCTTCAGCCTTGTTGCCAGTCTCCTTCTTCTCGACTTTATCCTTGCCACGGTTTATAACATCTTTCCTTGCCTGGACCTCCTTCTTCTTCTTGTCTTTATCCTTGGCCCGGTCGAGCGCTGCTGGCTTTTCTTGGGCCTGGTTGCCAATCTCATTGTTGTCTTCTGGGCGCAGTTGCTCCCTAACAACTTCAGTCTTCTTATTTGTGGTTTTTTTGCCGTAAATATAACGTTGACCGCCACATGTTTGAACATGAAGATCCATATTTGATTGTGCAAAAGTCTAAGGATACCAAATTATAGCACAAAAATTCAGCAGTTTTTCTTTATTTTTGTTTTTTTTTTTACTTACCTGTGAATTGTAAAAATATCTGAAAAATATTATTTCTTATTTTTTAGTTGTGCTGTTGCCTGTAGCAAGTATTATTTTGTACTGAATAAAATGGAAGCTGTGTTAGGTATATGCTTTTTTTAAGTTTGACATTAGAGACAAAGCCAACTTGAGCTACAAGTTTTTTATTATATTTTAAATACAATTTTATTTCATTTCACCCGCAACTCTAAGAGAGAGCGAATGGATTTCAGCTATCATTTGACACTTTTCTAGTCTTTTTTTCTGACCATAAATGGCTTGAAAGAGGCACTGAAGTAGTTCGATTGAAGATAAATGTTGAAGTCTTTCTTTGTTATTTGATACCTTAAATTAACTTTACCCTAATGAGAGTGAAGTTAAATTGCCATAACTCTGGCTGATGCGAATGAGGAGGTACTGGAAAAACCCAATTACACCCTGTCGGTTAAAACATCTCCAACCGCTGTGGCCCTTAATTCTACCAGACGGTATTGAGTCTTAAAGTCGGCAAAAAGAAAAATAAAAAAGTTTTTTCTATCAACCTGACCTCGAGCCGGAGAAAATACATCTGTAATCAAGATTATTTGTTGATTTGCCGTAGGAATAATAAAGTTCGAATGAACTATACTTAAGTTATGACCAAAAGTCAGCTCCAATCAAAGGTCAGTATTGAAATGGTGTAGCAGCCCTGGCCACCTCTGGTCACACCATTTATCGAGCACCATCCCTACGCAGTAGCAGAACGACAACACACGCTCCATCGATGACGCGCAGTTTCTGCCTTGGTTTCGATTCGCGCGGGTGGCGCCCGCTTCGCTCCGTTCGACTCAACAATAATTGTTAGCTTAAGTTATACTGAAATTGTAACAGCCCTGGCCACCTCTGGTCACACCATTTATCGAGCACCATCCCTGACGCGATAGCAGATCGACAGCACGCGCCATCCTTGGCGCTCAGCTTCTGGCTTGGTTTCGATTCGCGCGGGTGGCGCCTGCTTCGCTCCGTTCGACTTGACGATAATTGTTAGCTTATGTGATATTCAAAAAAGTTAGTTACACTTATCAAACCCTCGTAGCTTAAGTGATGACCTCCGACGATTGAAAGCAACGAATACGCGAACTTCCGCAACAATTATCTGATGCGTAAAACATTTCGACCGCAGATTCACACATACACGTACTCTACACACACACGCCATCGAGGTGCATATGCATGTATTTATATCGCTCAATCTGCCAGAATTTTCATGAAAGTATGAGTGTAGGCTGGACGCCCATTTCGCTTGCATGACATCGACCTCTGCCCACGTATATTGTCCACCGACCTCCTGTCTGTCGCCCGGTCTTACACGTACAACCGTCCGCATCCTGCTGTAGCCAATGCATTCCACGTCAGGCTGTCCACCAACCGCTGCCCACGAAAACGTTCATCGCCCAGCCTGCCCTACACTGCTGCTCACGCATGCTATTTGTATGCGCCCAATCGACTCTTCAACTACAAGTAACCGATCTCACGTTGGTCAAGCATCCGACTAGTTTTCAGATCTTACATTGTACGCAGCCTGCCAGACGATCGATCATACTTATACGTCACGCAGCTGAGTTTGGATCTTCATCGCATCTTTCGTCGTCGCCGATGTTCATGCACAGCGATCCGCATACCTGACCGACCACTAGCAACATGCTACGACTCGAGACGCTCTTTGTTTGGCAATTGATGCCAGCCTGAGTCTGCCTACAAGTTCTCGATCTCATCACGAAAGTCCACAACGAGTGGCAAGCGAAAGTCCACAACGCGTGGCAAACGAAAGTCCACAACGGGTGGCAATCGAAAGTCTCTACTCGGGGTACAATACCCAGTACTATTGACTCTTCAGCTTCAATCCTGATCGAACGAACTTGCTTATCGACCCCCAATCGAAGCAACGACCTCAACGCGAGGCAACCTCAACCCTGCTTGGGCGAACTTACTTATCGACCCCCACTCGAACAACTGCCAAAAAAAAACTCGGAAAAAACGAATATATTTGGTAAAAAAGTAAAAATTATTAAATTTTTTAATTATAATTTTTAAGCTATGTTTTTTTACTATTTGATTGATTTAATACAAAACAATCGAAATTTTTGACCAAAAATGGCCATTTTTCGAGATTTGATTACAATTCTACATGCTTAAGCGCCCGTAACTATATGAAGGACCAGTCGAATGAAGTTGGTATATTCCAATCGATTGTTTATTTAAGTCCAAGCTACGTTTTTGTCCTACATTGCTTAGTCAAATTCGTTACAGTTTTCAAGACAAAGTTGAAAAACAGTACAAAATAAGGGAAAACATGATGATTTTACGCAACTTTTTCAATTTTGAGTATAAAGTAGGGATTTTTTGGACATGCTACTTAGGAGTGTTTTAAAAACGAAGCCAAGAGCAACAACTTTCTCTAAGACGTCAAAGCGAAATTCCAAATAGTTAACGAGATATTGAGTTGCAAATCCTAATCAGAAGCTGAAAACTTTAAAGTTCAATAAAAAGAAAACTGCAGCTAAGCAGACCAAACCCAGCGAAGGTTTTTGTACTACCATCATAGCCTTTCAGAACTTTTTAGTCTCGACTCGATCAACATTTAAGTGTTGCACAGTGATATAACTTAAATGCTAACCATTACGGTATGATGATGCACGGGTTGTCGTGTTGCTGATGCATTATCACGATGAATAGCGTGACCAGAGCTGCCACAATGGTTCAGAAAATAATGTTGCCTTTGACTCAAAATAAGAACAAAACTTAAAACATTCCAAAAAATGTTAAATTTAAACATTTTAAAAGTATAAGTAGCAATTTAGACGCTTAGCCACAAAAGTAGGCAATAGCGGAATGTGCTAGCACGCCATTCCATACGCTGTTTGTTAAGAGTAGAAGGTCCAGGGTTCGATTTCCAGTCAAATCCGAAAAATTTTCTGTATTTTTCTGAAAGACTTAAATAAACCAAGTGAGGTGGGGAGCAATTTGGTCGTTGTACAGCGATGTTTTCTGATCCTATTGAATATAGGAAGGAGCAAGAAGTGAGTATGTCCCTTCTAATCCATAGAGATATGTCCCGTTCCCTATTCCGGAAACCCCAAAATACTTATAACCTTATCCAAAATCTAACAAATTTTGTTCCCGGTTTGTTATAAAATGTTCTTGAAAACGGAACAAATATCAACTCTCAAAGTAAATGAGAAAATCTTTTCAATGCACTGGTTTTGGTAACCTTTGTGCGCTCATCTTGAGTATAATTCTTCTTAAAATTCCATTTTTCAATCAACAACAGACCCACGGTGCCTGGTTTTTGGGGGGGTAACAAACAAGTGAACGAGCCCAAAACTCAAAAAGTTAGTCGCGCATGCGCAAAGATTTGCATAGCCAAATAGCTAAAGAAGAGCTCAAACATCTTCGGGTTCGTTCAGACAACATGGAAATGTGGGTTATTATGAAATCGCGTTATCTTACCGCAACAAGAGCGACAGCGGCTATCAATGGCTTCTAATTGGACAAACGAGCGGCTAGTTTCATCTCTGACATTGCCGTCGATTCTGTTCGAGCTATAAATGTGCGTGTCTCCGGCAATGATGGAATTAGTCAACGCTTCCGTTTGTCTTGGAGTAGCAGCAGCAGCAGCAGCAACAAATTAAAAATCGACATGAAACCCTTTGCCTGCATTTTGGTTATCCTGGCCGCCCTACTGGCTGTGGGTCAAGCATCGCTGGGAGGTCTGCTTGGAGGAGGAGGCGGTGGCGGCGGCGGTGGTGGTGGAATTGGACAGCTGTTGCAGAGCAAACTGGGCGGTCTTGGCGGTGGTTTGCTGGGAGGTGGAGGAGGCGGTGGTGGAGGTGGCTACTCTGGCGGTGGCGGTGGCTACTCCGGTGGACATTCGGGCGGCGGCTACTCTGGCGGTCATTCGGGTGGCTACTCTGGCGGCTACTCAGCTCCAGCTGAAAAAGTGATCATTGTCAAGGTGATCAGCGAGGGTCACTCCGGTGGTGGATACTCTGGTGGTGGTCACTCAGGCGGCTATTCCGGTGCTCAAAGCGGTGGCTGGTCGCAGGGAGGCGGCGGTGGCTGGTCCCAGGGTGGCGGCGGTGGCTGGTCCCAGGGTGGCGGCGGTGGCTGGTAAAAGCCCTTTGGCAATCACAAAAAAGCAACCGAAATTTGTTCACTAGCTTAAGTTTTTTTTTTTTTACAAATTATTTTTAGTACAAAACATTTTTTTTCTAGAATTTATGCAAAATACAAGAAAAGAATTTCCATATTTAATTGGGTTTTTGTTTCTTCGAACCGGTTGGAGCTGAATCGGCCAGCTTCCTGCTTTGACCCAATGCCTCCACGCTAATGCGACAGGTCATCACTCGAAATGGAGGTGCACCGAAAAGCCAAATCCATTTAGATCTAGCCAAGCACGGAGTTGGCGCAAAATGCATTGTTGCAATTGATTGATCACCCGCCCTTTTAGTCAGTCAGTCAGTCAGTCTGTCGCCCCACAATAGCCCAAATTTGATTTCAGTTTTATGCGGCCCCAGTTGACCGCAACAGAACACAGGCAAAAGTCAATGGGGTTTCACTTCGGAGCAAGGCATTTAATTCCAAGATTATAAATGAAGCGATGAAAATGAAAATGCGGCCAGCGTTGACCCCAGACAGCTAAGAGGCAGTGGCACAGAGCTGAGATCACTGAGAGATCAAAAATGCAACAGATTAAGCAGATCTTTGTGTGATGAATGACCAACTCGTGATAAACTAACTTATCTGGACAAATTAATGAAATAGATTCTGAGCTCGAACCCAAAACTTGGAAAAGGAAACAATTCTGACTTTACAGTTTAAGATACAGAATAATAAACTTAACGAAATAACAACATTATCTCAGTTTCGGTTTTGTAATCGATCTAGTGATTGCTTTTTTATGAATGGAATGAGTAAACATTTTCTTCTCTAAAGTTTTGTGTAACCTTATGGCAGAGATGGGCGCGTCGCGACGTTCCAATGTACACGAGGCAGCGGCCGACTGCACAAAATCACACGAACGCTATAAGCATTGAAAGCTATTTATAGAACACGAATGCGGCGCACGCAAATTATGCTTGTATGCGTGTGAAAAGTGTGACGATATGTGTGCATGCCCATCTCTGCTTTATGGTAATCTCTATATCTCTAGTAATTTGAAGTGAACACTGATTTTTATCATATTTATGCATTCAAAAGGGAAACAGTTTCAGACCTCACAAATAAATTTTCCTTATTCATCTAGTATAAGAATTAGTCCATCTGCCTAAAAGTATACTCCACTTCACTTGCATTTCGAACTCTGGAATTTGCCATTAAAGCTTAATACTCAGATAAACTAAATTTTCCGACAGCGGAAGGGGCTGGTATGCCTCAAGGAAGTGTTCTTGGACCAACCTATTCTACTCTCTCTACACTTGAGATTTGCCAACAATACCCATTGCAGACCCCCAAGACTTACACATTGCAACATTTGCTGACGATACACCTATTACACTGTGCAACACAAAAAAGTTGACCAAAAAATTCTGAAAGTTTATGATTGTTGTGCAAAAACCTTTGCTGGGTTTGGTCTGCTAAGCTGCCTTTTTCTTTTAATTGCACTTTGAAGTTTTCGACGGAAAGAAATATTTGAAAAATTTCAAAGGGAAAATATCTCTTTCCGTTCAAAAATCAGCGAAACCGGTCACTGTGCGACGCTTTAAAAAAAAACTTTTCCCTAGATAACTTCCCAACAGACAAATATACTAATTTAGCAACTACCTCCCATTCAATAAACTTGACACCATCAATACACTCAACATATTTTATATCATCATAAAAGAACTCACCCATAATCAGACACATTACACCTGAAATCAAACTTACATAAAAAGATAAGTTATGAGAATATATACACAATATAAATAAAGTTGCCATTATTTACATAAGGTAATAAATTTTGAAAAAAATAAATAATAAAAATAAATAAAATCCGACAGCAGAATTGACAGCTAATTCCAAGTAGGGTTCAGTGATATTTATGATTTCATACATAGATAAATTTATGAAAAACATCTGAAGTACGTCATTAGAGAAAGGCTTGTCAAGTCGAAAAAGAAGACATGACCGAATTCATCAGTTTCCCCCTATTTCGGGTCCTAGGAATCGAACTGCATCATTACTTTTTTGACGGTTTCATACACAAGTTTTATACCCTTGCAGAGGGTATATTAAAATTGCCCCGATGTTTGTAACGCATAGAAGGAAGCATCTCCGACCACATCTATATTTATAAAAGAGTTCATCCTGACTGGTGACCGTCGCACAGCCCAAACCATAAAAGATAGGATGCTAGTTATTTCACAATAGTCTTATCTTCTGCTGAAAGTAAGTACTAAGAACGGATTTTGGAAAATTCTGTCGGGAAATGTGGAAAATTCGCGAAAACCTTATGTATGTAACTTTTATGTTTTACATCCGTTCAAGTTCAAACTCATTTTCAAAGATCTTTATGAAAATTCAACAATGGGTGGGAAGTGGGTGGTCAAGATTGCTTGGGCGAAAGTTTAGTTGCCAGCGATTAGCTCCAAACTCATTTTCAAAGTTGCACATAATAAAATATTAGAAACGTGACTTACAAATTTTGGAAAATTGGACCCCAAGTCCAAAAATTCGCGGAAAATTGTTGTATGAAACTTTTTTGATTTTCATTTTCAAAAATCTATATGAAAATTCAACAAAAACTGCGTACCAATTTTCCGGAAAATTCACCCACCCTGGGTGGGTAGTTCCCAGCGATTAGCTCCAAACTCATTTTCAAAGTTACACATCCTAGTGACTTGAAACTCGGTTTTTAAGGATAGAATACGAAATAATTTGAATAGTGATTTTCCAATGATGGAAAATGGATGGATACATGCAAAAAACTAACTGGGTGGGATGTGGATGGGAAGTGGGTGGGAAGAATACGGAATAATTTGAATAGTGATTTTCCAATGATGGAAAATGGATGGATACATGCAAAAAACTAACTGGGTGGGATGTGGATGGGAAGTGGGTGCAAAGTGAATGGAAAGTGGGTGGGAAGTGGGTGGGAAATGCGTGGGAAGTGGATGGAAAGTGGGTGGGAAGTGGGTGGGATGTGGGTGGGAAGTGGGTGGGATGTGGGATACTGGTTCCATACTGATAAGGGCTATACTGATGGCGGCGCAGTGAAGCGCGACGGGGTTTATAATAGTAAAGTATATATATTCTTGTTCAGCATGACGAGCTGAGTTAATATAGCCATGTCCGTCTGTTTCGATGATATCTTCTCCGTCAGTTTTAAAGCTATTTTAACCAAACTTTGCAAGAAGTCTTTAGGAACAAATACGCTGCACATTTGTCGGAACCGGCAGGATAGGATAACTATAGCATACGGCTGCCATAGGAACGATCGGTCGAAAAACTAGTTTCAGTGAGAAAAACTATTTTGTTTTCAATGCAAACGAACCAAAACCTCCTACTTATCAGTTTTCTATGCTTTCACATAATTCCACTAAGTTTGATGAAAATCGGACAACTATATAGTATAGCTGCCATACAAATGATAGGTCTGAAAAAAAGTCTTGGTAAGAAAAACTTTTTTATTTTCAATGCTATCACTCCTAAACTTGGTACTGTATAATATTATACGCTTTCACCTAATTCTGCCAAGTTTTATCTAAATCGGATGACTATAGCATATAGCTGCAATAGGAACGATCGGTCGAAAAAGTAGTTTTAGTGAGAAAAACTTGTTCGTTTTCAATGCAAACGTCTGCAAACCTCGTATTTCAAGTTCTTTATGCTTTTACGTTATTTTACCAAGTTTAATGAAAATCGGACAAATATATAGTATAGCTGCCATACAAAAGATAGGTCTGAAAAAAAGTTTGGGTAGGAAAAACTTTTTTGTTTTCAAAGCTATCACTTCCAAACTTGGTATTGATTAATATTATATAATATAATTACGCCAAGTTTGATCCACATCAGCAGGTTTGATCAAATCAAATTAACCTTGCCCTCACTCCCCTTGCCTATAAACACCAATTGAGAAGGAATTTAGCTCGATTCCAAGAGCGTAATTCTGGAAAATTCAAGAACAAATAATATTTTTTCTCTAGTTTTCTCTTAGTGTAGTTCAAATAAAAATATTCCAAAAGATCACACGATCTGTTCGGTATGAAATCTCAGTTACGACTTATCCAAACGTTTCAATCCGCAAGCTCACTGAATTTGTGTCTGGGGTTGGCTGAGAGCTGAGAGAAAAAATAATAAAAATAGTGTGTGTTTTGACACTGTTTTCCAGCCACACCATATTATTATAATTATGATTTAACTGGCGTTTAAAGACCATTTAAGATTATGCCGACTAACAACAAAGTGTTTTGAAATGCCATTAGTTAACAGTAAAATGACTTTTGGTACTGCCCACTTTCAATATTACTGAATCATACACTGAATCATGTTCTGAAAAGTGCTTACACTTCAAAGACCATTTCAAATTGGTTGGTGGCTTTTAGAATCCTGGCCATTTCATTTCACAATCCGGCTCGAAGCACCCATGATTTGTTAGGAGAACAATGCTCTGCAGCATTTTCCAAGCTGTTTAAAATTTTGATCAGTTAATTGACTATTCATGACATGGATGCAATGCACCTGATCTCTAGCATAATCAAATTCTGCACAAAACAATTAAGTCGCCGCAATTTCAATTTGAAACCGCCTTCAAAAGCTGGCAATATCCAATGATTGATTGATGGCAACAACGACCTGATTTACCTGACATCACGAACTATGAGCCAACTTGGCACGGTAGCCAGGCGGCAGGCGGTAGGCGACACGTACACGTGTGCAAACATCAAAATGGCGAGCCAATAAACTGCAGATCATAATCGCTGCACTGTGGTGGGCGTGCCCAGACAAAGAACTTAACCCAAAGGCGGTAAAGGTAACCCAACTGACAAAAGCGTACGAAATCGAAAGTGCTGGTGGTTTTGGTGGTGGACGCGACTACCGACGAGTGACGTGGAGTCGGTGTCGGAGTCGGAGTCGGGGCGAACGATTGTAAGCGGCTTTGGCGCAGATTTGGCAATTACATCTGATTATACGACTGAGACGAGGCGGTCGCTGCTAGAATCTTGGATGAGCGCATATAAATAGCCCCGCTTTGGCCCACTGGAGAATTAGTTAGTGCATAGCAGCTGCAGAGATGCAATCAACGACAATGCGACGACTGGTTCTAATCGGTCTACTGGTGATCCTCGGTGTTGGTGTCTATGCCAAGCCCCATAACTGGTCCGGTAGCAAGGGGTCCTCTGGATTAGCCACCCTCTGGCAACCGGGTTTTAGTGGTTGGAACTTGCCAAGCGGTGGCAGCTCTGGCTGGAACTCCGGTGGTGGAGGAGGAGGTGGCGGCTGGAAAGGTTCTTCGATTGGCTCATCTGGCTGGCCAAGCGGTGGCAGCTCAGGCGAAGGCTGGAACTCCGGTGGTGGAGGAGGAGGTGGCTGGAAAGGTTCTTCGATTGGCTCATCTGGTTGGCCAAGCGGTGGCAGCTCAGGCGGTGGCTGGAAAGGTTCTTCGATTGGCTCATCTGAATCTGGCTGGCCAAGCGGTGGCTGGAAAGGTTCTTCGATTGGCTCATCTGGTTGGCCAAGCGGTGGCAGCTCAGGCGGTGGCTGGAAAGGTTCTTCGATTGGCTCATCTGGCTGGCCAAGCGGTGGCAGCTCAGGCGGTGGCTGGAAAGGTTCTTCGATTGGCTCATCTGAATCTGGCTGGCTAGGCGGTGGCAGCTCTGGCAACTCTGGCTGGTCCTCCGGTGGTGGTGGAGGAGGTGGCTGGAAAGGTTCTAAAGGCTGGTCCTCGGGTGGCAGCGGTGGCAGCTCTGGCTGGTCCTCCGGTGGTGGCGGTGGTGGTGGAGGAGGTAGCTGGAAAGGTTCTAAAGGCTGGTCCTCGGGTGGCTCATCTGGCTGGCCAAGCGGTGGCAGCTCTGGCTGGTCCTCCGGTGGTGGAGGAGGAGGCTGGAGTGGGTAAATCTATCAAACTGGCAATGGCAATGAGGCGACATTAGATTCGACTAAAACCAACTGTACATAATCTTTGTCTAAGTTTTTTTTTTTTTTCCCCCTACCCAAATATGTGAATAAATCTTCAAAAAAACAAAAAAAAAAAAACGTAATTCAAGAAATCAAAGTTTCAAATCAGGCACTTTGGACGTCTATGGTAAGTAGGGAGAATATGTTTTCAGTCAAGGATCATATTTGCATTTCAAAGATGGAAAGGACAACGCTCACCTCGAAAGATCGAAGTGTGGACATAAGCTGCTCTCTAGAGCAGTGGTGTCCAAAATACCAAAAGCCTATCCCATGGGATAGGAACTCATAGTTCACGTACGTATAGAGAGAGAGAATACTTGTGTTCTATAAATGCGCTTGCGGTTTGCTCTCTTACGATGCGCGTGTTCGGCTTTTTGTTCTTTCACGAGGCATTTGTTCGTTTGCTTGTTGCTCATGTTGAAATGTCAATATGTTTACTTCGTGTGTCGCTGCTACACACACAAGCGCAATGCTTAAATGTGTTAGTTTGGACACCACTGGTCTAGAGTTGCGTACGGGAAAGCGGTAGCCGCTGGGTCGTTAAGAAATCTAGTCGAGATATTTTCAATCCTAGAGTAAGTCCGGCATGAGCTTGAAAATTCCATCTCTACTTCCAGGAAATGCTACACAATTCAAGCTTTTGAGGATTGGGCCAGGCCTTTCGAACTTGTATCATTCCAAATGTGCTTACTTCAATCCCTTTCGAGATCACATGTTCAACAATTAGAGAGCAAGAGCGAAAAAATTTAAGTAGCACTTTAGACCAGCGTTTGTCAACGAGAGCGAGGCCAAAAAGTGAGAGTGTATTGGTGTGCGAAAATAAAGCGCCGTGAATCAGCTTTGATCTGACCGCATCAAAGGCTAGCCAGCAATTGAAGGCCTGTTTACTCTCTTGGCCTCAGCTTCGGCATGCGTTCGGCTCTTGTATGTGTAAATAGAGAAATGTCTTCGCCCCCTAGGGGGTACTGTTGACCATCGCTGCTTTAGACATGCGGCAGCAAACGATGGCAATGGTGGTGTCCATTCGTGCGCACAGAGGTCATGGGTTCGAATCCCAGTTCAACTTCAATAACTTTATAATAGAGGAAAGCTACCTATTATTATACCCTTGCAGCTCGAACAATGTTAGTCGAGTGATTCTCAAACGCAGCAAAAGATGGCGTCACTACTTTAACCATTTGCTTGCCAGTTTGTTATATGGCAACTAAACGTTATATTCATCCGATTTGAATCAAACTCGGCAAAATTGTGTTAAAACAGATCATATTCATAACTGGAAAGTACAAAGACTCTACCATTGAGAACAAAAAAGTTTTTGTCACTAGAACTACTTTTTCGACGGATCGTTTCTATGGCAGCTATATGCTATAGTCATCCGATTTGGATCAAACTTGGCAGAATTGTGTGGTAGCACATAATACTGATCAGTAACAAGTTTGGGAGCGATAGCATTGAAAACCAAAATGGTTTTCCTACTAAGACTTTTTTCAGACCTAACTTTTGGATGGCAGCTATACTATATAGTTGTCCGATTTTCATAATACTTAGTGAAATTATGTGAAAGCTTAGAAAACTGATCAATTCGAGGTTTGGGAGCGTTCGCATTGAAAACAAAAAAGTTTTTCTTACTAAAAATACTTTTTCAACCGATGGTTCCTATGGCAGCTGTATGCTATAGTCATCCGATCTGGTCGGTATCGACAAATGTGCCGCGTATTTGTACTTAAAGACTGAGTGCAAAGTTTGCTCAAGAAAGCTTTAAAACTGAGGCAGGAGATAGCATAGAAACAGACGGACATAGCTATGTATATAGAATCAGCTCGTCATGCTGATCAAGAATATATATACTTCATGTGGTAGGAGATGCTTCCTTCTATGCGTTACAAACATACGCAAGGGTATAAAAAGTCGATTCAAATCAATCCTTTTTCTGATCGGATCAAGAATATCCGGGATCACTTTGTTTTCATTACCGATTGGGATTGATTTGTTCCCGAACGGATTGATTCTTTTTTTCTGAGTGTGAATTAAATGAAAATGCAATTCGAAGACGTTTTTGCTAATTTTTATAATAAATCGTAAAAAAATCTATTAACATTTTATGAGGTTTAACAACAGTGGAAAAACAATAAGGAAATACTAACTTCAACATTAAACCGTATCATTATAACTGAAAATGCAACGGTTTAATGTTGAAATTAGTATTTTTTGATTGTTTTTCCACTATAATTTATAAATACTCTTTCCATTCGTATTTGTTGCAGCATCTTTTCCAAACAAATTGCATGTAAGAGGTACCCATATTCTTAGTTAAAAACTCTAATAACATTCAACATCATTCTCAAAAAGTGGTTTCTTAAAAGTGGTTTGTTGGTCCGCAAACAAAACCTTAGACTTAAGGGTCCAATTATTTTTAATGCCTCGCTAAAAGTTGAATTATACAAAAACCATTAATAATATTGGCAAACGGCTTTATTTATTGAACAGATGACAAATGAAATGAACTAATAACACAGTGTTACAGTCAACGTATACTTTCGAAATGACCTACCGTACGCTGTAGAGCAGGTCGAGTATAGCATTTCCTCATACTTGGTTTTTTCCCAACACCCCCAAAAACCGTTTTTTTCGTTTCTTACCTCAATTATATAGATATAACGCGCGCATGGACCGTCTAATTATTTATAACCTTGCAATCTAATAAGTTTTAATCAATGACTTGACTGATTTATCTCGAGTATGGGGAAATGCTATACTCGACTAGCCCAACAATATGTACTAGGTCTCGTGAAAAGTAACACTGTGTAATGTTTTGTAATTTATTTGGCAACCTTTCTAATGTTGTATTAGTGAGTTTAGCTGGCTCTAGGTCCGAAAAAGTTGGGTTTGCTCACAACTGTAACTGTGTCTTTGTTGTTGTAGTGCAATACAAATGTCAGATACAATGGTTAAAATAAGAATAATTGATGTGGTTATCGCATCTGCCTATACGTTTGGGGTAGGTTCAAAAACACCGGAGATGTAAGGTTGCAAAGTCAAAATTTCGAAAATCGACTTTTTTATATACATATATATATATATATATATATATGTAGTATTACTATCAGACACATCGATGTTTTAAATTTATGTTTTTTTCAAATCATCGAAGACATCGATGTTTGTCAAACATCGGAAACATCGATTTTTTCCCTGCTCTATTATATGGCAGCTATACGATATATTCATCCGATTTGGATCAAACTCTCCAAAACTGTGTTGAAACATTTAATATTCATAACTCAAAGACTCTACCATTGAAAACAAAAAAGTTTTTCTCACTAGAACTACTTTTTCGACCGATCGCTACTATGGCAGCTATATGCTATAGTCATCCGATTTGGATCAAACTTGACAGAATTGTGTGAAAGCATATAATATTAATCAGTAACAAGTTTGGGAGCAATAGCTTTGAAAACAAAAAAGTTTTTCTCATTAAGACTTTTTTTCCGACCTATCTTTTGTATGGCAACTATACTATATAGTTGTCCGATTTTCATCAAACTGGCTGGAATTATATAAAAAACTTAGAAAAATTATAAATACGAGGTTTGGGGACGTTTGCGCTGAAGACAAAAAAGTTTTTCTCACTAAAAATACTTTTTCGATCGACGGACATGGCTATATCAACTCAGCTCGTCATGCTGATCAAGAATATATACACACCTGATCATATTAATAGGTACACACCGGAATTTTTTAATTATAGATGGTTTTTTCGTACTTTTAGTGTTGACAACTTTTTAATTTTTGGTTTTTTGTTGTCAATGTCTGGCCATACTGTGACAAAGAGTTGAAAGAGGGGCTGCCCCGTATATCAAAGCTTTTCTATAAATTGCGAGTCTACCACACATTTCGCCTGATCATAATAATATGTACAGTCTCCGTTTCTCACAAGTATCAAGTGAATAATTTTGTAATCAGTGATCTTTTGGTAACTAAAGGTAAATTAAGTATACCTCCTGTCAATGCAGAGAATTAAATAATTATTTTTTTTAGAAAAAATGGCTCGAAATTCTCATTGTACTAAAGAAGAAGCTCGATTGGTTCTTAGTCTGAGAAAAGAAGGCAAATCTCTACGAGCCATCTCCGTCTCATAATTTTGTTAAAAATGCATTAGAAAGAAAACTAAGACAGGAAACCCGTGGAAGGCCACAAAAAACAACAGAAACCCTTGACCACTACATAGTAACTTTGGATCGGATTGGTAACATCGAAGGCTTTGCAGCCGAAATTGGGAATTCAGTTAGTGCTCCAACTATCCGAAGACGACTACAAGATGCCAACCTACCAGGAAGAATTGCCAGAAAAGTCCCACCTATGCGCAAAAAAAATATCACCATGAGGCAAACTTTTGCAAGGGACCACAAAGACTGGGTAGGATGCAACGGGGAGAAAAAATGGAGAAACATATTATGGAGCGTAAAAACCAAGATTAATTTGTTTGGGAATGACTGTGAAAGGAATGTTTGACGCCCTAATGGAAAGGAATTCCATCCAGGTGGCAATATAATGGTATGGGGTTGCTTCTCCTGGTACGGCGTAGGTCCAATTTATCAGACTACGAACAAAATGAATGCTGAAGAGTACAAATCCATATTGGAAACAGTTATGGTACCGTATGCTGAGGAAAATATGCCATTACGTTGGGTTATTTCAGCAATATAATGATCCTAAACACACATCAAGGCTGTTATCTAAATAAGAGTATGCCAAAAAGTACCTATTATTATGATCACACTGAAAACGTATCTGAAACACAAAATGATCTCGTTTATGTTATATTATTATTCTATGTTACAATTAAGTTTATTTTATTAAAAACAAATAGTTTAAGAACCAATGAGAACAAATTTCAAGTTTGAAACAATGAATAAAACTGTTTTCTGTTACCTTAAAGTCAGAGTTGATGTGTGTGTACCTATTAATATGATCAGGTGTGTATTTATTTTATGTGGTCTATGCGTTGCAAACATCTGAACAATTTTAATATACGCTCTACAAAGGTATAAAAAGTGGATGTTTCCTTGTTCCATGCAAGGACTCCAGCGCCATTAACAAGAGAGCCCAGTGATGGGATCTTGTGATTACCGCTGACCGACTTTAAATCGAACCTTATGCTTTATTTTGGTAAGATTTTGAATGTAATCCTCGTCACTAACTTTTAGAATACAATTACATACATTTAGTTAGTTATAGACACGTCCCCCCAGTCCACCAGTCGTTCGTTGGACAATCCGCTAAGCAACAGGTCATCACACTTGAAGGGCAAAGTCTGCTGCTGCTATGTCCCGGAGTGGACCGCCACCCACTGCCATCTGGAGCAGCTGCTGTTCTGTCCGTCTTCTCGACGAAGTGTGCTTAAATTGGACAAAACATACATAGAATAGAATAGGTAGAATATGGTAGTTTAATCAAATTAAATGATTCTTTACATAAATATATCAGATTAATCTTTCTTTTTGTGAATGTGTTTGTGTGTGTGTGAGTATGTGTTGGTTGTTGGCCTGGATGGATGGGTATATCTGTTGGTAAAAGTGACCAAGATAAGTAGAAGAATTTGAGCCCATATGTGATGCACAATTTATCGGCTCCTTTGTTCTAGTGATCACTTACGCTCAATTCCATCCTCTGATCTTGTTTGTGTTTTAAGCTGGTTTTGTGGTTTAATTCTTGTAGGGTTTGTGTTTGATTTTGTATAGAAAGACTTTTTTGGTTAGATGATGATATTACTTATCATCGACCGACTTCAATATCTGGAACGAACACATGAGTGAATCAGTCACGGACATCAAGGCTCCAGCGTTGTCGAATTCACCACAGTAATTGGGCGCCGAGAAGAGCGTGATCAGTTGGCGCCTGGCAAAGAACTCGTATCCATCCTCCACCACCTGATGGCCACGGCAGATGAGATCGAAGTTATGCTTCTCAAGGAATTTGTCCACCTCCTCGGCCCCAAATGTGAAGCTCACACCGCGATCGTTCTTGTCCCAGCCCATGGTGTCCTTGTCGGGATCAGACCACAGCAGATCGCACAGCAGACCCTGATTGGGCACGTCAGTGGGGCGTTCAATGTCACGGATCTGCTCCATGGAGCTCAATTCCGGACTAAGACCGCCATGGCAGCAGAATATCTTCTCATCAAGAATGGCCGCCGCGGGCAGGCAGTTGAAGCAATCCGTGAATGTTTTCCATAGCTTGACGCTGTAACGGCGCTTGCACTCGTCATAGAAGCCATAGATGCGGTTGATGCTGGCGCTTTCGTGATTGCCGCGCAGCAAGAAAAAGTTTTGCGGATATTTGATTTTGTAGGCGAGCAGCAAGCAGATGGTCTCCACCGACTGTTTGCCACGGTCCACATAGTCGCCCAGGAACAAGTAATTTGAATCCGGCGGAAAGCCCCCGTACTTGAAGAGGCGCAACAGATCGAAGAACTGGCCGTGAATGTCGCCGCAGATCTTCAGCGGTGTCTCCAGCTCCAACAGCATGGGCTGTGAGAGGAAAATCCCGCGCGCCTTCAGGCAGAGGCCACTAATCTCGCTATCCAAAAGTTTAACTTTCGTGCCAGCCGGTGCATCTCTCACCGCCAGCAATCGTGTTATTATGTTGTCAATATTCATAGCATCGCTCATCTTGTTGTCTCAATAGCTGTCGTAGATTTGAAATGATTAGTTTTTCCAAATTACCTTTCACAGCTTTCTAGCACGGGGCTGGGTTAATATAGCGGCAAACTGTGACAGTGTTGTCGGTGATGCTTTGTGATAAAAGTACTCAGATGTCGAAAGTGTAAACGTCGGTGAGATTGTCGAATTGGACCGATGGAATATGGAACACAATCACAAAAACGCCAGCATCAACCGCATCTATGGCTTCTACGACGCATCAAGTTTTGGAAAACATTTCATGGAACAGATCCGTCACATTATGCGCCCCATTGATGTGCCCATCCAGGGTCTGCTGTGCGATCTGCTGCTGGGACAAGAACGATCGCTGTGTGAGCTTCACATTTGGGGCCGAGGAGGTGGCCAAAATTCTGAAGAAGCACAACTTCGATCTCATCTGCCGTGGCCATCAGGTGGTGGAGTAATATAAAAATGACTCGTTTTAGCGAAGACATTGTTCGGAAAAAAATGCTATATCTTCTAAAGTATTTTGAATTTCAAAAAATCCTTTTAGGGCGATATTCTCAAAATTGCAAAAAAAAAAAAAAATCTAAAAAAAATTTTGCACATGGATAATACCCCCTTAAATTCTTTACAATATAGTTTTTCAAAAACTTTAAAGCTAAAAGATTGATTTTTATCTTCATCGGAAGATAAACATGGTAAAGAATCATTCATTTTTTTATTTAATTAGCGCTTACTTTTGTCACAGAGCGGCGCAGACAACATTGCCACAGTGTGACGCTATGTAAACCCAGCCTTAGTCAACACTCACTCTTGAACCACCGAACACTTACATATATGTTTACATAATGGCGAACTAACATAATAATTGGCCTTTAAATACGGGCATTTTTAAGCTTCTGGTGTCTGATATTATCAAATCGGAAAATCGCATGATTAATTATTTGGCTTCTTTGATTGCAAATAGCTCCACTGTGCACTTCACAGCTTATCGATCAACAAATATTATCGGCTGTTATCGATCTGCAAGAACCGTTAAATAGCAGCCGCATGTGGGCGTGTGTATGTGCGTGCGTGTGTGTAGGTGCGTGCATTAATTTACTGCAAATTTATTTTACAACTGTTTACAAGTTTTGGGCTGTTTCCAAAATGCGTTTGCCAGATGAGGTGAGTCAATGACAACAAAAGTTCCATCTAATGTGCACTCAAACCCACTCCCACCCTCCCAGCAGGCCAGGTGTCACATTTGCAAGCATATCTTCTGCTGCGGCAAATGCCCCCAAAAGCATCAATTTGCCAGCCACGCCATTGCCATTAGAGAACCGCTCGGTGCAGCCGCCTACATGACCGAGCACCATAATCCCAGCGAACCAGTTGCGGAAAACGGCCGTGGAGTCTATGTTTTCTGTTCCATATGTGAGAGGAAACCGCTGGTTTTGCGCCAGGAGAGTGTGCATCTGCCTTTGAGATGTCGCAAATGCTTGAAGAACTACTCTCGCGTCGAAGATCTAAAAGAGTTTACCAAATGTGTGGATGTGACCCAGAACTGTACGACCTCATCGTCTTCAACCTCAATGTTCAGTTGTGACACGGAAACGTCTAAGGTCACGGTGAAGAAAGCTCCGCCGGCAGCTGAATCCTTCACCATATCAACGCATACTTCTCCGATCGTGGAGGAAACCATTGGAAATATACATATGTATGCGGAGCTCATTGCACACATTGAGAGTGTACATTTGTCTTTCAGATGCCGCAAATGCTTGAAGAACTACACCAGCGTCGAAGATATAAAGGAGTTAACCAAATGTGTGGATGTGACCCAGAACTGTACGACCTTATCATCTTCAACCTCAATGTCCAGTTGTGACACGGAAAGCTCCGCCGTCATCTGAACCCTCCACCATCTATGCAAACTTTGCCGATCGTGACACCCATCTCATTGATCAACTTGCGTTGGAAGCAAGCAGAAGAAGCACTTTATCAGTGATGGCGTCTCCTCCATTGAAAATCGAATCAGGGCGCCGGCCGCCTGTGGTCTCTGGTGACCTCAGTCATGCGTTTGCCATCCACTCCGTGGTGGTGGTGATAATGAAAACAAGAAGAACTTCGCATCTGGCTTACTAAAACGCCGCTGCGCCTCAATAGACGGCTCACGTACAGATGATTTGGAAGATATCAGCAGCTTGAAACGTAAACGGAGAACCAGTATATCGGCAGCAATAGCAGTCCTTTGGATCATATGCATCACAATTAACATATGGGAATCTAAATTTAAGAATTTTCGCTGCCTGCAGCGCCCTCGGCTTAGCTTATACTGCTCTCCGACCAGAAATTAACCAACGGATCGACAACCCTTTGTTGGCTTATAAGTTTGACTTGCTCGACATTTTGAGCTTTGTCCGTCTGTCTGTTGCTGAGATTAAGCAAAGAGTCTTCTTTTGTCTGCATGCTGCTAATATGAAGGAACCGCCCGGATCGGATGACTACTTCTTGTACTTGTCATAGAAACGATTGTCGGAAAAGGAGTTTTTGTGAGAAAAACCTTGTTTTTGTCAATGTTGATGCTCTTAAACTCTGTCTTTATTAAAATTATATGTTTTTAAACTAATCTGCGAAAGTTGGTGGAAATCTCCAACCGTTAAAGCCAGATTTTTCAAGTGTATTAGGACTTTGGCACAGACGAAGTTGCCTTTGCTTTCTCGTTATTCTCCATTTTGGTGAAATGGTTCCAAATAGCACTGTGCTTTCTGTACATTCTGAATATAAAAACGGAATGATTGCCACACCAGAAAGTGCCATACATTGACAACAAACAGAAACGAGAAGTCAATAACTGAGTGAACAGTCAATGAACAGGTCATTGAATGAATTTACTGAACACGCTTAGCATTTCACTCTTTCTCTCCGAGCCAAGGATTGGTTTTTGAATGATTCCGCTGTTCATGGTGTTCTCTCTTCTCCTTCTTTCCGAGAGAAGGTTTTGTTCTTGACTGCGAATGATTTTGAGTGCATCAGACAGCCACGAGCACACACAAATCTGTTTTCTCTTTCTGTTTCTTGTGGGTTTTGTTGTTTTACAAATAGTTTCTTCATTTGTATTTGTCTACACTCGGTCGTTAGCTGATTCTAGGGACCTTCTAAATACACATGAATGCGAAGTGCAAGGAGTTGTTCTGAGGAGTTGTTTGTTTCCATGAGTAACAGGTATATCGAAGTCGGCTAGAGCCGACTTTAACTTACGCTCTCGTTTACATATGAGAGAGGCGTCTACAGATTGAATCTAGTTTTGTGTTTTTATGTTTGTTTAGTTCGTAAGAAAATAGCATGCTATAATTTTGTTATCTGTCTCACTTGTCTAGCCTAACCTTTAGATGCAGTCATTTACAATTCTGTGCCAGTCGAGTACACACCAAAATTTAAAATCTTTTTTATTACAGTTGTGTTTATTACAAGTTATTCAAGCTATTCTGGAGATGAGTTTATAAAGAAAATCTTCAATCAATTTAAGGACCCATTGATCCTGCAACATTCGACATTACGACGGCCACAGCTCGGTTACATAATTTTGGGCCGACAAGTTTGTCAAGGATGGATCCATGTTAGAGAAGCTTTTGCATGGCCACAGCTGGCGCAATAAGCTGCCATGAACCCTCTCTCTATAGCTAGGCCTCAAGCTTTTCTTTCTTTTTTCCAGCTTAACGGACGGTTCTTCAAAGAGCAAGAATGGTGGCTTCTTTTTCTTTATGCGGGAATTAGACAGACGCAACTCAGGTTTGTCTTGTTATGACGGCATTTACATGCTGCAACAACGTTCAGTCCTCGTTCTATACTCGCTCTATTACAAGTCCTCAACCTTTTCTTTCTTCTTTTCAGCTTAAGTGGAATGGCAACGGACTGTTGTACAAAGTGCAAGAAAGAGGGCTTCTTATTGTTGATGAGTGAATTAGACAGGTTTAAGCTCGCTAAGCTTCGCCACGGAGGGCGCCAGGTGCTGGATGCAGATAAGCAGCAACTAAAGGAAGGAGGAGGCGTCTATAAGCGATTGTCGTAGCTACTTCAATTCGAATTAAGCATAAAGTCTTTTTATCCAGTTCTTTATTTTGTATGAACAAAATAGTCGAAATAGTTTGTGTATTGTGCACACGAAAGAGAAGTCGAAAATTCTCCATCCTAGCAATCATCATATCTTGCTTGACTCCATCTGACCATTATGAATTGAGATATGGCATAAAATGTAAGAGCATTTTGCGAAAAAATTCACATTTAAAAAAGATCACCAATCCAAACGACACTTAAAAATAGTTTCAGTTGAAATGGGTCTTTTTGGCTGTAAACTAGTGTCACACTGTAGTCTTTTTCGCGTCCTCAATCTGATTGAAATAGTTATAAATGCGCTCGTTTTCTGATCATAAATGATACTTTTGTCGGGAGAAAATGGTACCCTAGCCGCGACTCTTCTTGAATTGTCGTTTTTAACCCGTTTTTCTGATCAGTTTCAACTCATTTTCGAGTCATTTGCGAGTCTTTTTCGAGTCGTTATTTAATGAATCACCTTTTGAGCAAATACATGAGTCATTTAAGAGTCTTCCTTAAATCGCACATGAAACTAATCTCTTTTTAATCATCAAATGGGCTCGAACAAGACTCTCCAAGGTGAGGAATCACCTAATGATCTTCCAAATGCTAGGTGGGATAATGCACATTTGAAGTCGAAGAAATCCTTGAGGTAAAAAAAAAACACCCAAAACTCGAGATCCCATAGGATGCACTAACAAACTTGTGTGTTTCTTTATTCGTACAAAAGAGTAGAAAATCTAAAGTATATTGTTTGGGGGAAGGTCATAAACTTTGGGTATGAAAAAAAATATCAGATCAGCAGTAAACGAAGGATAAGCTGGCCAATTACCAGCCACCACCACCACCATGTTTGCCTCCTCCACCGCCGCCTCCTGGACCGTAGCTACCACCACCACCACCGCCATGCTGCTTGCCGCCACCGCCACCACCACCACCATGCTGCTTGCCACCGCCGAAACCACCTCCTTGGCCATAGCTACCACCTCCACCACCGCCGCCATGCTGCTTGCCGCCACCGCCTCCATATCCTCCGCCACCACCACCATGCTGCTTGCCACCGCCACCGCCAAAACCACCTCCTTGTCCATAACTACCACCACCGCCGCCATGCTGCTTGCCGCCGCCACCGCCGCCTCCGAAACCACCTCCTTGCCAGGAAACAGAGCTACCTCGATTGCCGGCCAAGGATTTGCCGCCTCCACCGCCATATCCCTGCCCGCCACCATGTCCGCCTCCTCCACCGCCACCTCCGCCGCCATATCCTTGCCCGCCACCATGTCCTCCTCCGCCACCTCCGCCACCATTCAGCAAGCCGGCGGTGGCCAAGGCAAATAGCATGCCGCAAATGTACACACAGATTAGAAAGTGACGCATCTTGCCGTTTTACTGCTCTTTAGGTAAAACCTTAGCTCCAACTGATGCTTGATCTAAGCTTAGTTCGATGCTTTTATACCCTCAACTGGCAAACTCCAGCTGAGTCATGGCCCAAAGCAAAAAAAAGGCTACTCGGCGGAAGGCTGAGAACTGCTGAACTGCACTCAATTGTTCAATTTCTCAAGTGGACGCAATGACGCGTTGTCGATGCCGGTGCCAAGTGCCGAGATGTTGCATACCCATGCATACCTTACCCATATCGCGCATACGCCACCGACGCAGTCGGTCCACTTGTAAATTGCTGAGCCATGGCAACGTCATTAATTACAAGCAAAATACATGGCAACAATTTTTTTGCGCTGTTTTACTACAATTAATTTACAAATTGAAATTCTGCAATAATTTTAGATACCCTACTAGGAGGAGGATGGTTTGGAGGTAGGAAAAGTGACCATGGAGGACATTGATGTACTTCTGATAACTTGAGATTACTTACATTGCCAATTACATTGCCAATCTCTAAACATTGTGCGAGTTCAAACTAAATATGAGCCATGAGCTTCTTGGCCTACTCAGAGCTTACTTTGGCTGTTTAATAGTTACAGGGTAGTAACAAGTGCCACAATAGATGACTCAGCTGCAATTGTGTGGTCAACGGCTGCATGTGACGGTGGCCTTTTTACTTAACAAATTTTCTGATCGCCCGGTAAATGCAGAATTATCCGTGAATTTTGTACTTTGCAAGATAAATAAACAATCAGTGTAACTTGCCTTGAGATATGAGCGTTCTACAATCTCTTCTGATGCAATGCTTGACCAGGTGTCACTCTTAATGACATCGTAATGACAAAAGGGATGATGGTACCATATACAGCGTTTGGATATGGAACGACATACCAACAATATTTTGAAAAATTTCAAAGAAAACCCGGAAAAATATAATTTTTTCTTCAAAAAGGCTCTAATATACACAACCAAAAATTTGGCAAAACTTACTAAGGCTTCTGGTTTCTCAATGTCCGGTTATTCAAATTAACCAAAGTTTAGCCGAATTTGAGTGTCTTATGCTGCGTTTAGCCAATGGAAATTTAACATGAAAATGCAATTATAGACGCCTTTCTATATTGAGTGATGTTAAGTACTTAATGACATGTAGTCAATTCACTCAAAATTATTGTGACAAAGGAAAATGAGGTGGTTAGAGGGAGACGGACATATCAAAGAAGATTTAACGTCAAGGCTGCAAATCCGTCCGGAACCGAACCCCTTCTTATGGGTTTTTTGCGTCCGAAGAACCGAACCCCTATTATTTTTGACTCCTCGAACGCGAACCGAACCACTTTTTCGAAAAATTAGGTACGGTTCACAAAATTAAGTAGTTTTGCAACGACACACACGGAAACAGAAATTACTTGTAATCTGACTGCTTTCATTCAAGAAGTTGGAGAACTACGACATTTCTCCAAGTATAATTTATGGTATCACCGTCGATAATGGATCGAATGTGGTTACAGCAGCAAGAGAATTTTTAAATGACAACTGCAAAGCAGAAAAGGATTGCAACTAAACTCAAAAAAAAGATCAATCCATACGAGATCAAATCATTCCCAATCGGTAATGAAAACAACGTAATCCCGAATATGCTTGAACCGATCCGGAAAAAGATTGAGTTGATCTGCCTTTTTTAATCCTGAAAAAGATTACATATATACCGGGGTAATCTTAAAAAAGATGGAATTAGGCATAAAATTCGAGAACAATTTAATCTTAATAAAAAGAGATACACACCTGATCATATTAATAGGTACACATCGGAATTTTTTAATTATACATAGATGGTTTTTTCGTACTTTTAGTGTTGACAACTTTTTAATTTTTGGTTTTTTGTTGTTGTCAATGTCTGGCCACACTGTGACAAAGAGTTGAAAGAGGGGCTGCCCCGTATATCAAAGCTTTTCTATAAATTGCGAGTCCACCACACATTTCGCCTGATCATAATAATAGGTACAGTCTCCGTTTCTCACAAGTATCAAGTGAATAATTTTGTAATCAGTGATCTTTTGGTAACTAAAGGTAAATTAAGTATAGCTCCTGTCAATACAGAGTATTAAATAATAATTTTTTTTAGAAAAAATGGCTCGAAATTCTCATTGTACTAAAGAAGAAGCTCGATTGGTTCTTAGTCTGAGAAAAGAAGGCAAATCTTTACGAGCCATCGCCAAATTAATGAACAGGTCTCATAATTTTGTTCAAAATGCATTAGAAAAAAAACCAAGACAGGAAACCCGTGGAAGGCCACAAAAAACAACAGAAACCCTTGACCATTCTACATAGTAACTTTGAGCAAAAAGGACCCATTTAAGTCATCGAAGGCTATTGCAGCCGAAATTGGGAGTTCAGTTAGTGCTCCAACTATCCGAAGACGACTGCAAGATGCCAACCTACCAGGAAGAATTGCCAGAAAAGTCCCACTTATGCGCAAAAAAAATATCACCATGAGGCAAACTTTTGCAAGGGACCACAAAGACTGGGTAGGATGCACCGGGGAGAAAAAATGGAGAAACATATTATGGAGCGATGAAACCAAGATTAATTTGTTTGGGAATGACTGTGAAAGGAATGTTCGATGCCCTAATGGAAAGGAATTCCATCCACGGTTTACAAAAAAAACAGTCAAACATATGGAGGTGGCAATATAATGGTATGGGGTTGCTTCTCCTGGTACGGCGTAGGTCCAATTTATCAGACTACGAACAAAATGAATGCTGAAGAGTACAAATCCATTTGGGAAACAAGAGGAAAATATGCCATTACGTTGGGTTATTTCAGCAATATAATGATCCTGAACACACATCAAGGCTGTTATCTAAATTTTTCGAGGACCAAAAAGTTGACGTTCTGAAGTGGCCAAGCCAATCCCCCGACCTTAAGCCCATTGAAAACTTGTGGGGAGACTTAAAAAAGAAATTGGCAAAGCATTCATTTTCAAATAAACAAAAATTATGGGAAGGTGTCCAAAAACTGTGGTATGAGACACCAGTAGAGACCTGCCAGGCTCTTATTAAAAGTATGCCAAAAAGAATAGCAGTAGTGGCCAAAAATAGAGGTGGATACACTGGATACTAAGTTAGGAAATACTAATTTACCTAAAAAAAGAACACAAAATGGAAATTAAAATTTGTTTTCTTACCAACACATGAAGTGTACCTATTATTATGATCACACTGAAAACGTATCTGAAACACAAAATGATCACTTTTATGTTATATTATTATTCTATGTTACAATTAAGTTTATTTTATTAAAAACAAGTAGTTTAAGAACCAATGAGAACAAATCTTAAGTTTGAAACAATGAATAAAACTGTTTTCTGTTATCTTAAAGTCAGAGTTGATGTGTGTACCTATTAATATGATCAGGTGTGTAAGATCACTATCGCTGAAAACTTTCAAAATGCAGAGGCAGCGCAAATCTTATCTTTAATACTCCCGCTAACAGAAATCATTTGCAGCCAACAACAAAGCCTTCGCTCGGAGAGAGAGAGATAGGAGAGAACACATATAAAGTTGTTGTAGCACTACGCTTACCCATAAGCTATGCGTGAGGGCAACAACAACAAATCATCAAATATCAAAGTTGCCACCTATTTGGGGCATTTCTTAGTAGTGACCATAGTGAACATTTACAAAGTAGTTAATAAGAGTATTTTTAATGCACCTACAACATGGCACATTCTCTCATACGAGTCATACGAGTCTTGTGCATATTTGGTTTCATTTTTGGATATTCACATGCAATATTTCCAGCAATTAATCTTCATTTTCACAGTGGCAGCCACGGCACGGCACGACTCCCGCCAACAACTTGGACTCCAACCCATACAGAGATACCGGCGCTAGTTCAATGTCAATTGGCATGCAAACACAAACACAGACAAATCCGAGATGCCTGCTGAAGTGCATTACTTATCATAAATTTCGACAAACTTCGTTGTTGTTTTCTTGGTTGGTTTTAACGCGTGCTGCACACACAAGTACACACACACACTCTAAAGAGATCCACAGTCAAGTCCATAGACACAATTTCCAGCTTGCAACAGTGGTACAAAATCAATGTTTCCATGGTTCCAAGTCGAAAGATGTATCGATTATTGAATGATGGAAATGATGGGCCAACCTTCCTAAAATATGAAAGGTAACCCTCGTTACTAGTCAAAAAGCCTATTTCCACCAAAGAAAATGATATACAGCCATACTTCCACTTTCACTTTGCGATTTGAAACCGGTTTTTCGACAAAATTTGGTCTCCAAATCGCAAAACTTTCGCGAAAGTGAAAATTTTGATTTGTCACTTCATTTTGCTTTTAATTTCTTACAAATAATGTGGTTCGTTTTTGAAAAACACGAGCAGACAGAATCCCCCAAAGATTTTCGATGGGATTTTGGTCCGGTCTCAATGCGGAACACATTTCAATACAGGAATTGTCCTTAAAAAGTCATTTGTGGCCTGTACCGTGTGAATTAAAGCATTGTCCTCTTGGTAAGTTCAATCATCGCCGTGAAATTTTAAAGCAAATTCTATTAACTCACTGTCCAGAAGGGCCACATGCATTCTGGGTGGATATGAAGCATATAGAACTCTTTTTTTTTTGTAGCAGAACGCGGCCCATACCATCAAGGTGTCGCCTCTAAAAACTCTCTTGTTACAGGATAGCCGATCCTGACGCAAAAGACGATGTTGAATGGATATTTGCTAGATGCAGATGTTAAATCTGGCGTTTGCATCGTTCGCCGATGTATGTCTTTCGTTCGCTGAGTCGAGCTGTACCATATTCTGTTGTGTTTTTCAGAAATCTGGAAATACGGTTTCTATGCCGGTTGAGTCTGGTTGCTATATCGGAGATATTGGAGCCGCCTTTATGCATGCCCATGATAATTCCCTGTTCGTGATCGGACAAACTAGTACCACGAGGCATTTTAGTCTGACAACAATAAATATTATATACAAATTTAGCATAATTTTTATAAATGATATACTTACAATAGACATTTCAACGAATTTCCACGAATTAAGCTGAAGCTGCGACACTATAAGCCAGAAAGTTCAGCTGGAAGTGCTTTGCACATATAATTATTCTCTACGCAATACCCAATGCACGAAAACATTTTCGAAGTAACGGTACCATGAAAAAGGAAAGATATAATGGCAGAATTTAAGTAGCATGGCAAACACAAAGTATAACAAAATCATTCTGCAAAAACACAAAAGCAATAATGCACATATAATTATTTGTATGACGTATGACACTAGATTTCTTTGGGTTCAGAGTACATAAAAGTGTTAATGTACGCCGACGACATGGTGTTATTAGCCGAGAGCCCTATAGTAATGCAACAAATGATAGACGCCTTACATGAAAATTGCCAAAAGTGGAGCCTACAAGTCAACTGGGCAAAATCAAAAGTTATGATAAATCGAGATGGTAGAGGACGCAGAGCTATAGCAGATGCATGGAAAATAAACGGAACGAATCTTGAAGTGGTCAACGAATATCGATACCTGGGAGTGACTCTAACCCTCTAACCTAAAGAAAAACTCAGCGACTCTAAAATTGCCATAAATGCGACATGAAAAGAGCTGCTTAGAAAAACGAACGTGAGCCACAGCACCATTCTGCTATTCTGCTCAAGTGTGGGACGTTCTTCAATGTGAAGACGTAGAGAAGCACCTTCGTTTTTATGTCAAACGTGTGTTCCACCTACCCCAGTACTCCACCAACTATGCGATACATTTAGAAACAGGACTTCCCACCATGTGACAATATACCATGCAAATACATTTCGAATACATTGCCAAGACCATGCGAATGCCATCCACTCGTCTCCCAAGAGTTGTTACAACGTATCGGCTTGAGATCAAAACGCAGTTTTTCCGCACTTGGGAATCCATGGCACAAGGTCAACTTCTACGAAGTATTGACACCAAAAAAAGAGAGAGCCAGTTTCGAAGCAGAAGCTCGGGCTAGTCAGTCCCGCATTACCTACAGTCAACTGCAATACAACCTTTCGACTAGGAATCACTTTCAAGATCGAATCCGCAACCATATCGGGTATTTCCGAGCTATAAACTATATCCCGTACAGTACCGCGCCCAGCCAATGCACACTCTGCAATACCGGAGAAAGGGAGGACACTCAACACTTTCTTGCCCGGTGCCCCATACTGAACGAACTCAGGATTCTGCAACCTGTCGCGCCAGGAATCACACGCTCTGCTGAACGAAAGCAATTGGCGCTCCCTTACTTCCTACTTGAGGGAGAGCCTGCCATATCGCCGAGGCTTCCTTATGGACTACGGTGATATGTGATCTGGAAACCAGGAAAGCATCGAGTCACATTTGCTAGGCTAACGGCCTAGCAAAAAATAAAATTTTTTAAATTCTTGAATTTCAGAATTAGTTTTCTAAATGTTCATCTATTCCAAAAAAAAAACTTTTAAAATAGAAAATAAATCATACTACTACCACCACAACTACACTAGATCCCACCCGACAATCCTTAACAAAAACGGATCCGTTTTCGATGTTTTCTCGAAGTTTTCTCTAACAAAACTATCGAGAATGTGTTCCGTTTTCGGTCCGAAAAAGTATTACCTGTCGCTCAGTTTGTGGCAGCAAAACGTAAGTTCTCGATACACATTTTCGGATCCGTTCTCGACTCATGAATCACCACGTTTCAGTCATCAGCAGTCTTTGCCTGTCTTCAGCGGGTTAGCAGAGGCTACCTCATGCCAGCATTGCTCTAACCGCTTAGGAATGCCAAAGGCAGGCAATATAGCAAATCATTTTTCTAATTTTTAACATCTTTGCTGTCATCAGTTTCACTGTGCCTCGCCTCCCATCATGATGTGCATCTCTGGGCTGGCTGACTGGCTGGCTGGCTGGCTGGCTGGCCGCAACGTTCCACAAGCATTTGCGAATGCATAAAATGATAATTACAAACTCAATTTTCATGTTTCAAGTTTAGAATTTTAATTGTTACGATCCATAATTCAAGAGCTATGAGCATTTTATGCGCATCAGACTCGCTACCAGTTGATCGCCGATAAACAATTGCAATAAATTTGTGTATTATGTTCATTTTTTTTTTTAGTGCTCGACAAATGTCAAAATAGAGTTAGATGTAGATTCAAAAAAATAAAAAAAGAAAAAAATAATGCTCATCACCACCAACCACTGTTGGAGGAGGAGCCGGACCAGCCATTACTCCAGCCGGAGTTGCCCGAGGACCAGCCACCACCTCCACCTCCACCATGGCCGCCAATCTTGATCACTTTGATCACCTTGGGCTGGGAGGACCAGCCGCTACTGCCGCCCCAAGGATTCGAGCTCCAGCCACCGCTGCTGCCGCCGCCGCCACCCCAAGGATTCGAGCTCCAGCCACTGCTGCTGCCGCCGCCGCTGCCCCAAGGATTCGAGCTCCAGCCACCGCTGCCGCCGCCGCCCCAAGGATTCGAGCTCCAGCCCGAGCTGCGTATCAATCCAGCCGAGGCATAGGCCATCAATCCACATAGCACCGCAATAAACAATTTCATCGTTTCACTGTTTCGTCCTGATCGTCGTCTTCAAGTGTCTGACACACGAATGATATCTGACATCTTCGAGCAGCCGCTTTTTATGGCAAACTTGCGTAGCTAATCTGGGCCTGGTACCGGGGGCTGGGTTTTCTGTAGAATCCACAAAATAAATCTCTCACTCGAGTGGGGGTTGGCTTGGTGATAAACAACAACCAGCTGCTCCGAGGTAATTGCAGTTTATTAAACCACTTCGAGCGTCCAATTCTTGACCAGGGTCAACCACTTTACAAAGCGGCTAAGCAGAAGCAGAAGCAACTGCAGTTCCAACCTGTGACCAAGTTGCAAAATTGCACATAACTCACACGCTTGATGGATCATTTCCTCGCCTCGCTGGTGGCGGAAACTGCAACGCACAGAAGGTGGTGGCAGCGAGTTAAGCTTTAAGAAGACAGCGGACGGCCAGGCGGCCAGGGTGAGTCATTTGTCAGAGTTGTCAAAAGCAGGTGAAGGGGTCGCACAGTGGAAGTGATAAGCGTTCGAGAAATATGTTTCGGTAATTCCTTTATTACGCAACTCGGATTCATTATCTCTTAACAGTTTTAGTACAATTATTGGAATCTAAAGTCCGCGATTAAGAATATGTAAAGCTCTACTATTTTATACTAATTTCGACTTCTTTAGTGTTGTAACCTCACATCACCCACTGTACCACGGCGCCAGCTAAGCCAATCATGAAGTCAACAATCGTCATCATCATCATCATGTGACGGCGGCCTCTTTTTTTTCAAAAAGTTGTTTCTAATATTTTTGCTCAATAAACAAAATTTTTAATTAAATTGTCAATTTTTAGCATGCAAATTCTGACGACGACCGCCTTAACCACAATCTTACCACAACCAACAAGATAACTAAATGTACGTACAACTAGGATGTCAGCGTTTTGCTGGGACAGAGGCCGCACTTCTCATGCCGGGCGGTTCGAGTTGTCAGGGCATGCCTACCAAATGGACGATTCGAGCCGATCTCCAGGAAATAGTTGCCCTTAAGATTATGCGGCGTGGCAAAGCCCATGGGCTGCTGTTCACCGGGACAACGGAATTCGCGCAAACGTGTCATCGAACTGCAGCGTGTGGCTAGGAAATTGCGCTCGTTGCCGGGATAAACACTCTCAGCATAATACTCCCATGCCCGCGCATGGGCACAGGTCACCGAGAAACAACCCGCCGGCAGGGGACTTATGCCACCCGGATAAAAGTCTACATCCCCCAACGGATCACGTTTGCCCAGTACACCCGGATTGCTGTGAATGACATCAATGAAGTCGGCATCGCCGCGCATTAAGCCGGACAGGACTTCGCCCTCGTTAAAGCACGGTTTGGCCGGATCAAGGCCAGTGATGCGAGGCACAGTCTGATTTGTTAAACGTTGCAAATTTCGACCGGCTGCACCCACTATATGGGCGCCCAGACTGTGACCAATTAGATGAATATTCGCCACAGGGACTGTTTCCAAAAGTTTGGCCAGACCAATGGCAATATGATTGCCAATTTCCTCGGTATTAAATGCGGACCAGGTGTAGAGGGTGTCCACAAATTGAGCGGCATCCACAACCTGCAGAAGGGAAGGAGAAACTTTAATTTGTCATTACTCAAAGAACGAATGAGACATGGCTCTGAACCACATCTGAACCCACTCAGATGCGTTCCAAACCAGTCGTGAACCAATTAAATGTCCACACACCATAATCGAGTTCGAAAAACGATATGCTATCTAACGTCTCCGATTTTCAAATTTATAGCTTAAATAATGAAGCCCTGAACCACTTTTGAACCGGTTCATTTTCGCTCAGTATCGGTTTTCAACCAATTAAAGGTTCAACTCCGTATTTTCCACCTCCAACCCAAATTTAAAGTATATAGCTTAAAAAATTTCTAATTCAATTTTGAACCGTTTTAAACTGGTTCTGTTATGAACCGGGAAAATACTTAAATCCATATTACCTATTAAATTTTCTATTTCAGCTAAGGCTCTGAAACACTTTTGAAACGTTTTTAAACTCAAAGTTCAGTCAGGAACCAGCTCGTTCACTTAGAGAAAAAATAGAGAATTTCACTCTTGAATCAAGAGCAATCGTTCTCAAAAGTACGGTAAGAGTGTGAAAATTTTTGATCCAAGAGCGAAGTTCTTGATTCAGGAGTGAATTTTTGATCCCGACATTCCTGATTCAAGAGTTTCAGCTCTTGATCCAAGTATGAATAATTTTTGATTCAAGAGTTTCAGTACTTGATCCAAGAACGAATAATTCTCAAAATAAAAACAAGAAAGAAAGTCGGTCAAGCCCGACTATAACATACTCTGTACCCTTACACTCGCATTTGCTCAGGAGTCAAACGGCCAGTTAACACCCCGCGCACAACGCGGTGCGCTCTCTAAGTTTCTCTCTCTCTCTCTCTTTCTCTCTCGCACTAAGATTGCCTGTGTTGAACGGTTAGGGTATGTTGCTGTGGTTGTTGGCGGGGGGGAGGGGGGTGGGTGGTGTTTACTGGCCGTTTTTTGCCCATAACTTGAGTATCGTTCATCCGATCTTTATCATTCCTTAAGCAAATCGATAAATAATTTTGTTTACAAGGTATCTCTAGAAGGAACGAACGATCTATCTCCAAAACTGTAGGGAGATATGAAGTTTTTTCCAAATTGCGGGGGCGGGAGGGGGCGTGGCAAAAATTGAAAATAAACTTGATCTGCCTGCAAGTATAAGAAATATATGTCCCATACATGTCAAACCTTTATCTCTTACCATCTCTGAGATCTCTTCGTTCATACGGACGGACAGACGGACGGACGGACGGACGGACAGACGGACAGACGGACATGGCTATATCGACTCGGCTGTTGATGCTGATCAAGAATATATATACTTTATAGGGTCGGAAATGATTCCTTCTCCCTGTTACATACTTTTGCACAAACTTAATATACTCTATGTACCTTCGGTACAGAGTATAAAAATTAAAAAGAATATTTGGGGTTAGGGGTGTGAGAGACACGACCGACCCGACCCGACGACCGATGTGGTCCGTCTCCCTCCCCCCTCCCACTCAGCATTATCAACCAAACCAACCGCCACCCAAACTTTGTTTTATAAACTGTGATTGATTTTGAGATAACCACATAGATATTTTTTTTTTTTTTACTTACTTTTCTGGGACTTGAACTTGGGGTACCTCGAAAGACTAAAACACACACAACACACAGGCGACGGGCAGCTTAGCGAACTCAGCTATCTTCCGTAAGCTAAAAGAAGCGACGAAATCACACTTATAAATAAACGCAGTTGCTTTTCGTACGCAACAAAAAACTGCGCATGCGCTCTCTCTCTGCGAGAGCGAGTCCAACGCTATTCTCTCAACGACCAAGTGCGCATGCGCTCTCTCTGCGAGAGCGAGTCCAACGCTATTCTCTCAACAACCAACTGCGCATGCGCTCTCTTTCTCTGCGAGAGCAAGTCCAATGCTATTCTCTTAACGACAAACTGCGCATGCGCCCTCTCTCTCTGCGAGAGCGACTCCAACGCTATTCTCTCAAAGTTAAGTTGCCCTCACCCCCCTTGCCTATAAAAAAACAACAAGAACGATACATTTTTTTTCGAGAGCGTTCGTACTCAAATTATTTGTTCTACTTTTTTCTTAGTGTTACCACAAAACTAATTTGTCCCAATTTTCATATTGATAGGAAGGAAAATAATCACTTAAACCGGATCCTCAGCAGCAGTTGAACTGAACTAGGGTTAAAGAAAAAACGAATTCATTTATGAACTAGTTCAACTAGGTCTAAAATTGTAAACTTCCACACTTGAACTAGTTCAAATATTACTTTAAATATATTATTTAGCTAAAGAACTAGTTCTTTAGCATACGATTATACCAACTAGGGGTAAAGTTAACCCCAATTCATTTATGAACTAGTTCATTTACCTGATTATGCGAATTTTGGTTAAGCTAAGGTCTGAAATTTTAAGCCTACACACTTGAACTAGTTCAAAAATGAACTTAAAATGTATTATTCAGCTCAATAACTAGTTCTTTTGGCGTACTCTTCTGGCAACTAGGGTTACAGTAACCCCCAATTCATTTATGAACTAGTTCATTAACCTGATCATGCGAATTTTGGTTAAGGTTTGAAATTTTAAGCTTTCACTTTTGAACTAGTTGAAAAATGAACTTTAAATGTATTAATCAGCTAAAGAACAATTTCTTTAGCTTACAATTCTGCCAACTACAGGTAAAGAATGCCCCAATTCGAACTAGTATTCAGAAATTTTGTTTAGATTTGAGTTTTAAGCTTCCACACTTAAACTAGTCAAAAAAAAAACTTTAAATGTAATATTCAGCTAAAGAACTAGTTCTAGGTTTAAGGAAACCCCCAATACATTTATGAACTAGCTCAATTATCGGACTATGCGGATTTTTGCTAAGCTAGGGTCTGCAATTTGAAACTTCCACACTTGAACTAGTTCAAAAATTAACTTAAAATGTATTATTCAGCTAAACAACAAGTTCTTTGGCGTATAATTCTGTCAACTAGGGGTTAAAGAAAGCCCCAATTCATTTATGAACTAGTTCACTTACCAGATTATGTGGATTTTTGCTAAGTTAAGGTCTGAAATTTTAAACTTTCACTTTTGAATCAGTTGAAAAATGAACTTATAAACAAGTTAGAAAGTCGGGCAAGCCCGACTATAATATACTTTGTACCCGAAGTAGCACCTGAAAGCAGCGCTGCTTCGGCAAACTTTCTTTTGGTCATAACTTGAGTATTATTCATTCGATCTTTACCATTTCTTCGGCAAATCGATAAATAATAATAATAAAAATTGTTAACTAAAAATCTCTAAAAGGTACTAACCATCTATCTACAAAACTGTGCGGGACATATTTTTTCCAAATTTCGGGGGCGGTAGGGGGCGTGGCAAAATTTAAAATATGCTTGATCTGCCTGCAAGTATAAGAAGTTTATGTCCCATACATAGTAAGTTTCTATGTTTGACCATCTCTGAGATCTGTGAGTTCATACAGACGCCAGCAACTAAAGGCCTGTTTACTCTCTTGGTCTCAGCTTTGGCATGCGTTCGGCTCGTGTATGTGTAAATAACGAAATGTCTTCGCTAGCCCCTGGGGGCTACCAGCGACCATCGCTGCATTGGATACACAAGAGAGATACCACAAGTCTAAGCGAAGCGATCGAAAATGGAACAGTCCGAAATGAGAGCGGCAGACTTTTGGGTTTCACTTTTCGTTTTCGAAAATTCAAAAAATTCTTTATAAAAATTATCTAATTTACATAATAACTAATTCATTTACCACGGAAACTATAAACTTTCCAGCTTGAACTAGATCAAAAAGACATTAAAACTATTTCTTTAACCCAATTTCCATATTCCATTATTTGCTTACCACAAAGTTCACATCGCCGCGACAATTGTAGGCCTTGGAGAACACATCAATCGTATCCGATCCATTCACCGTGGTCGTCCAACCGGTAGCCAATATCACAACTTTTTTACTAGGATCGAACTCTTTGCTCTTCCACATTTCCTCCGAATGCAGAAGGGGATAGTTGTGCTTAGTGCAGGCCTTTTTCAGTTGAAAGTTCATTTGATTAATATCCGGTGTAAATTTTGGACTTATTTTGTTAGAACTCAATGCCGTGGAGCCTGCATGAAACAGAAATGTATGGTAAACTCCATTCAAAATCCCTCTCTCTGGTGGCCCACTCACATATCGAATTGATGGAGCTGGAAACAAACTCAAATGGATAGCCGGCTATCAGTTGTTTACTGCTATCAAGCAGACCCTGGGGCGTGGGCAATAAGCTGGGATCAATGATGCTGGTGCTCACACTGCCAATAGAGCCCAAAACATCGGGTATTGACCAATTTGCGCCCCGTATGGGCATCAGCAGGTGCAGCATTAACACCAGCACCGGCAACCGATAACAATTTGTATGAGAGGCCATCCTGGACCGACAGTCGAGCACGGACTGAGTGCCGGAAATTGTGAGACAAAAGGTATTTATAGTCAAGTCAGTCAGGTACGTATATGTACACACAATGTTCTAGTCGACTATTCGACTGTGACCATATCGATGTGTTTCATGCGCAACACACGACTAACAGATAAGGTGCACTTGTCATTTAATTAGATTCCAGAATGTCGCTCGCCTCAGTTCCCAGCCGCTCGCTCAGCCACCGGCACCCCTCCCGATCCTTCTTCACCTTGGCAGCTCACTTGGGAGACGATGAATCCCAGATCTAGCAGCTACCTGTAGTCGCATGCTGTACGCTTATCGGCATAAATTTTACATTTAAATCCAAATAGAAAAGCGATGGCAATTGCTCTATAGCTGAATCAGCAGCTAAACAAATTTTCTAATCGCTACGGGAATAGTTATATAAACAAAGCAACGGCTAGGGAATACCTTTTTTAAAACTTGTCATGCATAATTTGGTAGTTTTGGTAGACAGAAGGACGGCCAGGTCTACAAGATCAACTCCGATGTAAATTCAAATTGGCATATTCGTATACATATACAGAAATTGTACAGAGAGATTTCAAAAGCTTTTCATGTTTGCTCGGCCGCAGATAACTAAGAGCTTTTACGCTCGTACATTTCCACAACTTCATGATGCTCCTGTTAATCATTTTTCAGGGGTATCACATATAAACGATTAATGATCTAAACTAGATAATTATTTCTGAGATAATTAAATCAGTTTTTTCAATTTATAACATTTACAAACGCTAAATGAAACTAACTAGCGTGCTTTGGCTGCGAAACTGGGGGATCTGTCAGTTTTTAGTATGGTGAGTGACAACCTTTCTCACCAAGTGGTTTTTGCCTCTGGGGGGTGTAACTACAACAACAAAAATATAGACACATTCTCACGTCCAACCGAAATGTTGGTTACGACAACCAAACCATATTAATGTCTCAGCGTAAGCGCCTTCCCATCCCAATGAAGCGATGGCCCAAAATCATTGAAATTCTGTCAACGATTTGGAGAGCCCCGCAACGTCACAAAAGAATAGCGAATTGACATCAGCTTCAGTGAACTGAAATCATCAGGTTGTTTTTAGACAACAGATTATACGTGCCTTGGGAAGGGTCTACTTCGGAAGTGTTGCAATAGATTTTATTGTGAACTAATCAGGGCAGCAAAATCACTGAATGTTCACGTACAACAAGGGTTGGTTGCCGACCCTAAGCTACCTAAATGTTGCTACCTGACAGGTGCTGCATTTGAACCTTTCTCGCAGGGCCTCCCTGTGCCGAATGTGACACCGACTGAATAACGTGTACCCATTTTATGCCAGGAAAACTATTGAAAAAACAAGTGAGAAAGTCGGTCAAGCTCGACTATATGATACTCTGTAGCAGTTAATGCTGTCGCTCGCATTTCCTCGCTCGTTATACGCTCATCTCTAAGTTTCTCTCTCCCAAAGATTGTGTTTGTTTGAATACAGCGGTGGTTGGCAGGAAGTGGGGGGTGTGCTGGGTGCCGGTTAACTATTATTGCTCATAACTTGTGCATCGTTCATCCGATCTTTATCATTTCTTCAGCAAATCGATAAATAATTTAGATTACTAGATATCTCTAGAAGGTACAAACAATCTATCATCAAAACTGTAAGAGATATAACGTTTTTTCCAAATTGCGTGGGCAGGAAGGGGCGTGGCAAAAATTGAAAATAAACTTGATCTGCCTGCAAGTATAAGAAATATATGTCCCATGCAAGTGAAACCTCTGTCTATTACCATTTCTGAGATCTTTTCGTTCATACGGACAGACGGACAGATGGACATGGCTAAATCGACTCGGCTGTTGATGCTGATCAAGAATATACATACTTTATAGGGTCGGAGATGATTCCTGCTGGCTCTTACAGACTTTTGCACCAGCTTAATATACTCTGTGTACCTTTGGTACAGATTATAAACATCAAGAATATATAAAAATCAAGAAAACAATAATCAGCTGAGTGCAGAGGTGCTGCCAACCTATTATGATACCTTTCCAGCCCTCCCGGTGTGACCGTGTCGCAAATGCCCGAATTTACAATCAACCTACATGAGACAACCAATTGCACAAAAACCCCCTAGTTGCAAAATCTAGGTGGATTTCGATTAGAAGTACATACGTGGGGTAATATTTATATGTCGGAAACTGGTTAAGCACAGGGTAATAGTTAAAATCTGGTAATACCAAAATAAAGTTGGACATTTTTTAGCATAAACGGTCTCACTACGTTTTGATGCACTATGTGTCGTTTACAGTGAGTTGAAAAAATCCATTTGGCGGGCTAATTCAAATAAAAAACAAGAGTGTATAAAAATGAAAAAGGAAGTCACTAGGGGAAATTCAGTTGTCTGTGTTAATGCCATGGTCTATTTCATGGAAGCATTTTGTGTGGGGCGGTAGAAGCCGTGCCCTTTATTTTGGACTGCGGGAGCAGAACTTAGCCACTTAGACATACTGCCATATCGACAACACAAAACGCTCTGGATTAAACCAGAGGCAATATTCATAGCCACAGCCAGCTTCATAGACTGGAGGCGGATCATACTTGCCGGGCGTATTAGAGGAGGATAAACTAGGTGAATACGAATTTAAAGGTGGCCACAACAGTAGCAACGGAAGCTACCACAGTAAGCCGAAGGAGCCACTACTATAATGGGCTGTGAAGACTTCAAGCGCTTTGGACTGCTTGGCCGTTCCGTGAGCTGTGGAGATTTCGAAGGTTTAGACTCGGGTGGTGTGCATACATTGGGGAAATAGCATACCGGGAGAAGCTTACAGAGAAGGATTCTCCGCCACATGTGATGCAGCTGTTGGTATCGAAATGCTTTTTATTGGCTACCACTTTGACTAGCTCCATTTGCTTGTCCACCTCTCAGTTGTCCAAATATTTGTAGTTTTGTTTGTTGGTCTTCTTTGCTTTAATTTTTTTCATTGTGTGCTCAATTTCCAAAGGTACCTCTGACAATTATCAAACAAATTTCATAATTTCCAGACCCCCCTTCGACAATTTATCAGCTGTTTTCAAAAAAAAACGAGTTGGCGTTCTGACAATTTTCATAAGGCGGATTTCCTGAGTTTTAATTGGATTATTTTTCACAACTTTCGACGTGGATTATCTCTATAAGAGAGTGTCGATGAACTTAGTTCTTTGTATGGCGATAAAGCACCAACAAAAACCACTGTATATCGCTGGTATAATGAATTCAATCGTGAAAAAACATCGATGCTGTGCGTGAACTGATAATGCAAGATGATCAGATTCAGAGAACAGCAAAAATCACTTTTTTCTTAATTGGCTCATACACAAAAATTCTTACTCACATTTAATCAATCCACAAATCTCAGAGCTGAATATATTCAACTCACAACTCAATCGCATCGAGCGGCGTTATGTGATCGAACGTGTATGTTCATATTTATTCATCGAACTGAATATATTCAGCTCATACCGGCAGTCGCATCGATGGGTTAAGCTAGAGTTTTTTGACCGAACGTTTATGTGTTCGATCGAACAAAACTCAGCATTGTCCGGCCACTCTTTCCATCTCTCTCTTTTTTAAAGCTGTCAGCAGCGACTTTGCAAGAGTTTATTCATACGAGGTGATTTTCGCTCACTCTAAACAATCGTCGTTGAGCCAAACGAACAATCAGCCGAACTGATTGGAATGAAGTCGAACATGATTATAATCAGAGTGCCAACAATTGGTTCGAATAAAACTCTGCTGCAAACATGTTGAGTATGCAAGTTTGATGAATAGAGCGCGAAGCCTGTTTATTCGAGTGTTGAATAATGTGTGAGCGTTTTGCAATCGAACGAAGCCGTTCTCTGATCCTTACACATTAGTTCCACCCGAGTTTGGTAAACGAAATCGGAACATCAATCGACCTTTGTATTAAGCAGCATTAAAGACCCTGTTTATATGGTTGAACACGCTGTGCATCGTTTGCCCTCGACGCCCATCGACGCATATCAAATTGATGCAAAAAAAAAACTAAATACAAGCACAGCGATTTGGCGATGCAATATTTGGCTTGTTGAAAAGTGATGGAAAACAAAAACTTTGGTACCCACCGCCCAGTGATTGGCAAGGTACACGATTTTCTTACCTACGTAAGGTACTAGGTTAACATCGAAAAATATACCTAGGGAAGGTAAAAGATATCCGGAATTTCCAGTACCTAGAAAGGTAAAGGTACAAGACAGGTATTTTTAAATTTAAAAGCATGGTTCATACATTTTTTTATAAGTAATGAATATTAAAAACATAAAACAGAAGTTGGATGCATTATCAGTAACTGTTCCACATATTTGGCTCTCTAAGTACGTATTTGCAATGAACTTCAGCTATCGCCTTCCTCTTATCTAGCATAGAGCGTATAGTTTTTGAACAGGGAATTTTTACCGAACGTCCAGTCAATCAGGTCTCTGAAACTTTTCTTTTGAACATGGCAGAGCCGCAACATCTCGGTTATAAAGTAATCGCAAATGTGTTCATTTAGCTGTAATAAAATAATTAAGATACATTTGTTATAATGAATGCAATTCTCATACCTGGTTGGAATTCAAGATACTGGGATACTTGATATATGTATCTCCTGCTGATTCCTTAGTTGAGTTATTTGAAACTTTAGATACTTTGGCTTTCATTGATTCGTGGTGAGAGTAACTATTGGGGTGAACCCACTAGCGTAAAGATATTTAAATATATGATATATTAACAGCATAGTTTTGCGTATACAAATTCGCAAGAAACTGCTGCTGAAATAGACTGGAATACAAATAAATTCAGGCATATAAGTATGTATGTATGTCTCGACAATTTGTTGCATAGAGTGTAATGGTGCATGATTGTGTACATTTTTAGTAGAGTTTTCATCAAACTGATTAGTTTTGTTTACACAAAGTTGACATTTGCCATTCGGGTTGATGAAAATGTTCCATTCAAGATCAGCGGTAAGTCTATATACCCTTCATTATTTAGTATTATTATTATTATTATTATAAAGAAATTATAGCGAAATTAAACATTTCGCGTAACTTAGAACTAAGCTAGAGCAGCTATGGCCTTAAGCTTAACCATTATTTAGTAACTGATCAGTCATTGTTAACAATCAAATAGGTATAAATTTTACGAGACATTGCTGATCAAATTTCTGCACAAATTTCACAATGCAACGTTGTCGAGCGGTATTCTGTTTTTATACCCTTGCAAAGGGTATTATAATTTTGCCCAGAAGTTTGCAACGCATAGAAATATTCATTTCCGACCCCATAAACTATATATATTCTTGATCAGGGCGACGAGCTGACTCGATTGAGCTTTGTCCGCCCGTCTGTCTGTCTGTCTGTCTGTCTGTCTGTCTGTCTGTCTGTCTGTTTTTTTCACAGAGTCTTCTTTTTACTGCACGCTACTAATATGTCGGAACCGACCGGATCGGATGACTATATCTTATAGCTGCCATAGGAACCATCTGTCAAAAAATGGGTCTTAGTGAGAAAAACTTTTTTGTTTTCAATGTTAGCGGCCTTAAACTCTGCCATTGTTAATATTATCTGCTTTCAAATAGATTTGCAAATTTTGGTCAAGATCTGATGACTATATCTTATAGCTGTCATAGGAACCATCTGTCGAAAAATGGGTCTTAGTGAGAAAAACTTTTTTGTTTTCAATGCTAGCGTCATAAAACTCGGCCATAGTTAATATTATCTGCTTTCAAACAGATTTGCAAATTTTTGTCAAAATCGGATGACTATATCTTATAGCTGTCATAGGAAGCATCGGTCGGAAAATGGGTCTTAGTGAGAAAAACTTTTTTGTTTTCAAATAAATCGTTCTTAAAGTCGGTGATTCTTAATATTAAACTAATTCGAAAAAGTTGATCGACTTCGGGTGACTATATCTTATGGTTGCCATAGGACCGATCGGTCGGAAAATGAGTCTTAGTGAGAAAAACTTTTCTGTTTTAAATTTGATCTTTCTTAAAATTCGCGATTGTTAATTTAATATGTTTTCAAAAAGATTCGTGAAATTTGGTCGATATCAGCTGTTTACCTGTAGGAAAATGGGTTTTAGTTAAAAAATTGTTAGATTTTTATGTAAGCGTTCTTAAACACTGACATTTCAAAAACAGCATTTGCAAGGGTATAAAAACTTCGGCACAGACGTTAGTTGAAGTTAGCTTGGCCTTCTCGTTTTGAGTATTTCTTGGAAATGAATGCCTCAAATTAGTGTCAGCTAGGTCAGTATTTGTCAAGAAGAGCGAGCTCAAACAGTAAGAGTGTATTGGCGTGCGAAATTAAAGCGACGCATACAAGCTCTGACCTACTTTATAGACTAAAAAGCTGTTGGCTCTCTTGGCAAGCGTTCGGCTCGTGTCGAAATGTGTTCGGTCCTGACAATCGCTGTTATAGGTAGGTTGGGTTCAAGGGACTTAATTGGTATAATTTCTTTTCTTATCCAGCTCCATTAAGCTGAAACAATAAGTTGGCATATTTTTGGTAAGGATTTCGGTATTTATTGAACAATTTGTGGTATTTTTGGTATCTTTTTAGCTTGAAAAAGAAAGTCAAATTGCATTTTAAAGTTTTGTGAATACTTGGAGAGTTAGGTTAATTGTTGTGGAAACCTTTTCTTGTTTTCACTTTATCTTTAACTTTCGTTATGAACAAATTCTTCTTTTGACTAATTTGAATTTTAGTGAGTTTTTTTTTATATCTTGAGAATTGCAAAGATTTGATCTTAAACATTATCATTTTGCTATTTTTCGGTATTACAAACAAGACAAAAAAAAAATTACTTTAAAAATATAGACAAAAAAACAAAAAAAATACATTCCAAACACGGCGACTATCACAGACTTAATGCAAATCCAACTGATGATGATGTTGATGATCCTGATGTTCAAATTGATGCAGTTGATGCTCCAGCTCTATCTCTTGCTCTACCTGATGCTCCAACTGTTGATGCTGCAGCTGATGCTGTTCATGCTCATCGCGATCCTTGAACTCATACAGCGTGCTATAGCTAAAGGCACCCTTGCCATGATCGATGCCGGGCACGGGCTTATCCGGCTCCGCCTCATGCTCGTGGTAGGTGGTGTGGGTATGTAGCTCACTGGCCTCAGCCTCGGCATATTCCACGCCCTCATCACTGCTGCCGTAGTCCGCAGGAAAACTATCCTCGCTCAAATGATCGCCCAGTTCACCTAGATGCTCGTGCTCGTGATCATGATGCTCGGAGAAATCATGCGAGAAGGCCTCACCGCCATCACTCAGGCTACCCGCATAGTGGTCCAAAGAGCCAGCGGCGAAATCGCCAGGAATGGGGGAACCTTGGGAGCCAGTCAACAGCTGACTAGCCAGAACAAGCATCAGACGCCAGGTGAACATTTTGTATGATTTGTGAGGGGGGATACTCTGTGAAACCGTCGCGGCGAAATGTTTGAAGTCGACTAATTTCTTTGCGGCGACTCGGTTGCATTTTATATGCTTTGGCAGGCAGTTTTCCTGCATTTTCCAAGCTTTTGGCTTTGGCTTGGCTGGGCCATCCATGTGTTGCACATGTTGCAATTGGACATCTGCCTGGCTGGCTGCCTGCCTGCCTGCCTGTCTGTCTGTCTGTCTGTCTGTCGGTTGTTCGGCTGCCGCTTTTCGGAGCAGATAATTTTTGTGCTGCATTTACGCTCTCAGCCAGTGATTATTACGTTGCTTGTGCCCGCCTGTTGCGGCAATGGTGCGTATACGTAATATTTCTGTGCTGTGTTCGCCCGTTCTCGGTGAAAAGATTACGCAACCGCCACCATTCCCATCATCATCATCCACATCATCTCCACAAAACTCTTTTGTTGATATTTTTCACTGATGAGGCGGAAGCTGATTTTTGGCAACCAATTGCCAAGTGGCAACTAATTGAGTTGATCAATAAAAAAAGCATTCAACAAAAAAATGGAGCTGATAACCCCCCGACGGGATGCGTTTAGCATTTTGTTAAACCAACATTATTCCCATATATTAAATCGGGCACGAATTTCAAATTATGCGGCAATTAAAAGCGCTAGCCAGTCGAATTGGGTTCGCTGCCAAAACTTAATCCGTTTCGGCTTCCCCACAAAACACATTGCAAAAGGCCGCAAACTAATAAGCAAACAGCAAATATCGCATAGAGCAAACAATTTGCCATTTTGTGTAGCAAAAAGAAACACAAAAAAAAAAAACACAAAAAACAAATGTGCGAAACAAATTTACCACACTATTTTTGCGATTCAAGACGAAGTCTGAGTGCGCTGTGAATGAAAAGCCATTGTTAATGTCCAGAATTCAATTACAGTGCATACTAATTACTTTATAGTACACATATATCTAGCTAATTGTAATGAACACGGTATATAGTTGTCTTCGAGCGCTTCTTCTTTTTCGATGCTCAGCTAAACTGGACCTTGGGGAATGTGAATGCCGGACGGGACCCGTTAAGGGGGCTAGCAAACAGTCGGATGGGGGGGTTCTTGGCAAACACAAATCCCACCGCATTACAATAGTTAAATTTTTAGAGTCCCTGATATAAGCCTAATACTCCAATCATTGTTATTATTTGAAGATACTATTAACTCTACTTTACACGACTTTAATCAAAAAAAACAGAAAGGATGTCGGATACATTAATCAGATCAAAGGCACTCGCGCAGTTGGAGATGCGAGGCCGGCGTCTAAACCCTCCCTCCATGATTCACTTTCGCCGTTGATCATAGTGAATCCCTAATTCAAATGCCTTTAACTTCGTTCACTCCATCACCATCATATTAAAACTTAGCTTTTCATTCGCAGCAATTACAAGGTTTTATTCCACTTGAACATGTAAATTAGAATTCATTTTTGATTACATAAACTGACTCGCTTAAGTTTCAGTTAAATTCGGTATCGTACGAATATTTTAGTAAATATTATTAATAGAAAATTGAGAAAAATGAAGGAAACTTAATATTCATAATATTTCATGGTAATTACTGGCAGGGGATAAGGTATATATATGTTATAAACTAATAAACTAATCTAGTCGGTATCATATTGGGAAGAATTCATATTCAGAGATTCCTATCCGATTACTAAGTTGTATTTTTATGGTTTAACCAATATTAGGAATCGTACTTCAATTCAATTTGAGGTTGAATTTTGTTTGGGTTTGATTAATTTTCTCACAAATTTTCATTGTTGTAAAGCTAATACGATTTTGATTCTATTATTTCCTTATTAAATTACAGGGTATAAACACTACCGATACATACAAGCAATAAGCGAGTGACACGATCAGCTGACTCCGATACGGCCATCATAACAACAATATTACAGTTATGCCTGGTTCATTCGCTTTTTGCTAATCTATCCATGTATGATTACTCCGATCGCCGGAAATTTATCATTACCAAATAGAGTCAACTCCAAGGCACATAATTACAAGCGCAGAAGGCGCACTTACCCACACATATTCACGATGAGAGCTCTCCTCGATGCTGTGGAAGTGGTTACTGTGACGATTTGATGTAAAAGTTTAATTAGATTCTCATTTGGAAATGGGCTGTAGTGTGGCGATTTTTCTGCGAAGGGAGTTAAATTAATACATTGTCAACAGATACTGATCCAATCAACTACACAAGAAAATCGATCAAAACCAAAATAAACCAAAACGCAAATGTCTGTCGGGCACACTAGTTAGCTGTCGGCATTGGAGCTACGTTTCGGACGAGTTTTGGTTTTTTTAAGGTTAGCTCAATTCAGCAGTGTTCCCTCTGTGCCATCCTTCACACCCAGTCTCCAGCTTCAATCTCTTTGTGTCATCCGTGTTCTATCTTCTCTACGGATCCTTCTTCTTCCTCCTGTGGCCGAGTTTCGACCTGCAACTGCCTCAAGGTTCTAGTCCGGTGATGACGTCACTATTGCGCGCTGCTCTTATTGTCGCTGTTTCGCACCCAGATACTGCAGGTTGTTGGTGACATCCGCAGAACAAATAGGCTACATGTTGTTAGCGTTTCTGGCCGGAATTTGTATCGTCGACATGGGAATCGTCACCAGTACCCTGTAGAGCCAGCGCACTTGTGACGTCAGCAGCACCGATGCTGCCGGCGCAAGATTTGCGTGCTTCTCGCCCAGTCCGATATTCTTCAAGACAATTGCAATAGAAGGCCAGTGGCCAAAACGCCAGTTGTGCCTGCGATTAGTTGTGCAATAAGTCAACTTGCTCCTAACGCACTGCTACTGATATTTACCTGGCTCAGAAGCAAAGATTTGACTTTGCTGAGAATGGCCGTATGTAAGAATGGACATACTCCTGTTGGCTCTTGTTAGTTAGTTGCTAGGTCAGTATTTTTACCACCAAACGATTTTATAGGTAAGGATGCGCCTTGTTCACAAAGATTAAGCGAGAGTACGTCTGCTCAAAGTCAAGACCAAGAGAGAAGAGAACGCTTGACAGCAAGCGGAAACAGCAACCAACTTCACTCACCTTCGAGCAGCTGGCACCCGATTAACAATCGATAGTTTACCTATCGAATTTCAGTTGCATGAAGGTCTATACACGTTCATGCGGATCAACTTCATCATGCAAAAACTTGGCATTAAATTTTGCGAACCTATTGCTGAACGAAATTGCCGACCATTACACACCGGATAACTTGCCATTTATCATCCCAAATGAGCAAGTTAGATGGAAGAAGGACGGCTATTGTCGAATGTCCTTAGCGGAATACGTTCCTATGAGCCTCCCCTGTAAGTCTTCCAGTACGTAGTACCCCGTTCCTAACTTTTCTCGTATTCTAGCTTTACAAAACAATGGGCCTAGCTTTGCGTTAAAGTTTTTACCAAAATTGCTTTGCGCAAAGTTACGGCGGAACACTTCTTGTCCCACTTTGTATGTCACTGGTTTTGATCGCAAATCGTATTGACGAGCGTTAGTCTCATAGGCTTGCTTTAAATTTGTCTTCAAATCAGCTCGAAGCAACGCCAAAGAATCATCTCTATGTAATTGCACTTCTGGTTCATTTAAACTTTTTAGATTGCGCAATAGCTGATATGATGACGCATGCGTGACCATGTCCAATCCATAAAGAGCATGATAAGGGGAGCATCCTATTGCCTGATGGACACTGTTACGTAACGCACAACTGATGGAGCTCAAGTTAGCATCCCACAGAGTTTGATCCTGATTCAAAAACGCACGAATACCTGCTAGCAAGGATCGATTTACTCGCTCACTTGCGTTTGCTTGCGGGGAGTACAAAGCTGTGTAGACATGACGAATGCCAAGCTGAGTGAGAAACGCATTGAAAGTATTACACTTAAACTGTGATCCATTATCACTAACAATGGTTTCGGGGACTCCGTAGCAATGGAAAATCTCATGTAAAAGAAAGTCTTGAATCGCACTCGAAGTAAACTTGCGAAGTGGACACAACCAATGGAATTTCGATAGATGGTCAAGCACAATCAATAATCCAATATGGCCACGTTTACTTCTAGGATAGGGCCCTAAGAGGTCAATATACAGACGCTGGAATGGCCTGGATGTTTCAATTTGTTTTCCCATGGGTGGACGTAATACGGTATTTGGAGCCTTGGTGGATTTGCAAATATCGCACGCTCGCACATACTCCCGTACGTCTTTTACCATTCCTGGCCAAAACAAATTCCTCCGAATTAGATCTAGAGTTTTGCCACTGCCTCCATGGGCCGTAACGAGGGTATTATGTGCACGCACTATAATATCTTTTCGTAACTGCTCGGGTATCCATAATTTCCACGAGTTTTCATCCTCATTGATGTTACCGGTCGCATGTGCACGACGAATGTAAACAAATCCGTTGTTAATCGTTATGTCTGGAAGACGATCTGCTTCCTTAAGTACTCGGCTTTTTAGGGTCTCATAGTCGGAATCTTTAAAATGTTCCGAGGATAGATCAATTTCGGGTCCCAATTCAGCGATGGAATCGATTTCATCCACCGGTATGCGAGATAACGCATCTGGTACGATGTTGTCTTTTCCTTTGCGGTGACTTATGGAAAAGGCATACGATTGCACTTTCATGGCCCACCTTGCCAATCGACCTTTGAGATTAGGCTGACGCATGAGCCAAACGAGGCTCGAGTGATCTGTTATGATCTCAAACTCTTGCATCTCGATGTAGCACCGAAATTTTTCCAACGCAATCACGACAGAAAGACATTCTCTCTCTGTCACGCTATAGTTTCGTTGTGCAGACGATAATTTTTTTGAAATAAAGGCAATTGGCTGCTCATGTCCTTCGCTGGACAATTGAACAAGCACTGCTCCTATCCCATAGTCACTTGCGTCGCAGTGAACAAAGAACTTCTTAGTGAAGTCCGGATTTATGAGGACAGGCGAGGAGGTAAGAGCTTGCTTGAGTGTATCAAATGCCATTTGAGCCTCCTCCGTCCATGCAAATTTCTTCTTCGATTTCAGTGTCTCTGTTATCGCATATGATAGTTCGGAAAAGTTCTTTATAAATTTTCGATACCATCCTGCAAGACCCAGAAATCCACGAACCTGTCGAATGCTTTTGGGTACCGGCCAATTCACTATGCTTTGAATCTTTTGCGGATCAACGGAGATTCCTCCATTTCCAATAACATAACCCAAATAGGCAACTTGAGTGACACAAAATTTACTCTTCCCTATATTCAGGGTTAAGTTAGCTTTCTTAAATTGATTTGCGATACGAATTAAAACCTCAGCGTGATTTTCAAAGCTGTCCGAAACAATGCAAAGGTCATCTAAGTAACCAAATACACAAAACCGGAGATCTGGCGGTATTATCTGATCTATGAGCCTACTCATAGTTTGGGGGGCATTACAGAGCCCAAAAGGCATTACTCTAAACTGATAGAGTGGTCTGCCTGGGACTGTAAATGCCGTGAGTTCTCTTGCTCGTTCAGTTAAGTCAATTTGCCAGTAAGCATCCTTAAGATCCAGCTTTGTGATCATGGCTGCTCTAGGCAAACGTGCAAAAATGCCCTCAATGCTGGGCATTGGGTACGCATCTTTGCTTGTTAACTCATTAATTCGTCTCGCATCCAGACATAACCGGACTTTACTTGGCTTTACAACGAGTCTCATTGGAGAGCTCCAAGCACTCGTCGATTCTTCAATCACGCCTAATGATAACATGCGATCAATCTCCTTATACATTAAGGTCTCCACAGCAGGCGAAACCGGGTAATGCTTTTGTTTCACCGGCTTGACATCTCCGACTTCGATGTCATGCTGGATGAGAGAAGTTTTACCTAGTCCTTGGACTGCTTCCTTTGGAAACATTGCTTTAATCATATCTAACTGACTTTGTTGTGCTTTACTCAATGGGTATGGTTTCTCATCGCCAGAGTCTGAGGAATTAGTTGTAGTGCTGATTTCGGATATAATTCCGGGTGCTAAATTGAATTGTTTCCAGAAATCAATTCCTAAAATTAGCCGCTGTGACAGTGCAGGAATAATATACAACTTCAACTTTTTAACGTCGTTGTTGTAATATACTTCTGTTTCAATGGTCCCAATAACATCATGGGCCTTTCCATCTGCCGTTTTGACTGAACTGTGAATTTTACTAAATTTGGGTTTCTTTGAAAAATCTTCCGTTGCTAACGACGATCCGATACAACTGATGTTGGCACCCGTGTCCAACAAACCATGCTCTTCGAAATTCAAAAATTTAACTGTGGCATACGCCCTCATATCACTTCGATTACTAATAAGGGACGATACCAGTAATCTTCTTGTGACTTTTATACCAGCCCAAAATTTTCTCAAACGTAGCGTGCTGCGTTTTATCTTGCTTACTAATTCTACTTCTTCGCAGTCTGGAAAGAGTTTTTTCCTTAGACTGTTATATTTTTCCAACCTTATGTGATATGGTACTAAACAATTATTGATTGGTGTTTTGGTGGCTTCATTGCCTTTCTTAATTAGCACTAATCTATTTTCTACTACACTTTCCTCTTCCAGTCCTAATGGTTTATTTTCTTTCTGAGTGGTTGTTAATTTCCCATCTTTACTGGTTGCACCCGACTGTTGTTGACTGCAACCTCCTGAAAGTTTCCCTTCCTGGGTTGACCACACCTTTTGCAGTTAGGTTTATACGTATTTGGCTCACCGCAGCCATAGCAAAATATAGTTCGATCGCTCAAACAGTTTTGCCATCGGTGCCCTTCTTGTTGACAGTTCCAACATTTTACGATTTTTATCCCGGCAACGGAACCATTCTCCGATTCGTCGCTATGAGGGTCGGTTGCGATTTCAGCTACGCACGTTTTCGCTTTTCCTAGCCCTTGCACATTATGTTTCATGTGTTCTACTCCCATAAATCGTTCACGTCTCGACATCATTGATCGTAGCTGAGAGACATTATGTATAGTAACATATAATAACTCTCGCTTGATCTCGGTGAGGAGATTTCTTTTCAGAATTTCTAACAACTCCGCATCGGTAAGCGATATGGGAAGCCTATCCACCATACGCATGATAGCTTCATAGAACGATACAAACGATTCTCTAGGTTGTTGTCGACGACGTCGTATCTCTTCTAATAGGTCACTGTTGGTGCGATGCTCTTGATATTCCTTTCGAAGCGCAATACAAAAGGACTTCCAATCCGGCTTCTTTACGAGCTTGTGATAACGCCAGTACCAATCTAGCGCTTTGCCGTTTAACAAAATTGGTAAATTGGTACAAACTGCTTTGAAATCACCCTGAAGTGTTTCCTTAGTTAGAGCCCGTACTCGATACAAAAACTGATCTACATGCAAGCCACTGACTGTAGCATCGAAGGTTATATGCCAGTTCTGTATAATTGTTGCAACTTTATCTGACCTTATAGTGGTAGTCGATTTATAAGATCGATCCTCTGACGAAGATGAATAACCATAGTGTGGGTATTCTCCTAATGAACCCTCTCTAACACTGGAAAGTGATGTACTACGAGAAGGTAGATTATTTGCTGGATTACGGTTCAGGTTTAAATTGGCAAACATTGCCTGTACCGTATTTGAGATCATTTCCGAAATTCGGTTATAATCAACTCCCAGTACCTCTTTCTTTTGAGTGGGGCGACCTTTGCGAACATTCGGCTTCTCTTTGTTGCCTGGGTTGGGCACGCTCAGACCCGATACTAACGGCTGTGTCTGACTGAACCCACGTGTGTGCGGTCGTTTGGGGACTGCTCCCTGCAGTTGAGCTTGGGCTTGGGCCACGTTAAGCTCTTCTCCGATATTTGGTCCTACTCGAACATATTGTAAATCCTGGGATTGACATAAAGCTCGACACTCGGGACATTCCGGATTATCAACTAACCAATTCATTAAACAATTTTGGTGGAATATGTGCTTACAACTGGTAGTAACACATGCTGCATCTATGCGCATCGGGTTACGACAAATTCTACAAACTTCTTCCGGGTGCACAGTAGCGGAATCCTCTTGGGCATTTGGGCTACGTGTGACAGGCATTATTTTGCTTTCAATCAAATTCTTCCAATATGGTATATGGTCTGGTGATGCAATGACTAAGTTAAGGCAGTAAAAAAAAACATCTGATTAACGATCCGAAAAAATAAACTTGGCTATTAGAGTTTCGCCCTCAAGGTGTATGGAAATTATTACACGCTTTCTTCGAATCATTGTGCGCGGTCATTTCGCAGGACACGGTACCTGGCAAAAATGAAATCCAAGCGCACGCGGACTTGAGTAGTTTGTGTAAAGACACCAAACACATTTAAAGCTTGGACATTGCAAACTATGAAGATAAACCTACTGAAGCACAAAAGAAGACTGATAGTCCGTGGTCTTGATATGCAACCGTACGTGCATAGTACAAGCGATTCCAACTAACTTCGATCTTTATTATGCATCATGCCATCAACATGTTAAAACAAAGACCTTAAAAAGGTAAACGGTGATAATTAACTTATTAAAAGGAACCGTAATAACAATGATCATCGATAAACTGTAAGCGAAAAGTCAATAACATTTCTTGAGTACCCGTCTACAAGCAGACTTACTCGAGTCGATAGAATGGTCTTCAAGCCAAACTTAATCGCGATTCTCAAGAGCTAGCATCCTTGCATTTGAATAGCTCATACATCATGCTATCTATTCTTGCGAGATATTAAATTCTTCCTAACTTTCAATACGAAGGTATTTAGGTAAGTCCAAATTTTGGGAGTCGGATGTAATTACTCCATCTTTTGGGGACTTCAAGTTGGAGCCGCCGCATATAAAGGTTTACAGTTACAAAAACTAACCCTTAGATGTCTGTTTCGGCCCCACGTTGGGCGCCATTAATTATGTAATGAACACGGTATATAGTTGTCTTCGAGCGCTTCTTCTTTTTCGATGCTCAGCTAAACTGGACCTTGGGGAATGTGAATGCCGGACGGGACCCGTTAAGGGGGCTAGCAAACAGTCGGATGGGGGGGTTCTTGGCAAACACAAATCCCACCGCATTACAATAGTTAAATTTTTAGAGTCCCTGATATAAGCCTAATACTCCAATCATTGTTATTATTTGAAGATACTATTAACTCTACTTTACACGACTTTAATCAAAAAAAACAGAAGGATGTCGGATACATTAATCAGATCAAAGGCACTCGCGCAGTTGGAGATGCGAGGCCGGCGTCTAAACCCTCCCTCCATGATTCACTTTCGCCGTTGATCATAGTGAATCCCTAATTCAAATGCCTTTAACTTCGTTCACTCCATCACCATCATATTAAAACTTAGCTTTTCATTCGCAGCAATTACAAGGTTTTATTCCACTTGAACATGTAAATTAGAATTCATTTTTGATTACATAAACTGACTCGCTTAAGTTTCAGTTAAATTCGGTATCGTACGAATATTTTAGTAAATATTATTAATAGAAAATTGAGAAAAATGAAGGAAACTTAATATTCATAATATTTCATGGTAATTACTGGCAGGGGATAAGGTATATATATGTTATAAACTAATAAACTAATCTAGTCGGTATCATATTGGGAAGAATTCATATTCAGAGATTCCTATCCGATTACTAAGTTGTATTTTTATGGTTTAACCAATATTAGGAATCGTACTTCAATTCAATTTGAGGTTGAATTTTGTTTGGGTTTGATTAATTTTCTCACAAATTTTCATTGTTGTAAAGCTAATACGATTTTGATTCTATTATTTCCTTATTAAATTACAGGGTATAAACACTACCGATACATACAAGCAATAAGCGAGTGACACGATCAGCTGACTCCGATACGGCCATCATAACAACAATATTACAGTTATGCCTGGTTCATTCGCTTTTTGCTAATCTATCCATGTATGATTACTCCGATCGCCGGAAATTTATCATTACCAAATAGAGTCAACTCCAAGGCACATAATTACAAGCGCAGAAGGCGCACTTACCCACACATATTCACGATGAGAGCTCTCCTCGATGCTGTGGAAGTGGTTACTGTGACGATTTGATGTAAAAGTTTAATTAGATTCTCATTTGGAAATGGGCTGTAGTGTGGCGATTTTTCTGCGAAGGGAGTTAAATTAATACATTGTCAACAGATACTGATCCAATCAACTACACAAGAAAATCGATCAAAACCAAAATAAACCAAAACGCAAATGTCTGTCGGGCACACTAGTTAGCTGTCGGCATTGGAGCTACGTTTCGGACGAGTTTTGGTTTTTTTAAGGTTAGCTCAATTCAGCAGTGTTCCCTCTGTGCCATCCTTCACACCCAGTCTCCAGCTTCAATCTCTTTGTGTCATCCGTGTTCTATCTTCTCTACGGATCCTTCTTCTTCCTCCTGTGGCCGAGTTTCGACCTGCAACTGCCTCAAGGTTCTAGTCCGGTGATGACGTCACTATTGCGCGCTGCTCTTATTGTCGCTGTTTCGCACCCAGATACTGCAGGTTGTTGGTGACATCCGCAGAACAAATAGGCTACATGTTGTTAGCGTTTCTGGCCGGAATTTGTATCGTCGACATGGGAATCGTCACCAGTACCCTGTAGAGCCAGCGCACTTGTGACGTCAGCAGCACCGATGCTGCCGGCGCAAGATTTGCGTGCTTCTCGCCCAGTCCGATATTCTTCAAGACAATTGCAATAGAAGGCCAGTGGCCAAAACGCCAGTTGTGCCTGCGATTAGTTGTGCAATAAGTCAACTTGCTCCTAACGCACTGCTACTGATATTTACCTGGCTCAGAAGCAAAGATTTGACTTTGCTGAGAATGGCCGTATGTAAGAATGGACATACTCCTGTTGGCTCTTGTTAGTTAGTTGCTAGGTCAGTATTTTTACCACCAAACGATTTTATAGGTAAGGATGCGCCTTGTTCACAAAGATTAAGCGAGAGTACGTCTGCTCAAAGTCAAGACCAAGAGAGAAGAGAACGCTTGACAGCAAGCGGAAACAGCAACCAACTTCACTCACCTTCGAGCAGCTGGCACCCGATTAACAATCGATAGTTTACCTATCGAATTTCAGTTGCATGAAGGTCTATACACGTTCATGCGGATCAACTTCATCATGCAAAAACTTGGCATTAAATTTTGCGAACCTATTGCTGAACGAAATTGCCGACCATTACATAATGCCAAGACAAGTGAATCTGTGTGAATACGCAATGCCCTAACCAATGTCAGAGTTCCCCTGGTTTGGTGGAAAGAAATGTAGGAATTATTAAGGGCAAGGGTATTTTGAATGAATCTTAATCTTTGGTCTGAGCTAGCTTTAAGATTACACAGTGATTTGAGTATAAGAATGAAGTAGGTTTCGAAACGGTTTGCAGCCTTGAACCAATATGACTAAAAGGAATGCCTTGCACCCTGTGAATCGAATCGTATATGGGTTCCGTTTCTGGTTGTGGTATTTAAGTTTCGGTAAAAGGTTCTTTTTTGTATGGACGTTGACGTAGAATGCGCAATACGTTCCCATGCGACACCAAGCCAAGGCTTATTACACGCCAACCCCAAGCAAAATAGCAGCCCATCTCCCGCTCAACTGACCGAGAGGCGCAGCCACTAACGTGAGACACGAAATCGCGAAGGAAAAACATAAAGTAATATTAACTACGGGCTAAATAAGTTAAAATAGTACACTGAGAAAAAAAAATCAATCTAAAATCTAGATTAAAAATCTCGTTTTCAAGAAGCTTGCAATATTATAAAACCTTGAAATGAGTTTAGAAGTCTTAAAAACAAGATTTATCAACTCGCAACTTATCAACCATCCTACAGTTTTCTGTAAAGCTTCAGTTGAAAATTTTGTTTGATATGGGTCATTCTTTTTGAAACCGATCGGTTTTTAAATTGACCATTTTTGATTTAAATAAACAAAATCCGAAATTAGATCTCGACACTCCCACCAAAACGTGATTTACGGTTTTGAAAAAATTTTTTTTTTTAATTTTATAAACAATTTCAAAAATTGTCAAAAACCGGAAAAAAGGGTTTTTTAAAAACTTGATTTCTCAGGTTTGGTTTTTCGGACAGATCTCGAGTTGATATTGCTGAATAGTATTTTGCTGAATCTATCAAAATCCAAATTTAATAACTTTTTAAATTATTTAATAATATTAAGTAATTGGTGCTAAAGTTTATAAATAATTTTTTCTCAGTGTCAACCACCATGATATTGGTTCTTAGAATATAAATTTTATTGCCCAAAACATAACTTAAGTTACGGTGCATTCAAAAAGATGGAGACTCTTATAGTTTAAAAGATATTCATTATTGAAGTTATAAACAAATAAAAATATGCCCTTAAAAAACGCTTTGCCACGATGTTAGTTTTAAAGCTATGTGACTGAAACTTGGCAATTAATCTTTATATTTATCAAGCTTTTCAAAAATGTCAACTTCAGGCAGATCGGAAGTCTATATCATATAGCTGCCATACGAATGCTTTGATTTAATTGATTTTTGTGGTGGTGTAGTGTGACCATAGTTTGCAAACTAAATTATACCACCACCAAATTCAGCATTCCTATGGCAGCTATATGATATAGACGTCCGACCTGCATGATGTTGGCATTTTTGAAAAGCTTGATAAATATAAAGCACACGTGCCATGTTAGCTTTGAAACTGACTGCATGGGAAAGCTTTTTTTAAGGGCATATTTTTATTTGTTTATAACTTCAAAAATTAATATCTCTTAAACCATAAAAGTCTCCATGTTTTTAAAAAGCACCGTAATTTAAGTTATGTTTAGGGCAATATTTTGTATATCCTTAGAAGCTATAGCATGGTGGTAAACACTGAGAAAAAGTTATTAATAAAATTTAGCAACAATTACTTAATATTATTAAATAATTTAAAAATGTATTAAATTCTGATTCAAGTAGATACAGCTAAATACTATTCAGCAATATCAACCCGTGACCTGTGCGATAAACCAAACCTGAGAAATCAAGTTTTTAAAAAAACTCTTTTTTTCCATTTTTCCGTTTTTGACGATTTTTGAAATTGTTTATAAAATTAACAATAAAATTTGTTTGCAAAACCATAAATCACGTGGGTGGGAGTGTTGAGATCTAGTTTCGGATTTTTTTCATTTAAATCAAAAATGGTCAATTTAAAAACCGTTCGGTTTCAAAAAGAATGACCCATATATATAGATTTATTATGCTAAAAAATACAAAAATAATCTATTTTCGGATGCAATGCAACCCAACCCTCCTGGGACCACGACCTCTCCGTTCACTAACACATTGACACGACCGAATAGTCGATTTTGCCGTAGGGGGTCAATTGTTAAGCACAGCCAGTTGCAGTATAAGAACTCATGCTGCAAAAATCTCTGCTCTTATACTGCAACTGGTTGGGCCTAACAGTTTCCGCTCGATAGTAAAGTGATGGTGTCAGTGTTTCAGTGCGCAGAAGGTGCTGAGCTCAAGTCCCAGTATCGGCGGATTAATAATTTACAATTTCTATAAGTTTTTCAGAAAGAAAATTTTCATAACTAAAACAACTAACTAAACCAACCAAATCACACCCCACAAACCACCCTTTCCCACCCATCACCTAAATATAAAAAAATGCTTAATTTATTTTTGTCTTTTTTTTCATATTAAAAAATGAGATTGTTTCATCTTAAAGTCGAGTATAAACGATCTTAATTCCATATTGTTGGATTAAGATTTAAATTGAGAATATAATCTTGGGCTAAGATTATCTAGTCTCTGTCGAATTCTGACACCGTTTTGTCTCGTTTCAAGATTATAATCTTGGTTTTAGATTGATTTTTTTCTCAGTGTAGTTTTTAAAGCAGGAAGAGAAGCTTCCGAGTTGATTACTCGGTAGAGTTTATTGTAATCAGCACAGAGAACATGAAAGGGTTCATGTAAGGCATAGTTGGTAGTACAACGATTCAGTGATAGGTTGATAAAATGAGTTTCATCATAACATTTCTAAAACAAGACACGCACAACACCACAAAGGAGGCTGGTTGATCGTATAGCTATTTGTTTGATCATCAGCGATCTTTTGCCCAACTTCAATGAGTTTGCAGACGCTACCTAATGCCAGAACTGCTAAGATCGCTTGGGAATCCCAAGTCAGACTTGTAGCAAAAATTCCGCCAAATGTAGCTGAACGCTAAGTCATAGAAGCTTTGTATGTGTGCGCGTGACCAGTATCGGCCCTTCTGTTGTTAAGCTAAATAAATAAACTAACCTAAACAATGGTTATCATGACATTATAATGTTCTAGAAATACGAGTTTTCTTCTAAGAGTATAGCAAATTTCGTGTTTTTGTTTGTTTTTACGACCTTTATAATAACACAAGGGAACAAAATTATACTTTTTTCAGTAAATTGAGGGGTCGGTGGTGATTCTAGATGATTTTAGTGTGCTGAAAACGAATCTGTTTTCAGAAAAGGGTCTATCACGTCGACATTTTTTGGTAATTTGAGCTTCTAGATTCAAAAAATGCCTTATTTGACCTTTTTTATACGCTTTTTGTGGAGAACCTATACTTTTGTTTTTGACTTTCTATGATATTTGATTTGATTCGTGTTCAGCACCCGAAAATAATCTAGAATCACCCTACAACCCTTCAATATACTGCACCTTGTTGTCTAGTGTAATCAAAATGTCATCAAAATCAGCATTTTCATTGGCATCTCTGCCAAATCATCAGCGGTCTTTGCCTGGTCCACTATCAGCCAGCAGCTAGCTCCTCATGCCTACAATGGAAATGCAAATCAACGGTTCATTTTTTGGAAACAGTTCATTGCAAACACCGCCGATGGCAAATTTGTATGGACCTCAGGTACTCGGCACTCCGGCGTTGTTAACTGGCCTTTATTTGCTTATAGCTTGAGTTACGTTCTTCCGATTCATTGCTTCAGCAAATCGATAAATAATATTGATGACTAAATTACTCAGTAGAAGCTTAGAAATATCTATCTACGAAACTGTGGAAGATTTTACGCATTTTTCCAAATTAAGGGGGCGTGGCAAAAATAGGAAATAAACTTGATCTGCCTGGAAGTATAAGAAATATATGTCCCATATACATACATATGTCAAAACTAAATCTCTTACCATCTCTGAGATCTGTGCGTTCATACAGACAAACGTTCAGACGAACATGGCTATATCGACTCGGCTGTTGTTGCTGATCAAGAAACTATGTATAAACTTAATAGGGTCGGAAATGATTTCTTCTCCCTGTTACATACTTTACCACCCTTGTACAGAACATAAAAACGTCTTTTCATATCAAATCAAATGGGTGATTCTTGGTCTTTAAATTTTTTTTCGAAGCATTTTGAATCATCCTTCATCTGTTTGTGGGTAGTCACCGTCCATTGTTGGTAGCGTGCCAAAAGCAAGTCAAGCGGCCAATGGGCCACACAAAATTCACAAATGGCCAATGTAATAATCGCTGGCTCTGCTGCTGCTGCTCCGTTAAACCCACCACCATTATTCAGGTGGGAGGAAGGCGAACAACATATTGTTAGTTAGTTAGTTAGTTAGTTTTGTTGGCTAGTTAGTTATTAGTTGGCATTTTGGCATCATCACCAATTTCCTAACCCAAATATGCAATTGGCAATGTCTGGTGTATGCATGTGTATAGTACCTCTCCTGCTCGCTTGCCGGGGTGGAAAGTTATTTGGTTGGGTAAGCATTTTGGGCATTAAGTAGCTGGGGCACGTGTGCCACTATGAAACTGGAGCAACAGCTGTTAGAATTCCATTCTGAATCGCAATTCGCCCTGGCCTTGGCTATAAAAGAGTGGACCGCTGTTTGAACTGTATCCACTTTCTCCATTGACCATGAAGCCCCTGATGCTCATGTGGCTACTGAGCGTGTTGGTAGCCGCTGGTCAAGCAGCTTCCCCGTTGGACTTTCAAGATCTGTTGGATTTGCTACAGAATCAACTGCAACAGCTGGTGATTGGTGTACCTCTGGATATTAGTTTCTCTGCTCTGAACTATATTTGCAGTACAATTGTGGATTTGGGTATAGTGCAGTCGAAAATTGTGCCAGATATGTCGCAGATGAGCTTTGTCCTGCATACAAATTCATGTGAAAATGTCAGCATACCGCTGAGCCGAGCGGAAGAGTTGTGGAATGTGCCTGGATTTGAGAAGGATAGGCCACTGGTGATATTTATTACCGGCTGGAAGTCAACGATTAATGACTCGAGTAGTGGACCCATGGCCAAAGCTTACAATTGTCGCAAAGATACCAATTTTGTGGTAAGTTTGGAATTGAACTAACTATTGCAGTGCAGTGTAGAAAGGGGAGAATAATGTGTAGTGATCGTCTATGAACAAAAAAGGTACACATCTGGCCGATAACTAAGCTATGCTATTCATATTTTTTTTACCGAAATCTGCAGCTAAAGCGTAATTTTGAGTATGTCTGTGAGCAAATAAGGCACCCATCAGGCAGTAAGCTTAGACATCACATCGAGCTAAGTCAAAGTTCTTGAACAAAAAAGTCACCCATCAGGCCTTAAACTAAGTTGTACTATTAATATTTCTAAACAAAAGCAGAATCTAATGAAAAATTCAAAAGCTTGCTCGTATGTGGGCAAATGAGGCACCCATCTGGCACCAAGCTTAGACATTCCAAAGCTATTCTTCACATCGAGCTAAGTTAAAGTCGTTAAAACGCTTCCACAGCTGCGTATTGAACTTGACTGTTAGCAAATAAGGCACCCATATGGTTCAAGGCAGGGTTCATAAAGAAAAGAGGACAGAAAATGCGTAAGCGTTCGGCAATATACTGTAGCGGAAGGGATTCTCTTGTAAAACTGACTGCGACTAACTTTCAGACATTCAGTGAGAAATGACTTCGGCAAGCGTTCGGCTCTTATACGTGTGAATTGGGGAATGCGTTCGGACCCCAGCGTCTATGGCTGGGGTACTATGGTTCAAGACCCTATCCTAATAATCTTTTTTAGAGCAAAGCTCTATTACGGACATTCGACTGGGGGATTAAGACTATACAAATTTTGTGATTGGCACAGATTCTATTCGGTACGGCTTGTCTTTGCATTTTGCATTTGCAAAGTCAACCGATTTTACCATTTGCCGTAGCAGCAGGTGGGTTGTGTGTTTGTGGGTGTGTAGAGTGAGAGGGTGCAAGGGTGGAAAGAGGGGTTAACAGTGGGTTAACAGTGTCTTAACAGTGACTTGATAGTGACTTGACAGTGACTTGACAGTGACTTGACAGTGACTTGACAGTGACTTGACAGTGACTTGACAGTGACTTGACAGTGACTTGACAGTGACTTGACAGTGACTTGACAGTGACTTGACAGTGACTTGACAGTGACTTGACAGTGACTTGACAGTGACTTGACAGTGACTTAACAGTGACTTAGCAGTGACTTAACAGTAAGATAATAGTTAAATTTACAAGTGACTTGACAGTGAATAAACAGTGACTTAGCACTGACTTATCAGTGACTTATCCGTGACTGAGAAGTCAGTCTCAGTGACTTAACAGTGTCTTCACAGTGACTTAACAGTAAGTCAATAGTTAAATTTACAAGTGACTTGACAGTGACTTGACAGTGACTCAACAGTGACTTATCAGTGACTTGGCACTGACTTCTCAGTGAATTCTCAGTGACTTAACAGTGACTTCACAGTGACTTAACAGTATGTTAATAGTTAAATTTACAAGTGACTTGACAGTGACTCAACAGTGACTTATCAGTGACTTGGCACTGACTTCTCAGTGACTTAGCAGTGACTTAACAGTAAGTCAATAGTTAAATTTACAAGTGACTTTACAGTGACAGCACTGACTAATCAGTGACTTAACAGTGACTTCGCAGTGACTTAACAGTAAGTCAATAGTTAAATTTACAATCAGATTTATCGTCGCAAATGGCTTCGCTCGTACCGGGCGTCCCATGACACCAACTTATTTATAAGACTCTAAATCTCTGTCACTTACCAACTTCAACACTTCCATTTCTCCTTATATTTAATTAGATGCTAGATGCAGCCAACTTTATCGACACCCTGTACACCTGGTCGGCACTCAATACGAATGCCATTGGTGCCTATGTGGCCAAGGCTTTGGTCAAATTGAATCGCAATTATATTACCAACGAACTGCATTTGGTGGGTCACAGTCTGGGTGCTCAGATAGCCGGTTCAACGGGTCGCCACTTTAAATCGCTAACCGGTGGAGACATTCTCAGGCGCGTTACGGGCCTAGATCCCGCCAATCCCTGTTTCTACGATGGCAACAATTTGCTAGGTCTACGCAGTGGAGATGCTAAGTTTGTGGATATCGTACATACAAATCCTGGCATTTTGGGCACACCCAGGCGTGAGGGCGATGCGGATTTCTTTGTGGAGGGTCTGAGGCCGTTTAAATCCGGCTGTTTTGGCCTCAACATTATTGATTGCTCACATAGACGGGCTGTGGACTATTATGTGGAGTCAGTGTACATATCGAATGAGAGGAATTTCGAGGCTAAACGTTGTATGCAATATGCAGATCTGTTGTGGGATGGTCAGAATTGCCAAAATGAGAATGGAAGTGTGATGGGCTATGCAGCTAAGTCGGGTACATTGGGTCTTTTCTATGTGGATGTTAATGCAGTTGAACCGTTTGGTAAGCAGGCGAATGCAGTAAATTATACGTACAGCGATACGCAGTGCGGAAGTTGTGATAGAAGGATCTGACGAGATCATCAAATCAACAATTGCTATGCTCTTGGTAGAAGATATTATGCTAAGTTAGCATTGAATTCCAAAATTTAGGTAATTTGGTCCTTCGAGCCGGATACACGATTATATTTTTAAGCTATTTTTTTAGTTTTTCTTTTTGTAAGATCAAAGAATCGTTTCGGAGCATGATTTGAATGTGAGACCTGGTCAGGGGTTAGAGTTCTCTTCGAAGCATACTGTGTACAACGTTTAGTGACGTTCTAGTCTAAGTTCTGGCGTACCAATAAATCTATCTTCTTCCTTTCAAAAAACTAATAAATACTAAAACTTTTACAAAAATACCAAAAACCCCTGGAATTACTTTATTTTAACTTAACTTACTTAAAACAATACCAAAATCAACGTCCATAGGACTGAGCGTAGTGTGTTCGCAGCTGCTGCTGGGCCAGCTCATTGAGTTCTAGATGTGGAAAATCCAAATTGTCGCTTATCATAATGCGTGGCTCATGGGCAGCCGGCAGCTCATCCAAATAGATGTGTGGCCAAGTCGAAACCGATGGGGATATCGCGTTGTTATGTGATAGCAAAAGCAGTTGGTTTTGCTCATCCGGAATTGCTAGCTGCAGCACACCAGAACTGATGTGAATGGACTGACCATAGGCTAGAAATGATTTACCAAGTTATCAATGAATAAATAGTAAATTTACTAAGCATACGCACTGTTGTGTCCCCGCTTGATGGGCTGCTTAATTGGAGTCTCCTTCTCCTCCTTACCAGCGGCCAGACTGAGTGTCAGCCAAATAATGGCCAAGCGGGTGGCAAGCTTTGACATTTTGTAAGCTGCTGTCAACGGTTATGAAGTTGATGGAAGTTGCATATTTATATGCCTGCAGTTTGAACGGAAATGCAATGTCTTGGCTGAACGCCCATCGGGGCTGGAATCGGTTGACATCTCTTACTGACTGAACTTGGTGCACCGTAATTGAGCATGACCATCGTGCAGCGATAAGCGATCTCTAATTAAGTTTGGCAAAATTGAAATCTATTGGAATTTAACGCAGAGCTAAGCACTAATCACTCATTTGTACCACAATGTTCTCACTTGAAGAATCATTTTTTGAGAACGCGAAAATTTGATTTGAGTAGATATTTTAAACTCAATTGGAAAACAAATTTTGATTGATTTTATGATCAGGTGGTTTATAAGCAGATCCTCACATTTTGAGGCTACCGGAATAGGGAATGGAACATGTCTCTTTGGATTGGAAGGGAGACACCAATATTAAGAAGCGCTGGATATGCTAATGCTCCGCCTGTATTCCATTGCGGTACAACAACTTCAAGGAGCAACCAAACTCCACCCCAAACTTGATTCATTTATGTCTTTCAGAAAAACACAGAAACATTTTTTCAGTCTTGACTGGGAATCGTACACTGGACCTTCTGCACTTAACAAACAATGTATGAAATGGCGTGCTAACACATTGCGCCATCGCCTGGTTATGTAGCATCATCTAATCTGCTACTTAAACTTTTCTGTGTGGTAGTTGAGTTACAGGTCAACTTATTTTCTGAACAGGTTTTTTTCCATCTGTGTACTGAGTATGGAGTACTGAGTATCGAGTACTGGGTATCGCGTATGGAGTACTGAGTATATAGTACTGAGAATAGAATATCGAGTACTGAGTGTTGAGTACTGAGTATTGAGTTTCGAATACTGAGTATTGAGTATTGAATATCGAATACTGAGTTTGATGGACTGAGTAAAGAGTACTGAGTAACGAGTATCTAGTACTGGGTATCGCGTATTGCCCACTGAGTCTCTAGTACTGAGTTTCGAGTACTGAGTATTGAATACTGAGTATCGGGAACTGAGTATCGAGTACTGAGTGTCGAATTTCGAATACTGAGTGTCGAGTACTGGGTATCGCGTATCGAGTACTGAGTATAGAATACTGAGTGTCGAGTACTGAGTATTGAGTTTCGAATACTGAGTTTCGAGTACCGAGTTTGGAGTTTCGAGTACTGAGTATAGAATGTTGAGTACAGAGGGTCGAGCACTGAGTATTGAGTTACGAATACTGAGTATCGAGAACTGAGTATCGAGTACTGAGTATCAAGAACTGAGTATCGAGTACTGAGTGTCGAGTTTCGAGTACTGGGTATCGCGAATCGAATACTGAGTATAGAAAACTGAGTGTCGAGTACTGAGTATTGAGTATCGAGTATTGAGTTTCGAGTACCGAGTTTGAAGTTTCGAGTACTGAGTATAGAATGTCGAGTACAGAGGGTCGAGCACTGAGTATTGAGTTACGAATACTGAGTATCGAGAACTGAGTATCGAGTACTGAGTGTCGAGTACTCAGTATCGAGTATTGAGTATCAAATACTGAGTATCGAGGACTAAGTATCGAGCACTGAGTATCGAATACTAAGTATTTATTCATTTTATTTTTTAAAATTAGTTATTTTACATTATATAATAAAAATATTATAATTAATTATAAGGGGTCAAGCGCTAACGTCGAGGCCTTCGGCTCTGGTTTAGACAGTTAACTTTTAGATATGTTCTAGTAAGTTACATTTCTTAAGGTAATTATAAACTCTGTCCATATTTTCGTTAGAGGCTTTGGAGAGGTGTGTTGAGGGTAGGGTTGCTGGGAAGTGGGCCTTCCGTATTCTCCCACACACTGCTAAAGTCGTCTCCAAACTGTTTTGCACACCAAAGCTACTTCTTCGAAATAATATGCGCAAAGCTTTAACCCAAAAGAAGCGGTTTAAGCACCTCTCTACTCTTCGCCGGGTGTGGCGTACCAGTAGTATGTGTGGCTGCTGGTGCGGGAGGTTGTGGGTTCGATCTCGCCTCGGATCAGCCAATAGAAAAAGTTTTTTCTTTCTTTAGAAAAAAGCTTTTACACACCCGGTCACCTTAACCTGCTCTTTACAGCAGGTCCTTGGGATACGTCATTAAGATCCAATGGATCTTAAAGATATTAATAACAGATCTATGGGATGTGTCATTAAGATCCAACGGATATTAAGAATTGGATATTAAAAAAGATCAAAAGGATATTTTATAAAGATGGATATGAAAATGAGAAGTCCAAGCTAACTTCGTCTGTGCCGAAGTTTTTATACCCTTGCAAATGCTGTTTTTGAAATGTCAGAGTTTAAGAACGCTTACATAAAAATCAAAAATTTTTCTCATCTCATCTGATTTCTATAAAATTTTGCGAATCTTTTTGAAAAGATATCAAATTAACAATCGCGGAGTTTAAGAAAGATACAATTTAAAACAGAAAAGTTTTTCTCACTAAGACACATTTTCCGACCGATCGGTCCTATGGCAACCATAAGATATAGTCACCCGATGTCGATCAACTTTTTCAAATTAGTTTGAAAGCGTTTAATATTAAGAATCACCAACTTTAAGAACGATTTACTAGAAAACAAAAAAGTTTTTTTCACTTAGACCCATTTTCCGACCAATCGGTACTATGGCAGCTATAAGATATAGTCATCCGATTTTGACCAAAATTTGCAAATCTGTTTGAATACATATAATATTAATAATGGCTGAGTTTTATGACGCTAGCATTGAAAACAAAAAAGTTTTTCCTACTAAGACCCATTTTCCGACCTATGGTTCCTATGACAGCTATAAGATATAGTCATCCGATCTTGACCAAAATTTGCAAATCTGTTTGAAAGCATATAATATTAACAATAGCCGAGTTAAAGGCCGCTAACATTGAAAACAAAAAAGTTTTTCTCACTAAGACCCATTTTTTGACCGTTGGAAAAGGCTATAAGATATAGTCATCCGATTCGGTCGGTTCCGACATATTAGCAGCGTGCAGTAAAAAGAAGACTGTGGAATATATCAGCTCGATAGCTTTAAAACTGAGAGACTAGTTTGCATAGAAACAGACATCGACTCAGCTCGTCGCCCTGATCAAGAATATATATAGTTTATGGGGTCGGAAATGAATATTTCTATGCGTTGCAAACTTCTGGGCAAAATTATAATACCCTTTGCATGGGTATAAAAACGATAGATTTTAACAGTTCAAATGGATAGCTGTTAAATATCCCTTGGATATTTTAATATCTCTTGTTCGAAAATAAATCGACTTCGAAAAGATCCAATGGATCCCAAAAATAGTTAGTTAGGATAGTTAACTATCATCCTGAGGATCATCTAAAACTATCCTTTTTTCTTTCAGTGTACTTACTGGAGAAACGAAACCCCTTTGCCACCTATGTGGACAAGAAATATCTATCACCTATTAGACAACTGCCCAAATCTGGAATACTAAGTATCGAGTACTTAGTATTATATTTATACCCTTGTAGAGGGTATATTAAAATTGTCCAGATGTTTGTAAAGTATATATGTTCTTGATCAGCATGACGAGCTGCGTTTATATAGCCATGTCCGTATGTCTGTCCGTCCGTCTGTTTTTATGCTATCTCCTCCGTCAGTTTAAAAGCTATCTTAACCAAACTTTTAGTAAGAAAAACTTTTTTGTTTCAATGCAAACGCCCCCAATTTGCCTCGCATTTTTCAGTTTTCTATGATTTTACGTAATTCCACCAAGTTTGATGAAAATCGGACAACTATATAGTATAGCTGCCCTACAAAATTTAGTTTAGAGAAAAAGTCTTAGTAGGAAAAACTTTTTTTTTTTCAATGCGATCGCTCTCAAACTTGTTACAGATCAATACTATATGCTTCCACACAATTCTGACAAGTTTGATTCAAATCGGATGACTATAGCATATAGCTGCCATCGGAACGATCGGTTGAAAAAGTAGTTCTAGTGAGAAAAACTTTTTTGTTTTCAATGGTAGGCGTCTTTAAGCTTTTCAGTTATGTATATTATCGGGTACCACACAATTTTGACGAGTTTGATCCAAATCTGATGAATATATCGTATAGCTGCCAGGGTACCAGGTGTTCCAGGACACGCAAATTTTATCCAAATTTGAATTGAGAATTTGGTTCTCAGATTTGAAATTTGGATATCATTAAGTCTTATATATTTAACAGATCTTTGTTAAATGAAATCATCACAACTAATCGCTTATCACTGATCGTATGTCCCAACCGTTCTTTTGTTTTGACACGTTTCGTCATCATCAGCTTCCTCTGAACCGGAATTGGTGTATATCTAGCCGATGCGTTCACAGTTAGCATTTAGGTGTTAATTTTTGAACTTAGAACCGCCGCTCACCACAATGGGAATTGCCTTGGGCTAGCAAACAATAAACCCAAAACCCCAAAATAGTCACCCGGACAAAAGCCAACGATTCATGTTCTGTGAGATTGCATAATCCCCCCCTCGCCAGTTGCTAGAAATAAGGTCAAATCAGTTGGGTGTTCATTACATTTTATTTGGGTGGAAATATACATATTTATATATATACAGACTTTTTTGGATCGACAAAACAACAAAAAAAAAAAAAAATTAAAATAAATCGATTTAGAACTAGAAAAAAAAATAATAAAGTTGAGTAAAGTTAGGTTAGGTTGAGGTCGTAGCAGGATTACAGTTGAGTCGAACAAGGAACCTCTTAGCAGCCCGAGGCCAATTTCTCCCAGATGCCGCCGCTCTTCCAGCCGCCATTGTAGCCGTCATTGTAGCCACCATTATAGCCGCCATTGTAGCCACTATTCCAGCCCGAAGAGGAGGATCCCGAGGAGGATCCCGAGGAGTAGGAAGTGGCCACTGGCGCGGGAGCTCCATAGATGGGTGCAGGCACATGGCTCTCACCGCTATTACCCTCATCCACAATCAGTTTGATGGTCTTAACATATTGCTGACTCTGTGGAACAGGTTGCACCGCGGGCTGAGGAACGGGGTAAGAAACTGGTGCGGGTGCTGTATAGGTAATAGGTTGGGGAATAGGTTGGGGTTGCGTATAGCGGACCACGGGCTGAGGAGCGGGTTGAGTATAGCGCACCACGGGCTGAGGAGCGGGTTGAGTATAGCGTACCACGGGCTGAGGAGCAGGGTAAGAAACTACTGGTGCGGGTGCTGTATAGGTTATCGGTTGCGGAGCGGGAGCTGACTGCAAACGTATCACTTGCTGAGGAGCAGGCAAGCTATACGAAATTGGAGCTGGAACTGGAACTGGAACTGGAGCAGGCACAGAGTAGGTAATTGGTGCTGGAGCTGGTGCGGCATAGCTCACTGAAACTGGAGCGGGTGCTGGGGCAGAGTAGGTAATGGGGGCTGGTGCTGGGGCAGAGTAGGTAACGGGAGCTGAATAGGTAACCGCTGGCGCAACCTGAGCTGAGCTAGAGGCACTAGAGCTGGCACTGGAACTGGCATAACTGCCCGAGGAGTAACCACCGCCATAGCTGCCGCCATAACCGCCTCCATAGCCACCAGAGCGACCATACGAATACGAGGGCTGCTCCACCACTTTGATAATTTTAATCACCTGCTCGCTCTGGCCACCGCCATAGTTTCCGCCATAACTGCCACCGTATCCACCGCCATAACCATATCCGCTGCCGTATCCACCGCCATAGCTGCTGCTGCTGCTGCTGCCTCCACTGCTATAGCCGCCATTGTACACGGGACGACTTGGCTGTGAGTAATATCCCTGGTTATAGCCACCCGAGTAGCCACCGCTACCATAGCCGCCACCGCCATAGCCGCCACCGCCATAGCCGCCACCGCCCCCACTTCCTCCTCCCAGGCCGCCGCCACCCAAAGCTTTCAGCAGAGCCAATTTGGCTCCCAGCAATGCCTGAGCAGGTGCCGCCAGGGCCAACATGGCAACTACCACACAAATGTACAGCTTCATCTTCTCTTCTGGTTTCTGGTGCTTGTGGTTCCTTAAACAAAACTCAACTGATGTCCCAAATTGCCAAAACGCACAAATTTATAGGCCAGCTAAGCCGCTGCCTCTCCAGGTGTCTAGCCGTGTGCGTGTGTTTGTGTGTGTAGTTCTAATCTATGCTCCCAGCTTCCAGCTGAGCGGCAGCCGGCTATTTGCTTAATTCATAAATAGTTACTTATGGGCCAAAGCCACACAAATCACAAAAAAACTAAGGCGGGTCCACCCATCCATCCGTGAGTGGTTGTCCATGTCGTATGTCAACTCAACTACTTAACCATCAAGTGAGATATTTTCTCGCAGCTCTGGGCAAACAGTTTGGCAGCAGCGGCAGCAAAAATCGCAGGTAATTCCCCAAAAGGTTCACTGAGAGAAATTTTGAGCAAGTTTTAAGGGTATCGAGAAAGGGCAATAAACTCTGCTATCATAGTTAGAGAAAATATACGGAGGTGTCACGGTTATCTCTTCCAACCAAATTCCAATCCAAAACCAATTCTCGGTGTCCCAGAAATTCTGTTCTGAATATTCTGTTGTAAATTGTATCTACATTCTTTCCTCATGTGCTTGGAAGGCTAAAGTTCACATAACATGAAACCGTGCCTTCACTGGGTTGTACGTTTGTCACGCGTATGTAACAAGAAAGAAGGCAACACGAAGTTGAAGGCAACAACAAAATCCCATGCTAAAATACCAACCCAAAGACGCATTCTTTGACGGCTTCACGCGAATGGAACTTTTCAGTTTTGGGAACTACTTCTTCGGTGAATAAGAAGTTGTAAAGATTTGCATTTTTCATGGTGTCAAGTCCGACTGGGTAACTAACAACTATCGATTCTCTATAAAAACGCGCTCTTTTTATACTTACATCTCTAACTCACACGCACACTCACTTAACTCTAAGCCATTCTGTGATATTACTTTTTACACGCAAACCAGACACACTCGGCTAGACGCCAACTGCAATAAAGCGAAACTAAATCTAAACTGTGTTTTACATTAAATAGTTAAGGTGGCTTTAATCGCCACAGATCTGCGGCAACTCTGGTCACACTATTCATCGTGATAGCGCAGCATCAGCACGACAACCCATGCACGCGTTTTGCAAGCAAACCGAGGCCAAAATCTCTACAGATTTCCAAGACGCCCCCCATAGAGAATCTTATACATGGAAAGCATAGCTCGTAAATAACTCTCAACCCTTTTTTTCAGTTCACTCTGCTCACGTCACTGACCGAAAAAACCAAATATAAAAGGGGTCCGGGCTTCCCGCAACCGAATGTGTTCTGTTATCGCGCTCACTGTTAAGTGGCTGTGGTGGACCACACAGCACTGATCGGTCTGACAGCAACCGAATAACAGGCCCAACTCAGTCAATTGGTCTTAAATTGCGTGCTTCTCGAAGACCAAACTCTCAAAATGTTATTTGGAAAGGTTGCAAACTCAAGAGTTGCGCCAGAGTTTAACATAAGCAGAGAGAGAGAGTCTATGCGAGAGAGAACGAGAGAGCGCGTATACCCAGTGGGACTTGTATGCGTGCCAGAAGTACATATTTCATGCCTACTTCTCACGTCAGTAGGCATGAGAAACCTGAAAGTTCCCATTCGCTTTGGTTAAGCAACGCCGTAAAACTCTGGGGTTGTTGTTGTAACCGTTAACCGTTTGGGTGACGTAACGCGGTAGCCTTCGGGTTCTGCTTTTCTCTCTACAAACTCAGTACTTCAGATGTACCAACTTAGTTTATCGTAGGTAGGAAGAGTTGAGAGGTTGGCTGAGGAACACCTTTTTTTCGTATTCTCTCTCTCGTTTGGTCAACGTTCATCAAGCGTTCGGGGCTAACTTCGATTTTTTTCTTCGCGTTCGATCTCCACGCGAGAGAGTTTGAACCTTTTCACGTTATGCTGACTCTTAGCCTTACGAATAGCTGAGAAAACAACGTGTGAGTTTGGTGTGAGTCATGGTGAAAAATGGACTTATTTCATGCCAAACAAATAATGTAGTGACTATTTTCGTGAAATTTCATGCAACTAAATGTACTTATTTTGGTAAACACATGCTGCAAAGTCCGACTGGGTAGTTCATCGCATACATTCATATCGTTAGCCTAGCCTTACACACCGATGCATACATACAAAGAAAACCTTTTCAATTCGGTAATTAGGCCAAACGGTCCCAAAAAGACCTAAGAGCAGAGTTCCCCAGCGATAGCCCCTGGGGCACGAACATACTCTAAAACTCACACCGAATGCTTGCCGAAGTCATGCATCACTGTGTGTTAGAGAGAGACACAGTCACATTTTTGCGCTCTCTGCTTAGGGTACTCTGCCTAAGAGCATAAAAAATAAAAAAAATGTGTTTCTCTCCTCTCACAACCAAATAGAAGCAGAGAGCGTAGTTACAGGATGTTTCGGTTCATCTTTTCAATGTGGTCGCACGAAAGCTGTCGTTTTCTGAGCATTTGTTTCCACGAGACACTTTGCTGGGCAGAATCTGTCGAAAGTGTCTTTTGCGAATATAAATATGTGTGTATCGCGTGTGCCTCAGTAAACTAAAAGTGTGTATGCGTGCTGGTGTGCCTCTTTTGCAACAGCAATAACCTAGCACAACTAAAACCAAAAAAGACACTTTCTGTTTTGCTCAGTTGCTTATGCTCAGCAACGAAATTATCCCCATCAAGCTGTTATCTGAAGAGAGAAAACAGAAAACACGAGAAAAACACATATCAAGTGTTCTGTTGAGAGAGTGAGCGAGTCTTTTAAATTTGTCCCTGTCATTTCGGTGAGCAGACAGCATAGAAAATATTGCTTGACCATATTTTTTCCGTGCTCTGGTGCAAACATCACGAAACTATGGTGTTTGCAATCAATCGAACATTTCGGGTAAATTAGCATGGATATGTGGGAGGACTAACCCCAGTATTTTTCTTAGTACTTAACCAATTTGGCACACACTCGTTTTGTCATTCAATCCAGTCAAAAATCTTGTGCATGGCTACACGTAGTCTCTAACCCGATGGCTCTCCATTTCAATGATGTGCTAACTGAGCAAATGTTCAAAAAAACAAAACTATACACCTAATTGTACATACACATTTACATATGAATCGTGTCCACGTTGGCATATAGTCAGTCGTAAAGGGCGCGTTTTTATGCCACAAATATTACACATACTCGTATGTAAATGGGACTAGACTTGATTCCAGATGGGTTTAGATGCCTTAGTAACTGGTTTAGAATGCAAAACTTTATCATAATTTATGCTAAATCTGTTGAGCATCGTTTGTCCATCTCCTCTACCCTTTCTCTTGGTCAAATATTAAATCATAGCCAATTCACACATTTCCCATTTTGAGAGATTTTTATGCAACCAACCGGCGTACGAACATTCTTTGGGTTTCGGTTTTTGGGCTTGGCGTCTGACTTTGACTTTGGTTTTGGTTTTGGCACTTCATTACCATTGCCAGAAGTGGAGTCTTACCACAAAGGCTAAGTTAATGTGTCAACAGTGAGGCCTCACAATTTTGAACCAAACTACTACTACTGGGCATTGTACGGAACCACAAATACTTGTTACTTACTCTTATTTTCATTGGGCGTCGGACAACCGACCAAACAGTGAAGGTCATTAAACATGTATGGATGCGCTTGGTTGCGGTAAGGGTGAGGTGGGGTGGGGTGGGGGGGTTGATTCGATTAGGTGCGAAACTCAAATAAATTAAGCAATTCACCAATTACACGTGGCATTTGGGAAGTTGAGCAATTTGATACAGTTTGATGGTTTACAAGTCAAAGTAGTATTGAAATTTCAACGGGCCGTATTTGGCAGCCAGAAGCATTGCAAGAACTGCCAATGCATCCCGAAAAATGCACTCATTGGACCGTACTTTTATAAAGATGACGAAGGCAGGAACATTACTGTGAATGGAGAGCGCTACCGTGCGATGATTACAATCCTTTTTTTGACCAAAATGGAAGAGCTGAACTTGGCTGACATGTGGTTTCAGCAAGACGGTGACACAGCACGCAAAACAATGCCCCAATGGATGGTTTATTTCACGTTTGGGTCCGGTCAATTGGCCACTTAGATCGTGCGATATAACGGCTTTAGACTATTTTTTGTAAGGGCAATGTTAAGGCTCATGTCTATAGCGACAAGCCCGCAACAGTTGACGCGCTGGAAGCCAATGTTGAAAAATTTATTAGTAACATACCGGCCGATAAATTAAACCCAACCTATGAACCATTTGAAGCGTAGCCGCGATCAACATTTACGTTTCACTTAATCATCTTTAAACATTAAATTTTATGGATCGTTCTATTGACTCAAATACAGATTTCATACATTTTACTGAATTTTATACATTTCAAATCCAAAAGCTGCTAAAAAGTCACACTTTAGTTCAGCACCTGCCTTTCTATAATGATCTATTTGATTCGATCAGAATAAAACTGCTCACGAACTCCAAACTATAATGATTTGATTTACGAAATGTTTACTGCTCAGGAATGTCTGACGTTGAACCCAACGCAGGGTTCGGAATAGAGAGTCCTCAACATATAGTGATAGTGTAGAGCAGGGTTCCCCAAGCAGAGAGCGCGAAAATGTGACTGTGTCTCTCTCTAACATACAGTGATGCGTGACTTCGGCAAGCATTCGGTGGGAATTGGCGAGTATGTTCGTGCCCCAGGGGCTATCGCTGGGGAACTCTGGTGTAGAGCAACAACAACTTTAAATGTGTTCTCTCTTCTCATTCTCTGTGAGCCAAGGTTTGATTGTTGGCTCACACACACACCCACAGCCTAGCTAAGCTAAGTCTAGGCATTGGGAGGCCATTCACAGTCACTGTCTTGATTGATATCCTACTAAGCTCGCAAAACAATTTGGAATGCAATAAGCAACATGGCTGTAGAGGTCATCCAAGCCTTGCGTCGCGCTAAAAGATTGCGCAATCTGAATTCAATCACTAGATGAGATTCTACTCGAGGCTTTCATGGCATTTCCCCCCTCGTGAAGTAATACCTAGCGGTAGTCCCGCGAGTAGGGAACGGAAAAAGGGGTTGTTTTAGTGGGTGAGATAAGTCCAAGTCCCACACTTACCACCGTTCAAGCTTTACCCCCTTTCAAAAAAAAAACACACACACACAAACAATAATCGGATTTGTGTTTCTATTTCTTGTGGTTGTTATTGCTTAAGATATATTTTTTTCATTTGTATTGGTCTATATTTTACTCAATCCATGAATTAAGAAAGCTGTATAGAATTAAACATCTTTAAAAAGCATGGTTGTAGTTATGAATTTCTACTGACTCACTCTTGCGAGCGATCTTGCTTTTAGTCTAAATATCTAATTTAGCTAACGTTGTGTGAGTAAGGCACAACTTTCCAGCCAGCATTTTATGAAATTTCTGTTCACATTCGAGTATATTTCGAGTCCTCTGTCTGATTAAAATTGTCATAATGCGCTCATTTTCTGATCACAAATGATACTTTTGTTGGGATAAAATGGTTATAACACGCTTTTTTGATTAATTTCCAATCATTTGCGAGTCTTTTTCGAGTCTAATTTCAATAAATCACATTTTGTGCATATGCATGAGTCATTTTCGAGTCTCTCACCAGATGGCCCTTTTCATGTGTGGTGTCACGTGCCTCCTGATCCTTGTCAGCAACGCTTATTATATCCCTCTAGTTCTGGGCACTAGTTCGTAAGTAGCGAAATTACTACTTACGCTAAGACCACCAGTACTTACCCGACTAACCCCTACAAATGCTTTTTATCATTTCCTTTTTTATATGAAATGTCCGCGCACATGGGGACTAGTGACACCACACGTTTACCGCCAACTAGCGAGTAGGGTACCCATGTAAGGGGTGCTGAAATGGGTACCCATGTAAAAAGTTAAAAAAGAAAAAATATTTTGATTGATAAAAAAAAATTTCTTGTATTTTTATTATATTTAATTACATTTCGTTTATTACATTTAGCGAAAAAAAAAATTAAAAAAAAGGTAGAAAGCAATTCATTCGTATTCGTTACACTAGCATAGACCTGGGGCCAGACCCAGAGCTGTGGGACCACCACCAAAGCCCAAGCCAAAGCCACCACCGGCACCATAGCCGCCACCAAAGCCATATGAAGCAGGTATAGCAGCTCCCACACCACCAAGACCAAAGCCGCTCAATCCAGAGCCATAGCTGCCAGCACCAAAGCCGCCCAATCCAGTGCCAAAGCCGCCCAGTCCACTGCCAAAGCCGCCCACATAGCCACCACTCAGAACAGGAGCAGCCACGGGGGCAGAGACTGAAGTAACCACAGGTGTGACTATGGATGAGGTGGAAATGGCCGGAGCTGCGCCCACAAAGCCAGTACTGTAACCACCGCCATATCCTCCACCAAGACCGCCGTAGCCGCCGCCATAGCCGCCGCCATAGCCGCCGCTGTAACCTCCACCGGGTACCACAGACACTTTTATCACTTTGACCACGTTTTCACCACCATAGCCATAACCAGAGCCATAGCCGCCACTGTAGCCGCCACCGTAGCCGCCACCATATCCCGAACCGTAGCCATAACCAGACCCATAGCCGCCAGCTCCATAGCCAACACCACCGCCCGCTCCACCCAGCAAAAGATTCAGCTTGCCAAATGTGGCCTCTCCGGTGCTAAAAAGTGCCATCAGCACTGCCATTACAACTGTTCCATAGATCCTCATGATGTTCTTGTTGTTGATAATGATGATTGATAACCAACTAACCACGATACCTTCGCTTCACTGACTGTTGAACTTTGGTGACCGCCGGCGCATATTTATACCAGCCAGCCCACAATGGTCAGGTATTGTTCCCAACCACACCGGGTCCAACGTGTGAAATTACTCAATGAGCCAAAACCCAACTCGAACCTCCAAACAATTTATGTCAAAGTCAATTTACTTAGCTTTGTGGCTGTGGGAGACCTAGAATTACCTAGAATCAGAACCCCTGTTCCGGGGGGTAAACTTTAAAAAGAATTAACACTTTCGCTTGTGTGATTATGCAAGGGGAACTCCATCGGATGATCATTGTTACTGATTTATATAAGATTTTTGAATTTTTAAGCAAATTTTCAGAAACCCTTATTAAATTTTATGTTCGAAAAAGTGACATGTTTATGGGTAAGGTTACCTTATCTAAATATGATATTTAACACTACGTGTGGGCCGAGTCGCATATCATGTTCAAGTTTGAACACTAATCGTTATTCGTTTCGGTGTTAATCTCGCTCATTTGTGGCCATACGCACACTAACAAAAGGGAAAGAATTTTGTTATGAAAACCTTTGAAATGAATTTTCAACCCTGTTGCTATGTAGGCCTTGACCTATCCGATAATTGTAACCCAGCGTTCCCACAAAAATAAAAATAAAAAAAAACACCAAATTCTAAGTTAAATTCGTAACACACACACACATCCAAAAATCCACCAAGACTATAGTTTCGGACCAATAACAAAATTCCAAATTCGTAAAAATAAATACATACCTATACATACATAAAATGAAGAAGGTCTCGAAGCGGCCCAAGAAGCCAACCCCAGGCCAGTGCAGCCAAACGGATATCAATCTTGTAGCTCCCATCATTCGACCCTTGTCGAATAACCATGCCTGGGCGCCCAAATTGCCTAAATGTCTACTATATAGCACCGATTGGGAGAAATCGGCGCTGGTGAGTAATTTTCAGAAGCGAGGCTGGTTGCAGGTGCCTTCGTTCGATGGGGAATGGAACTTTTACTGGGCCTGTACGCAAAACTGTCGTTACATCTTTGGTGTGGATCATCCGTATCGCATGCGTTCGGATCAGTAAGTTGAGCTGAGCACATCTGATCAGTAGTTAAACAGTCTGTACTCACAGAATGATCAATCACTTTCCCAATTCGGTGGAATTGTCGCGCAAAGATCTCTTAATCAAGAACATTAAACGCTATCGCAAGGATCTTGAACGTAAGGGTGATCCTTTGGCCTCCACCCATCCGCTGAGCATGAAACTGGGCATAGGCGGTACACGCTATAAGCACTTGGATATCATACCCATGACATTTGTACTGCCAGCGGACTATAATCTGTTTGTCGAGGAATTCCACAAGAATCCCAGCAGCACTTGGATTGTCAAGCCCTGCAGCAAGTCCCAGGGAGTGGGTATATTTCTGGTCAACAAGTTGTCCAAATTGAAGAAATATGCATACGATGCCAGAACCTTTTATCCGCATTTCAATCGGGATACGTGCGTCATCTCCAAGTATATAGATAATCCGTTGCTAATTGGTGGCAAGAAATTCGATTTGCGACTATATGCACTGGTTACCAATTTCAATCCACTCAAGGGTTATCTGTATAACGAAGGATTCTGTCGGTTCTGTACAGAGAAATATGATCAGACGGAAATTGATAATGTGTTTATGCATTTGACCAATGTCAGCATACAGAAGACAAACGTAAGCACTCGCCCATCTTTTAATCTATCTTTGACGATTTCCACATTTAGGAAGAGTACAATGCCATCCATGGCGGCAAGTGGCCCCTGCAGAATCTTTGGCTCTACTTGGACAGCCTGCGTGGTGAGGGTGTCTCAGAGTTGCTCTGGCTGCGCATCACCGACACCATACGACACTCGCTGGACGCTGTTGCTCCTGTCATGGCCAATGATCGGCATTGCTTTGAGGTCTATGGCTATGACATCATCATTGATAACAATCTCAAGCCTTGGCTAATTGAGATCAATACATCGCCCTCAATGCACTCGACCACCACGAATGATCGCATGTTGAAGACACGCTTGATCGACAATGTTTTGGATGTGGTTTTACCACCTTCGGGCATGCCAGAGTAAGCCAATTGATTAATGGTTATCCAATCATACTTTCCCCCGCCTTCCACAGTGACCACTGGGATAAAACACCCCAGCCAGATCTATTAAAGAACTTTACCCTGCTGACGCCCATCTCTCAGATGAAAGAACCCAATGCAGTGCGCAAGATTAAGCGCTCAACTGACCCAGATGTGGCCAGCACCTCGCAACAGGTGAAGAAACCCATTTACACATCAACGAAAACAACTGTCACAGGTGCAATTAAGAAACCGCTGAGACGACGTGCCAGGGTCTGATAACCGAACATCCATGCATACTTTTTCATTGATAGGAAGCCAAAGTGGAACCACAACATTGTTTTTAGAAATAAATATGAAAGTTTTCAATTTTTAGACAAAAAAAAAAAAGGAAGTTTTTGAGTGAGTTTTTGGACACCGCTCTTGCATAGCGTAAACTAAAGTAGGTTTGCTTTCTTGTCGTTCTATTTTATGCCTTTTGCAAAATTGAACCCAGCAAATGTGTTTGAATTGTCTTCAGACAGCCACGAGCACACACACACACACACAAGAATCAGTTTTTTCTTTCTATTTCTTGTTGTTGTTGTAGCGGGTCCTGTGGATGAGAGTAAGGTACGCATATGTTGGGAAAAGTTTAGAGTGGAAAAATTGTTAAAGAAGAACCCCTTCAACCCCCACAACCCCCGTAGGGGGGGTGAGTAGAATAGAGGGTTAAGGTGTTGTGAGCGAGTTCGAGTCTTCCAGGTCCAGTCCGAGGAATATTGCTGCTTGGACAGGGTTAGTCCACAGGTGGAGTGGTGTCAGCTGTGTAGGGACAGCTGGGCAGTGGAAAAGGTGATTCGTATCGTGCGGATGCTTCTGGGCAAGGATGCTTCTGCATCGCTGATGGGGGAAGGTCTTCCTCCCAGAACAACATTTGGTTTCAAGCGGCTTATCGCTTTGGCCACGGTACTCTGGTGGTTGGCGTTTCTCGTAGTAATAGCTTCGGTTTCAGTGATTGTGCTGGAGTTTGAGGTGTATGTGAGCACATACGGCAGGTTGGACCTCAGGTTCTGTCTGCTAGATCTGTTTCTTGTAGTTCCAGTTGCTTCCAAGCCTGCAAACCTCTAAAAATTTAGCAGAGGGCTCGGTCCGGGGGTTCGAACCTGTTGTAAAGTCAAAGATTTGATTCGCGGACCGGTTCCTGGAACTCCTTAACCCAAGGATTTGGTACAAACCTCGGTTCCCTTAAACAGTTTCGAATTTTTAATGCCTATATAGTGTGAGTAATGAAAAAAATCGTTAACTACTAAATTTAAAGTGTGTGCAGCACAACAAACTGTAATTTAAGAGTCCTCCAGGGAATTTTTTGAAGTAACTTGGACATCGTCCAAATCAATAAATGCTTTTGATTCATATGAGCAACCCATGAGCATCAGCTAAATGGAAACTGTTTAACGCTGTATGCAGAGCAGTTCAGACTTATGCCGCACAAGTATGGGGATACTGCTATTTTGAAAAGGTGGATAGTCTGCAAACATATTTTTTGAAAAAAATTCTAAGGTTACCTCCGAATGCCCCTGGATACGCTCTAGCCTTGGAGACTTCACGTGGATGATGCGCACTTCTATACCTTAGACTTACACCATGGGTACATAGGGAAAACCCTGTTTTTCTATGAGGAGAGTCGACTGCCGCATTTTCTTACATTCGAGATAATTAGAAAAAATGTTTTTATGGGCACAAGAGCTTGATAAGGTATGCGCTCCTCTCACCCTCAACTGGAAAGATGGTCTAGGCTCCGTGAAGGATTGGAATTCAATGAGAACTAATGGATGCTCTTAGACAGAAGACGCATGCGGAACGGATGACGCGGAAAGGATCCAGCCAAACTAGAATATACAGATATCTCGACCATACAGCTGCCCTTAAATTGCAACACGCAAAATGTAGAATTCTGAAAGCTACACGGCACTTGCAGAAAAGCTACACGTAACGAGTAGGACTTCAATGTCTAAACGCCTCGTGTAGAAAAGCTAAATGCTGCGTGGGCAAAAGCAAAGTCTACACGAAATTAGAAAATCAGATGATTTCCAAATAACTTCTACATTTTTCATGCAGCAATCTGAATACCACACGAACGTGTGACTTCTTTAATCTGCTGATGGAGTATATACAGCGCCAGTGTCCAAAAGCCAACAGATCGGGCACCATCTTTTATAAAGATCTCATGTTACTCGCATATGCTGATGATATTGACATTATCGGCAAAAACGAACGGGCGGTAAGCAGAGCGTTTTCAGAGATTCAGAAGCAGTCTAAACTGATGGGCTTAGCGGTTAACAAGGAAACAAAGACGAAGTATCTAGTATCCACGTAACAAACTACGATACAATGATAACCGGCGACAATAACATCAGCCTAAAAGTCCGAAGAATAATTACTCTTGCAAACCGATGCTACAACGGGCTCAGTAGGGAGTTTAACAACAGAGCCTTTTCCCAAAGAACAAAAATAGCGCTATACAAGTCACTCATCATCCCATTGACAGTAGCGTATGAGGCGGCGATTGGCGTGTTCGAGCGAAAAATTCTTCATTTCCTTACCAAGACCCATTTTCGACCGATCGGTTCTATGGCAGCTATAAGATATAGTCAACCGATGTCGATTAACTTTTTTAAGTTAGTATGAAAGCTTTTAAAATTAATAATCAACGACCATAAGAACGAAATACTTGAAAACAAAACAAGTTTCTTTCACTAAGACCCATTTTCCGACCGATCGGTCCTATGGCAGCTATAAGATATAGTCATCCGATTTTGACCAAAATTTGCAAATCTGTTTAAAAGCATAAATTATTAATAATGGCCGAGCTTGAGAACGCTAACATTGAAAACAAAAAAGTTTTTCTCACTTAGACCCATTTTCCGACCAATCCGTCCTATGACAGCTATATGATATAGTCATCCGATTTCGACCAAAGTTTGCAATTTTGTTCGAAAGCATGTAACATTAATAATGGACGAGTTTAAGGACGCTAACATTGAAAACAAAAAAGTTTTTCTTACTAAGAACCATTTTTCGACCGATGGTTTCTATGGCAGCTATAAGATATAGATATATAAGATATAATCTGATCTGGTCAACTCCGACATATTAGCAGCGTGCAGTAAAATAAAGACTCTTTGCAAAATTTCAGCTCTATAACTTGGAAACTGAGAGACTAGTTTGCATAGAAACAGACAGTCGGGCGGAAAAGCTGAATCGACTCAGCTCGTCGCCCTGATCAAGAATATATATATATACTATATTATATACTATATATAGTTTATGGGGTCGGAAATAAATATTTCAATGCGTTGCAAACTTTTTGTACCAAAGAAGATGGCAAACTTTTCATATGTATTTTTGGCCGCATAATCCTCTATTCTTGTCTTTAAGCTTAGAACTCAGACAAACTAAATCGATTCCGATGGGTGTCAACTCCATGTTAGTTAAAGTCGGACAAGACGAAGTACCTAGTATCCACGGACAAGAAGCCGCGTCTGGACACTGGGAGAGTACAACTTTAAGGTTGTAGACTATTTTGTCTACCTCGGAACAATGATAACCAGCGCCGCAAAATTCTTCGGAGGATTTATGGACCTTTCAAAGTTGTCGATGGATTCCGCACTGTATGAGCTCTATAGGGACATCAGTCTAGTCAAGCGTATAAAGCAACAGCGGCTGCGCTGGATATAGGACATGTAACCCGCATGGATGAAGAAGCTTCAGTAAAAAAGGCGTACAAATTGAAGCCGTATGACTTTGGAGGAAAAAGGCAAGAGGGAATGCCCACCACTAAGATGGGAAGATCAGGTGCGGAAAGACATTTCCCAACTTGGTGTGAACAACTGGTGCCAGCTCGTACGAAGCAGAAGCGACTGGAGGGCGAGACCGTCAAGCGGTTGTGATGCAATTATCGGGCCAAAAAGAAGAAAAAAAAGAAGAAGGACCTGAATTAATGTCTCTATAATATTATTAAGCACGAGTGAAATCTGCCGTATTTGTTTGACCGGCTCAGTCACCCTTGTGGGAATATATGACACGAACAATATATTGTCTGCCCGTATATTAAAAATCTTTAAGTAAATTAAGAAGAAAATAGTTCAAACACCACCATCAGAATGGAGTATGATATGTTAAAGGCACATCAACAATTAAAAAAGAATTTAAAAAAGAAAAAGAAGGACCTGAATTAATGTCTGAATAATATTATATTATTAAGCACGAGTGAAATCTGCCGAATTTGTTTGACCGACTCAGTCACACTCGTGGGAATATACGACGAAAAATATATAGTCTGCCCTTATATTAAAAATCTTTAAGTAAATTAAGAAGAAAATAGTTCAAACACCACCATCAGAATGGAGTATGAAATGTTAAAGGCACATCCACAAATACATTGTATGTCCGTATGATAAAAATCTTTAAGTAAATTAAGAAGAAAATAGTTCAAACACCACCATCAGAATGGAGTATGAAATGTTAAAGGCACATCCACAAATACATTGTATGTCCGTATGATAAAAATCTTTAAGTAAATTAAGAAGAATATAGTTCAAACACCACCCATCAGAATGGAGTATGAAATCTTAAAGGCACATCAACAATTAAAAATTCCACTTAGCGAACTCGAAAGCAAGTTCAGAAAAGCAAAAATTGAGATGTGTTCAGCACAAGGGCTGGCTGCCTTCTAACCAAATGTGTAACGTTTTCAATTAGGTTAACTATTTGGCCAGTCGCAAAAGCCTACTCTGATGACCAGAACTGTTTGAAAGCACTTCAAGGCCTACTCATTTCATTTTTTTTTTTTGTTGAAGAAAGAAATGGGACAATTCAAATAATTGAGTGTATTGACAAATCAGTTTAATGCAGAGCCGGCCAGCCATAACTACCAGGAGCCGAACTCATGATTGTGTGAATCGGTGAACACTGAATTGCAAGTAAAACGGCTTCAGTCTGGAGAAGAGCTCTCTTGCTCACCAACACAAGCACACGTTATTGTTCACTCCATTTGGCCGGCACTGGTTTAATGGCATTAATCAAGGTTTTTCTGAGCTTAATCGTTAACAAAAGAATAAAGATAAAAAGTCGACGGACGGAAGTGTTCAGAATTGTAGCAGCTATCAAAAGCTCTTCTTGCTGTTCCAGCTACCTAAAAACTCAACAACAATATAGTTTTAATCATGATAATGAAAACACAACTTCTGAATATTTTTTGAGAATCAAATGCAATCTAAGTTATCATCTCTGCTCTCTCGAGTCTCTCTACTCTCACTAAGATTAGCCGTTCAATATCGAATGCTGTGGTGGTTGTTGGTGGGGGGTGGGTGGTGTTAGGACTAGGCACGTTTTTTGCCCATAACTTGAAGTATCATTCATCCGGATCGTTTATCATTCTTAATCACGCAAATTCGACTCAAATAGCATTATTTGAATTTACAAGGTATCTCTAGACAGTGATACGAACTGTATCTATCTCCATATAACTGTATGTGATGATACTTGAATGTTTTTTCCAAGATTAGATCGGGGGCGGGAGGGGGCGTGGCGATATAAATCCTAAGATTATTAAACTTGACTTCTGCCTGCAAGTATACTAGATCATATATGTCACTCATATCATGTCACACTACCTCTCATCTCTTACCATCTCTCGAGATCTCTTGCAGCTTGCATACGGACACGACAGATCCCGAGATCAGACGTTGCATATGGACTAATATCGACTCGAGCTAGTTGATGCTGATCAAGAATATATATACTTTATAGGGTCGGAAACTGATTCCTTCTCCCTGTTACATACTTTTAGCACAAACTTAATATACTCTATGTACCTTCGGTACAGAGTATTAAAAATATCGAAGGATATTCAAAGTCAAATGGATGATGGAAAAGTAACTTTCCTATGTCTTCTGGACTATAGTAAAGCAGTCGACACCGTGAATCATTAAATACTATGCACAAAGCTCAACGCGCTATTTAACTTCTCGTAAACTGCAACTAAGTTAATTAAATCCTATCTTAGCAATAGACAACAGGCTGTAGTCGCAGGTTTGCGCACCTCCGATCTTCTTTCGATTACGCGAGGTGTACCCCAAGGATCTGTTCCGAATACCAAAATAAATTAGGACCAATACTGAACGTTTTACCGAAACCGAAATTGGAATGACACTCGACGGGAGTACGTGCCGCCTTTACGAAAGATCTGTATATTTCTTTGACGCTGGTCTTCAAATAATTATTGAAACCCAAGAATACAAAAACGTTTGAACCTCAACGAGCATTTAACCACCAAAATCATAAAATTAAAATGCATGAAGGGCAATCAGCTCAAGCAACAGCAAATGGTTTGAATGCAAATGCACATCTTGATCCAGTGCAAGCTGCAGCACCAACAGCGACATCGACTACAGCTCAAGCTGCATATCTAGAATCATTGATCGATTTTTTCAATTGCTCATTGCATTCGAAAGTCAAGTTGAAATGAGCCGCCAGAATCACCAATACCAATGCTATAGTCGATAGCCAGGACCATACGCCCACGGATCCCAATGCCTTTGCACACATGGATGTGACAGGCACACACCCCATATGGCAAAGAGGGAGGGCTAGGGCCATAGACATGTTCAGGACAGTGAGCAACAGCAGAGATTGATGGATTTGACGTCGAATGTGAATGAAGATGATGTCCAGGATATGGCAGGGAGCAAGGGCGAGGGTCATAGAAATAGCTCCAATTCCCATGAGGACAGTGTGGCACCTCAGTAGAATGTTGTTCCCATGGATATGGCGGTGGACGATAGTTTTGAAAAAGTTTCATAAACGTCCGTTATGAGTTCGTTTCCTATTCAGTAGCGCAAATGTTTAGCGAATCTCTGTTTAAGGCTCGTTTTCTTTATACGCAAAATTTCGGTTTTTATATTATTTTATCGCTTGCGAATATATCCAACTCGACCAAAACTCTATGCAATTTTGTATCTTTAACACAGGGTATAAAAACTTTTTACCAGAACCAGAAACGAAATACGATTCGATTGATTCCCTGGATTCTTAGTATATAAAGGCTAACAAAAACAAGAAGTACAAATTGAAGCCGGATGACTTTGGAGAAAAAGGCACGAGGACACGACCAAAACTAAGATAGGTAGACCAGGTGCGGCAAGACATTTTCAAACCATAATGATTTGTGTAGCTTTTCTGCATGCCACGTGTAGCTCTCGCATTTCAACAATTGGCTCTTATACACTGCTCGCCACTTGAATAGGACACCCTGTATGCTCTCTTTAAAACTGCTCGTAACTCGAAAACGAAATGGTAGAATAACGGTATTTTTTGCATATTATCTTTGTGCAAGCATTCTTCGCTCTTTCTGGTATATTCCAAGTTTTGGAATAGAACCGTTATAAAGTTGTTTGCACTTTATGTGAGCATTCGCAAAAATTCAATGGAATTTTTGCGCCACTTGAATAGAACATGCATTTTATTTGGTCGGTATCGTTGACACGTGCACACAAATTTTGGTTTACTTAAACTTTTTGCTTTAATTGAAGTGTATATAAAATTTAAAAAAATTAAAATGGGGCGTGGCACTTCATTATCTGAGTCGGAGAAAGGAAAAATCCAAGCTTACAAGGATTCTGGCCTTTCTATTGCCAAAATAGCAAAAAAAGTCGACAGGAGCCGTCACGCCATAACAAATTTTTTAAATAATAAGGCTAATTATGGTAAAAACATGAAGGGCCGCACGCACAGTGTGCTTACCATCGCGGACAAGCGACTTATATTAAGAGAAGCTTCCAATTCGCACGACTCTTTGCCCAAGATAAGGGAAAATGCAACGTTAAAGCAAGTTTGACAGCCATGCGTCGTGTTATTAATAATGCTACACACCTGAAGAGACTAAAAATCAAGAAGAAGCCACCTCTTAACCCGGCTCGGAAGTTACAACACCTTGATTTCGCGCGCGCACATGTCAACTGGACATCGGAGTGGCAACGTGTTGTCTTTTCGGACGAAAAAAAGTTTAATTTGGAGGGCCCCCGATGGCTACAGCTACTATTTTCATGATCTTCGAAAAGAACCACACCATCTTGATAAGTTGCACAGTAGTGCTGGAGGTATTATGGTATGAGGGGCCATTTACTATTATGGCACCTGTGAGCTTAAATTTATTCCAACCACCATGAATGCGTTGTGTTATAATGGTATATTGAAAGAGGCCTTTCCACACTTCCAAACTCTTTTTGCAAATCTAAAATGGATTTATCAACATGATAATGCCCCTATACATACGGCCCGGATTGTTAAATCGTATATAGCGAGCCAAAACGTGGAGTTATTAAACTGGCCACCCTATTCACCGGACTTGAATATCATTGAGAATGTGTGGGGATGGCTAACACGTGAAGTATATGGATCAGGTCAGCAATATTCGAGCGTTCCCGAACTAATTGCAGCTATCAAATTAGCATGGGGCTCGATATCGTTGAATTATTTGGGAAAATTGTATGCATCCCTTCCAGACCGAATGTGTGAGGTTTTGGAGAAAAAAGAAGGCTCAACACACTATTAAAAACATTTTTTGGTTTAAAAACATGTTAGTAATTTCTTATTTAAGTAATATTGTTATTTGAAAAGGATTGAAATATTCTTAAATGGTTTTTAGATAAAGTGTCCTATTCAAGTGGTGCAAAATGAAGACTCCAAAATTTTTTACTTATTGGTTAACAATGTTTTTTGTATACTTAGAACTTTTGAATAATTTTGTAATTTTCTTCTAATTACTACATTTAAATAAACTTTATAAGAAAACAAAAATTATTTTCCTAGATGGCTTGGTTTAGCAGCAATTAACTATAGAAAATCGACTTTAGAGGTGTCCTATTCAAGTGGCGAGCAGTGTACATATCTAATATTTTGTCATACTTATCATCTCTCAACAATTGTAAGTCTTTGCCTTCGCCCGCTTGATGTGAGTCGTTCAAGAACGATACCAAACTCTTACAAAGTATTCAAGCTCTATAAACTTAAGCTCCCAACCCGTTTAAGCCCGGTAGAAAAATAACAAAAATTGAATTAAATTTCTTGTATATTTTTGGAAATTAACTTTTAACTTTCTTAACAAAATGGTACTTAAATCATGTACAAAAATGTAACTTAAATTAATATTCTATGTAAGTTTTTTACGATAAATCTTTAAATGAAATGTAGATGATGTCTTTTTGTTTCAAGTTCTATTGAATCTTATTTGAAGCACAAAAAAAAAAAGTGATTAAATTTTTAGTTCACACAAAAATGAGCAATTTACAAATTTTACTTAAATCATGTACAAATATTTTACTTAAATTCATATTCTAAGTTAAGTTAAGTTGAATTCCATTATGGAATTTCATTTACACACACACACAAGTATACCTATAGACATATCAATTGTGTTTACATAACCCATTCTATATATAAATTTTTCGGACCTAGAGCCAGCCAACTCACACTAATTGAACATTAGAAAGGTCGCCAAATAAATTACAAATCTATAAATTTTTGTGTAAACTTTTAAATGAAAGTCCTTTTAAATCTCAATTGAAGCATGAAACAAATGATTAAACTTTAGCAACTTAAATGTACCAAAATTGTACTTAAATTCATATTCTATTAAATTTTGTTAAGCAATTTACAAAATTTTACTTAAATCTTGTTCAAAAAATCATATAAATTTGTATATACTACAGGTATACCTATATGTGTGTGTGTGCGAGTGTGTTTGTGTAATTGAAATTCCACATTTGGATTTATCTTTAAATGAAGCACAAAAAAAAAAAGTTGATTAAGTTTAACTTCATACAAAAATGGCGTCTGCCTTAAAGCTACTAACGAAAAAAAAAAAATATATGTTTATATATACAAACGTGGTATGGTTGAAGAAGCAGAAGAAGAAGCAGAAGATGGTGTATGTACAAAAATACTTTCCTTGTATGTATGAAATTTATAAACTTAAGCTAGAAGAGGCGCTGGAGGAAATTTCTTGGAAAAACCCCTCTCTTTACTTAGACAAAAAAAAAATAAACTAAATTGTTCACTGCTTGGGTGGGTGTGTGTGTGGCCCATCTTCAGCACTCGGTGGCATAGTAAAACACCTCCACCTCACTAACCACACCCCTGCTACTGCTACTACTACTACTACTCTGACCCTGGTCTGTCAGGACATCACGTGTGGCGCGCGCATGCGCCAACACCTATAGTCAAACCTTCGAGGCATGCGGCTGGGACTGCGCATTGCTGCCATACTGCGACGACGTCACCGCTGATGAGGACGCAGTCTGCTTGTGCACTGTCTGATAGGTGGGCTGCTGCTGCTGCTGCTGCTGCTCTCTGATGGTCACCTGGGTCACAAAGGGGCCACGACTGCGCGCACTGCTATTGAGACTGGCCGGGGAATAGCCATTCAGTGCAGCTGCCTTCCAGTGCGGCACATTGATGGGCGATGAGTTGGAGGAGCTGTGCTTTATGCTACCCACACGCTCGTACTCATAGTAGCTGCTCAAAGGACGCAATCCATTTGCCTGGGAGTGGGAGTGAGACTGGGGCTGAGCTGATGACTGCTGCTGCTGCTGCTGCTGGGAGGAGTGGGAGGCGGATGAGTGCAGACTTATGTCCTGGGAGCGGGCACTCCGCTGCGAATGGTAATGCTGATGGCGGCGACTGTGTGAAAAAGCAGAGAGAAAGAAGCTTTTGAGCATGGAGCAAATGGCAATTTACAGATGTCATGGATTAGTATGTATGTGCGTGTGTGTGTGTGTGTGTGTGTGTGTACCTTTCAGCTTCCACCTTAATGCGCTGTCTGTACACCTGCTGGCGCATACATTCCAGCGTTGATTCCGAGAGCGTCTCTTGCATGGATATGGCTTCACTGTGTATGTTGTTTGTTATACCCCAAAATAACCAAGCAACCGTGTGGAGAGAGTTATGTGAGTGAGTAATAGATACATATATAGGCACACAAATTAGACAGAGAGAGAGAGTGAGTGAGTGAGAGAGAAATGAATGAGTTTTATTTTATAATACAGCCAAATCCACAGAACTTACACAGATCCTGGCTTGGGCAGGGATCTTGAAAACTATTGTACTACACTGCAGTTCACTTGAATAGGTTCAGCTTGCTTCCATTATTATACTCTGTACCCCCCAAAGGTATTGTGCAAAAGTATGTAACAGGGAAAAGGCATCATTTCCAACCCTATAAAGTATATATATTCTTGATCAGCATCAACTGCCGAGTCGATATAGCCATGTCCGTCTGTCCGTTTGTATGAACGAAGAGATCTCAGAGATGGTAAGTGATAGAGGTTTGACATGTATGGGATAAAAACTCAATATACTTGCAGGCAGATCAAGTTTATTTTCAATATTTGAGCCGCCCCCCACAGTGGTCGATTGTGCCAATCTGGCAGCCAATAATTAATAACATACAAAATAAATAAGTATAAGTATAACTGCTAAGTACCTGGGCGTCGTACTGGACAGAAAACTACTCTGGCACGACAACATTTCTGAGCGAGTAAGGAAGGCATCCATTGCTCTCTTTTCATGTAAGCAGGCGATAGGCCGTAAATGGGGAAACAAGGTACAGAGAAGTGCTGAAATATGTATGAGTGGCGCCCTCCGAACCATCCCAACGGAAGCACTAAACACCATATTTCATCTTCATCCCCTAGACTTGATGTCTAAACAGTTGGCGGGCATTGCAGCCTTGAGATTAAGAGAGTCTGAAGCCTGGAACGCGGGTACCTCAGGACACTCAACTATACTAACTAGTCAAAATGCGGTTCCCGCCATTGCAGACTATTGTATACCCACTGCGTCATTCCAGAAATTGTATGACATCAATATCCCTAGGGATAATTTGCCCCACAGTAGAGCAAATGCCATCAATATCTACACGGATGGATCTAAGCTCGATGACAAAGTAGAAGGGGGAGTTTTCTCCACCGACTCCACCGTCTCCCTGATCATTGCAGTGTGTACCAAGCAGAATTGGTGGCCATCCAGGAGGCCGCCAAATACCTTAGCACACGTATGATCGAAGAAGGGAACATATACCATATACTCAGATAGTCGAGCCGCTCTAAGGGCTCTTGACTCCTACACCAATAACGCCAAGATGCTCACGGAATGCCGTAGATCCTTAAATGCGATCGCTCAGCATTTCCGTATCCACCTCATCTGGGTACCTGGACACCGCGACATTGAGGGTAACGAGTCAGCCGACAAACTGGCAAGACAGGGTACTACCATTCAGCTCCTCCCGGAGAAGAGCGTGATAGGGGATGCCCTTAGCCTCATACAAGCTAATCACAAGGAATGAAACCTGGCGCCTGGCTACGGAATGAAGGAATAACCTTCCGGTTTGCGCTGTAGCTAGGGTCACGTGGCCCTCGTTTAACCTGATGCGAACCAATAGTCTTTTGCACCAAAGTAGGGAAAACATCTCACTTCTGTCTTCAAAGTTTTAAAGTTATGTTCCAACATAGCGAGACCTAGAGCCGGCAAAAAATTTGAAGGTTTTAATTAACATAAAGGTCGTTAAAACATACATGCATGTATAAAACGCTAGGCACGGCGTTGTTGTTGAAACTAAAAATAGTTTCGTTTATAGCAACAAAAACCCCTGTTTGAATGCAATTCTGCACTCAGACTTATTGGTCACTGTGTTAGCAGTGGGGAGGAAATCTCTCTCACTAACATTGTAAGACCATTGGGGGACACACACACGTACAGAGGCCACAGACAGCGCGGCTCTGGCTCGTTGTGTCTGGTTTTTGCTGTTGAATCGCATTGGAGTTCCCAAGCGATTATGGCATCTCAGGCATGAGAAGGGAGTTGTTTTCTGATTGTGGTACCAGGTGAAGACCGCTGCAAAAGGAGACTCAGCTCTTAGTAAAAGGAGACTCAAAACTCTTGGCCACCCCTTTCTACTCAATCTCTCGGAAGTGGCCGAGATAGAGATTTCGTCTCTACTGAAATTCTTAACGTTGTCACAATGGTTCAGTCGGGAGGAACCGCCCCTGGCCTAAATAGGGAATTATATGGTATCGCAATGCGCATATCTTGGCCTAAGTGTAGGGACAGTCTTACTGTCCCTAGCCATCTCAACCTAACCTTACCTAACCTTGTATTATGTATAACGTGACTTATTTCACAGAAGAGGGCCAAGAGTGGACAACCACCCATGCACTATTTCAAGCTTCCTAAGACTAAAACACCTGTAAATGTCACTTAATGTCACTCACCCTACGAAGGTTTTACTGCGGCTGTTCATAAGTGAACGTGTCATCAGCAAACCCGTCGTTTTCAAGGCAGGATTAGCTGTTAATACGACGATGTACAAAGACCATTGCCTTCCAGTGCTTAAACAATTTATTGAAAAGCATCATGCGAATGACAAACGGTCTTTTGGTCTGATGCCAAAAAAAAACACTGGAGGCACTTGATGTATTAAATATACAATATGTACCCAAGTTTCAAAACCCCCCCAATGTAAAGACTTGCATCTGAATTGGCTACAAACAGGCTCAGAAGATGCCTTAACCGACGACATCCATTAGACCTCTGGGTCCCTCGGGCCGCCTCATCAACTTGGCATAAGTGTCCCCTTGGGACTATTCCCTACTAATATTTGCACGCTGCTGGTTTCCCTAGCAAGATGACAGATTACTCCCAGGACCTGTGCTGCGTGTTAAGTTGTTATCCCAGGCGTTTGTCGTGCTGTCTAAGCCCCGTATAGTATTAGTAATTCTTGTTAACTATTTGTAAATAGATTAAGTTCGATGTATCAAGTATTCTCCTAGCTATCATTATTACAAAATCACAAAAGACACCCAAAAACTCTCAATGAACCCATTCAAGTGACTTACACTATAGATTTCTGAACAATTTAAAGTGTAAACAAAATCTGCCACCATTCAAAGCACCACCATTTAGCCAGAGTTGAATTAGTAGATGCGTATTTGATGGGTAGGGTATGTGGGCCAATGGGTTCCCTACCTTATCTGCTGCTGATGCTGCTGCTGCTGTTGCTGTTGCAGTTGCTGTTGATGCTGATGCAAATCCTCATAGTTGGAATAATGCTGATAGCGATGATTGAATATATCATTCTGATGGATGCCACCATTTGGGGGTCCCACACCATTTGGTGCCGGCAATGGTGGTGGTGGCTGATAGGCAGGCGGCTTGCCACCATTCCTTTCCAATGCAGCCAAAGCAGCTGTGGGTATTTGGGTACTAGGCAATGTTGGTGATGAGACCACCATTGTGGTGGTTTGCAGATCAACTGGCACCACAGCATCCTTGCGATTCTTGCCAAAGCGAAACATGTGACCAATGCCACGCAAAATACTGGGTTTCTTGGCACGCGACTTGTGACCATGTTTGCCATCATTCAGGGAGCTCTGAAAGGGTCCATTGCGTTGCGAGGCAAAGCCGCCCTCATGATCGCCTTCCTCCAGCAGCCAGGTTTTGCGGGGTTCTGCAAGGGCAAATATATAACAAATTGGGAAAGAAAGTTTGAAAGCTTCACTTACTATTCGCATCCGGTTCACTGACCACCGCCGCTCTTAAGCTATCCTCACGTCCCCGGCCACGCGGTGCTCGTAGAGCTTGATGTCCTCTCGGCTCATCGGACATTTGCAGCTCCTGCACCATGGTCTGCAGTGACTCCAATGATGACGATTTCTTTAGACCCAATGAGGGTCCCAAATCGCCCAACTGATCTCGGGCCTCTGCCTCGGCGGCTAGCATTTGTTGTTGCTCTCTTTGCTCTATGCTGGATGCGGTTTTGGCATGCTTATAGCCAGCCATCTGGGCATTGGCATTGGCTATGCGTGCCGTCAGTGACTCAATGGAGCCACCGTAGACAGCCGATTTGGTCAGCTGTATGCGTCGCTCTCGTTCACGCTCCTCCCGCAATTTCTTGTTGCGCTGATAGGTGCCCGTCTCGCGAGCATCCAAGGCGGCATGATGCTTCTCCGAGATGCTGCGCCGACCCAAGGCATCGCGCGAGAAGTGCTCCACACCGGAATTGTTGGTCTCCAGGCTCAGCTGGGACGAGTAGGTGGCATCAAATTGCACTGGAGTGGCATTTGGTTGCGTTGAGGAGTTGGTGGCAGTGACACTGCTCGGGTTGCAGTACTGGCCATCGTGTGGACGAGCCGGCAGAGTGCTAAGAGGGAAGGGATTTAGTTAGGAGGGAGTATTTTGGTGTGGCTAAGTAAAAGACTTACGGCGACATGGGTTCGGCATCATCTTCGATAAGCAGCGCCGTATTGCCATGCCCATTCATCAATTGCAGTTGAGCCGGTGACCAATTGTCATTGGTGGCCATGTAATAGGATTCATTGCGCAATGTGGCGCAAGGTGGTGGCGGCAGGCGACGCTGCTGCTGTGACGACGGCTGCTGCGTTGGAGGCTGAGCAGTGTGATTAATGGAGCAAATGCCACCGGTTAGACGATCCAAAACGGGATTGCTCCATCTAAACAAAAGGAATGTGATTAAGCGTATGAGGAATGATTCCACATTTACCAACCCACCTGTTCATGTCGCTGCCAGCGCTGCTGTTACCTCCTCCTCTCTCACCGCCTGCATAGCCATTGCAGCGCGGTTCACGCTTCTCGGGACTCAAATAGATGACAGTGGCACCCGAATTATCGCTGGTATTGGAGCTGCTGTTGTTGTTGTTGTTGTTAGTGTTGCCTCCTCCGCTGCTGCTGCTATGGCTATGATTGAGCTGCTGCTCCAGTATATCACCAGAGCTGACCGAGCGTAGGATTTTTCTACCCACCAGCAGCGTTATGGTACCCGGATGTTTACCCGGATTGTTGACCATGGCACGACGCAGCGTCTCCATGGCCTCGGCATTGTTCTGGCCACGCAGCGACACTCCATTGACACTCAACAGCTGATCGTTCATGCGTAGACGTCCATCGCGAGAGGCAGCTCCACCATGTATGACATTCTTCACAAATATGCCCAAATCTCCATCATGCTTCATCATTTGGCCATTGCTTAGACCGCTCGAGGCAGATGTATTGAGATTGGAGCAGGTTTTGCCCTTAACACTGACCCCCAGGCCCGCCTTTTCCGTATCATGCACGGGTATGTGCAGGGTAAGCTCCTCGCGGGATTGCCAGCTGTTGCTGCTGGGCGGCAGGCTGTCCTGTGGTGGGGCAAAAAAGACAAGGAAACGATTAGTAGAGGAGCCTCCCATTGTGGCTTGTGGCAACTTACATTGGAGGCGGCAGACTCGCTGCCTGCATCAATAAAATGCTGAGATTCATTGAGCTGTGGCTGAAACAGTGAACGGGCTGAGCTGGATTTTTGCACTGGGATGTGGGGAGCTGGAGCAGGCGGCTGTACGGGCTGTACGGGCTTAGCGGCTGGCTCCACAATTGCCTGAAAAATGTTAGAGATTCCTTGTTAGAAAAACTAAAGCAAACCACAAAAGCTTCAACTCACCCGCTCGGTTGGTTCCTGCTGTCTGGAGACCACTATGCGCACCGTAGCTCCCGCCGGCATGCCTCTCAATATGGCCACCACATCGGTTTGGGTTTTGCCCGTCATCGGTGTACCGTCCACCTCGAGCAAACGATCACCAGGCTTTAGCCGGCCATCCTCTATGGCTGCTCCAAGTGGCAGTATATTCTTAATATAGATGGGACAATGTCCGCCGGCTGGGTTATCCCTGGTGGTTACCGAGAAACCCAAACCATTGGGTCCTTTCTTAAGCAGAATTTCGATTTTTCTGCCCAATTTTCGTGTGTTGGCCACCTGCAGGGATGTGCCCACTGGAGCTGCATGTGGTTTACGCCGTTGCGAAAGATTGCTCACCGCCTCAACCATCTCGGATATAAGGGCACGACGCGTGGGCGAAACAGTGGCCACCACCTCAACCATTTCGGCCACTTTGGAGTCGCGACGCTGCTGCCGACCACGGAGCACTCGTACCCGCAACTCGGAGCTTTCGAGGGCGCGACGCAGCTGCTCTTGCACTTGGGTTTCACTTAGACCAACCAGCTTAATGCCATTGATCTCCAGTATGCGATCGTCACGCCTTAGGCGACCCTGTTCCGCTCGACTGCCGGGCTCAACATGTTGCACCAACAGACCGCCGCCATGTTCCTTGTCCGGCAGAGCGGTCAAGCCCAGGGGACTGCCATACTCGTTGATAATCAACAGCATTTCGCCATCCTTCTCGCGTATGGACTCATAGGCCTGACCCAAGGGCTCTCTACGCGTACTATCTCGCGGTAGGGATTTGCTGGAATAGGCGGCGGCGGCGGATGAGGAGGAGGAGGATTGAGCTGGCTGTTGTTGATGTTGCTGTTGCAGCTTTTCGGCTGCCTCCATCCATTTGTAGCCGTGTCCATCGCCCAGAAATTGCATGGACAAACGTCCCGAACGGGCAAAGGGCTGATGCTGATTGCTGGACGGTGCCGACTGCTGCTGCTGCTGCTGCTCTTTCAACAACTGCTGCTGATGCAGCTGCTCCTTGCCCGCCTCATCTTCCTCCTCCCATTGTGGTGACAGCTGCCCTCCTATTCCCACTGCTCCGCCAGCCATCGCTTTTTCCATTAACAAACGTTCGGGTGAATCTCCACCACCTCCTGCATAATGCGGCGCTGCTGCCGACCAACGCTTGTTGCTGCCCTCCGCCTTGAGTGAGGCCAACAAATTGGGATCACTGCTGCGTCGCACCATTAGACCCACTCCTAGGCCAGCCATGGGACCGGATGTGGTACTTGTGACTTCAATATGCGGCGTTGACAAATTTCGTGTGGGTGCCTCTGTATTGGTGGGATCACGAAAGATATCCGGAGAGCCTGTACCCACTGAGGAACTGCCCGAGGCACCATCACCGCCGCCCTGCGGCACACCAGGATCCGGGCCAGGATCATCAAAATGAGCTAAAATTTGTTCACGATCATCGGCCACATCGCGTACACAATCATCGGGATCGAGTATACCCGATTGGGTTTGTAAATGGGTCACAGTTACCCAGGAATCGGGCTGGAAATGGAAAAGAAGAGGGAAATTAGTAGGATCATTCAAATGGCCACATAATTCGCTTGTCACTCCCATGTGACAATGATGTTGAGTCAACTTAACCTAAACTGTGCGCCATATAAGCAAGACCCATAACCAACAACGACCTCCAACGACCCAAATTGCACTATGTGTGATGTGTGATGTGTGTTGTGTTTGTTTCGCTCTTGCCTTAGCTTTGGCATTCCACAAACAACAACCAAATGCCAAATGCCGAAAACTGCTGGACAGCAACAACAACAACAACAACAACAATTGCATCATGGAAACCAGTCAAAAGCGTTGGAGGCAGCCACCACCAGCAACAGCAGCGGCAATCAGTCGAGCGTGTGTGTGCTCCCTGCTCTGAACTGTAGAACTGGAACGTCAACTTTTGGTTTTGATTTTGTGAGAAGCGGGTGGGTGGAGTGGAGTGGAGGGAAGGTTGTTTAGTTTTGGGGGGGATTTGTGGGTCAAAAAGCATTGTGCTGGTTGCATTTCCAACTCTCGATTGCATTGCATTGCAATTTTTTTTTTTTCGAATTTTGTGCACAGTGGGCGGAAGAGGGTAAAGATGAGTCCAAGTTGGACTCAGTTTTAATACTTCCGAAATCACAATTGATTCGGTAAAAGGATTTCACAAACTAAACTAACGAATACAATGTTTCCGGTCTAATTAGATCTAATCAGACCCGTTTTTGAACCGAATCGAACTGAATCTATAAAGCAAGCCTATTCCACGCATTTGTTTTTGCTTTGCGCAAAGGAATAGCCCGCGCGCATACGATTCACGCGGCCATAAGATTATAAAAAGCAAAAAAAAAACAATTTCATATACGTGCTCTCCTCTCTTTCTTTCCGAGCTAAGGTTTTGTTGTTGGCACGTGCAGACCTACATCCATTTCATTTCTTTAGTATTTTTAACCGTACAACTAATCCCAAAACAAATTTCATTTTTAATTTCTATGGCAATAAGGCATAACAGCATAATTCGAATTATGTAAAATTTGAGATTTTAATACCAACGGCTTCCTCGGTTTTAATTTTATGTTGTATCCAAACTTCACACTAATGGGATGATTGGTTACAAAGATAAAACGGTTAGACTAAACAACATAAATCTTGAGAAGTCTGAATAAGTAAAACAACAACTTGATTTTATCAAAAAGACTTATACCAGTATTACTTGAAGAAATAACTCTTCCAATCAGTAAAAAATTTCCACTTTACGACCAAACACTTTTTTCACATACTCATTAAGGGTTACATTAAGCTACATAGCAGCCATCGGGGATATACTGAGAATTTACTCTGTTACTTGTTAGTGCTTTGTAGAAGCTGTGAAATTGTCCCTTAAAGGTAATAATTGCTTCACACTCTAAGATCAGTAACTTCTGTAAATTTCAAAGTATTTAACAGACCGCACATAATGGGGATCGGTACTCGTACACAGCTCCTTGCAAAGCATTATTTTTGAAACTGAATCAAATTCGAGTTTGTACCAATTTGCCGAACCAGCTCCAAGTAAAACTCACGCACCGTTTCCTTTACCTTTAAAACGGTAGAATTCCCTATACACTTGATATCCATATGTTGTTAGTCCAAGCAACTAAGTTCCAAATTATATTATATCTATGAGTGTGTACCAAAGGTTTTCAGAATTACACTAAACAACAAGGTTCAGCATATTGAAGAGTAGGGTGGTGATTAGAATCAGATTTATATATAAGGTTGTCAAAAAAGTCTTGCGGTATTTTTATTGAATTTTCAATTGTTCATAAAATTGGTTATAATAATGCGATTTAAGTCAAATATGCGCCGTTTTGTTCGATGACGAGTTCCCAACGAGATGCCAACTTACGACTTACGACCCACTTTTCATCGCCAGTCACCATCCGCTTCAAAAACGGGTCGATTTTGTTGCGATTCAGAAGCGATTCGCATGCATCCATACGGGCAAAAATGTTTTTTTGCGTCAAGTCGTGTGGCACCCATACATCGAGCTTCTTTTTGAATCCAAGCTTCTTCAAATGGTTTATAACGGTTTGATGACTCATGCCCAGCTCTTGGCCGATGCTACGGCTGCTACTATGCCGGTCTCTTTCGATCAATTCAGCGATTTTATCGCAATTTTCGACGACAGGCCTTCCGGACCGTGGCGCATCTTCGATCACCTCTGCACCAGAACGAAAACGTTGAAACCATCGTTGTGCGGTGGAAATGGAAACTGTATCGGGTCCATAAACTGCACAAATTTTATTGGCAGCATGAGATGCATTTTTGCCTTTATCGTAGTAGTACTGTAAAATATGCCGTATTTTCTCTTTATTTTGCTCCATGTTTGCGACGCTATAACTCACGAACGACTAAAAACCAACAACAATAAATCAAACACGTGTTAGCGCGTGAAAAGAGCTTTCCAAAAAGCTCTAGCGTGAACCGATGCGACGAATACAACTAGAACTACGCGCTTGCAAAGACAAGCTTGCGGAAATACCGCAAGACTTTTTTGACAACCTTATATAATATGTATATATATAATTTTCGTTTGCTGAACACAGAATCTGTTTTCGAAAATGGTCCATCACGTCTAGATTTTAGGTAATTTGGTCTTAAAAATGCTGGAATCCACATTATGAACCTTTTTAGGATCGTTTTGTGAAGGAGATATACTTTAGTTTTGACTCTATGATAATATGGTATAGCACTATTTGTACGGATTAAAAAAATTATCCCACACAATTCTACGATTTTCTTAAAGGAAGATATACCATTTTGCATATATGTTTTGTAGTTTTTGGTCCATACGCGATTGGTATTAGTTAAAATACGATATATCTTTTCTTTTGCAAAAGTTGACCTTTTTTGTGAACCCATAGACTAGAATATCTAGAATTAAAAATTGCTCAGTCGACTCCGTTTCTGTCAGAATTTAGTCAGCTGTCAATCAATTTCTTAAGATCTTTTCTAGTTTTCTCAATATTATGACCGAAAAACTATTTTATAGATACAAAAAAATGCTTTTTAGAAATCCAATCTGTACTGAGATTTCGGAAAGAAAGAAAAACATAAGTATACTCTCAAAAGGGAAAAGCAAAGCAAATTTGGAAGATCATTTTAACAAGAACCGCCCTGATGAGTCCTTTTTAAGCTCTTTTGAAGATTAAAGAGGTTCAAATCATGTCCGATGTAAAGAAGACTCTGAAGCGATTTATTGAAATACGACTAGAAAAAGACTCGCAAATGATTGGAAATTTGACTCGAAATGGAGTCAAAACTGATGAAAAAAACGGGGGCTATAAACGACTCTTTAAGAAGATTCTCGGCTTGGGCACCAAATTCTCCTGACAAAAGTATCATTTATGACTATTTTAATCAGACAGAGGACTCAAAATGTGATTAAAAATTTCATAAAATGCTGGCTGGGTATGTACGTAGAAGGTGAGACTTCCAAAATTCAAAGACCGGGCACTTTTGAAAGAATTTTTGAACACCTGTGAATGATAACAATAGGAAATGTGGTCCACTCGACTTAACGACTCCTAAACATAGCTTGGTAATCTGGACGCGCTCCCCTGATCAAACATAATTCTAAATTTTGACCGAATGTTGAGGCAAATCGATACCCAGAGCGAACCAAAACTTTGGGTTCGATTAGTACAGGAACCGGTTCGCGAACCGAACCTTAGACTTTGCCACGGGTTCGAATCTCCGGACCGAACCTTCACCAAAATTTTACAAGTTTGCAGCCTTGGTTGTGAAGCCTCTCAACACGATTTTGTTTGCAAACAAGCGGTGGTCCTTTTAACAAGACTCAAACGACTCAAACATGGCTAAAAAAAAACAATGTACCGAACTTCATTTCTACTGATGATTGGCCTGTTGGTAGCCCAGACCTGAATCCATTGGACTACAAAATGTGGTCCGTTCTTGAGGCTATGGTTTGTTTTACTCGACACCCAATTATTGAGTCTTTGAAGCGCGCCCTTGTTCGAGCAGTGGACAATTTCTCAATGCATGAGGTGCGCACTGTGATCGATGAGTGGCCAGCGAGACTTCGGCGTTGCTGAAAGGCACAAGGTGGACATTTCGAATAAGTTATTTTTCGATTTGTAGCCATTGATTTCATTTCATTTTATGACCAAAAAACCGTGTACTGAAACAATTGCGAGTACTAGATATAACTTCGTGAGCTTTATGTCATGTCACTGACAACTCTGTTGATTGTCGATGTACACAATAACACGCGCCGGCCCTCTAATCAGCTGTCGCGACAATACAAACGGTTTCGATAACAAGATCGGAAAGTTAAAACTAAACCAAATCGATTGAAAATGCGAACGTTTTGAAAACGTTCGATATTGCTTCGACAAAAAAATTCTATATTTTCGATTCAATAAATATCGGGGGTTCTCCGGATACCGGTTCTAGAATATTTAAAATTTCGCTACTGGCTCAGGGATGTTAATATCTATTCTTAAAATATCAATAGAATTTCAAAATGACGATTCGGGTTTTCAAAAAGTTGAAATATCACCAATCTGATTTTGACTGACAAAACGGTTGACATCAGAATCTGAATCGAAGCGTAATCGGTAATCTTTCCATTCCAACTACCGTTTTTCAATCAAATTGAAAACATCCCATCAACATGCTTCTCTTTCGTTTCTAAAAATATCTAGTTGTAGCCAAACTTTACAATAGGATGGATATAGGTAAGTAGTTTTTTTTTGCTTTTTTTTGTTGACTCAAACTCAATTTCGTTCCATGGTATGTGAATATCGTTTGCCTTTAGATTTAGTCATATTTTTTATGGTCATTTGTCAATGGAAATTAGGCGGCAACCACGAACGATCCATCATACAGAATATACTATATACATACACATACATGAAATATATATGGGTGGGTGGATATAAACTATTGGAATTTCATACCTTTACGCCGCACTCAAAACTCGTTGGCGATGGCGGACGTTTGGGCAGTGTCAGGGAATAGGATTTGTGGAGATTGCCATGCGGTATCCCTTCATGTTTGGCAGCCACCTTGTAGGTGTGCCGCCAGCCAAATAGTCCGCTCAGTTTATTGGCCAAAGCTGGACACTTGGGTGGAACATCGAACATGTCTGGTTTGTTTTTTTTTTTTTTTTTGGTTTTCTGTGGTTACTCTTTGGTTTAGGGTTTCAAGCACTCTTTCAAGCGCTTTTATATTGATGATGATGATGATGATGTTGCTGATTATTGGTTATTTATTTATTTGTTAAGTTTGCACTTGTTTATTTACACTTGGACAAAAGTCACAGAATTTTGCATTTGTTTATACATTTTGTTGAGGAGCAGCATGGCACACCGACAATCAACCTAAAGTTTAGCCATGAATCACAATTAGTCAGTGGTTTTTTTAGCTGTTGTTGCGTTTCCGTTGTCGTCGTTATAACCCCTTATCGATGATGCAAGAGCTCTTCAAAGTCAGCGTCAGTTCTTATCAATTTGCTTATCAATGCAGAGCATTTCTTTTACCTGACTTATGGAAGAAATATTTCTTTGTCTTTGAAGTGGGCAAGGTGAAAGGAAAAGTTATCAATTCAATTCTTGGTTATATGTTTTGAGTATGCTTCAGCTCATTTCCCAGATGTTCATTATCATCTTTTGTTTTAATTTATTGGTATAAACTACATGGGGGGGGGGGGGGAGTAGGTATAATGTAACTTGCATTCGTGTCTAGGCAGTTGCTTTTACAGTTTTTTTTTCTCAAAAATATGCGAAATATAAATCAACTGACATACAGACAGGGGGGCAGCTACACAACTACACTGAGAGATGAATGTGGAGACTTTAATACTCAAATCAAGAGATTTTAGGCATGGAGACTGAATTCCGCCAACTTATCTCAGAAGAAAAGAATTATTTGGCTATTTGTGGCGGAACTATGTCGTTTATGTCGGCGGAATTATGTCTTTGACAAGAGATTTAGTCATGGCAACTGTATTCCGTTGACTTATCTCAGAACAAAAGAATTATGTGGCGGAACTATGTCGTTAGTGTCGGCGGAATTGTGTCGTTGTTAAGAGATTTAGGCATGGCAGCTGTATTCCGTTGACTTATCTCAGAACAAAAGAATGAAGTGACTATTTGTGGCGGAACTAAGTCGTTTATGTCAGCGGAATTAAGTAGTTGTCAAGAGATTTAGCCATGGATATTGTATTCCGCTGATTTTTTTCAGAACAAAAGAATTAAGTGACTATTTGTTGCGGAACTATGTCGTTTATGTCGGCGGAATAATGTCGTTGTCCAGAGATTTAGTCATGGCAACTGTATTTCGTCGACTTATCACAGAACAAAAGAATTATGTGACTTTTTGTGGCGGAACTAAGTCGTTTATGTCGGCGGAATTATGTCGTTGTCCAGAGATTTAGTCATGGCAACTGTATTCCGTCGACTTATCTCAAAATAAATGAATTAAGTGACTATTTGTGGCGGAACTATGTCGTTTATGTCGGCGGAATTATGTCGTTGTCAAGAGATTTAGTCATGGCAACTGTATTCCGCTGACTTTTTTCAAAACAAAAGAATTAAGTGACTATTTGTGGCGGAACTATGTCGTTTATGTCGGCGGAATTATGTCGTTGTCAAGAGATTTAGGCATGGAGACTGTATTCCGTCGACTTATCTCAGAACAAAACAACTAAGTGGCTTTTTATGGCGGAATTATGTCTTTTCTGTAGGCGAAATTATGTCGCTGCCCCTCAAAAGTATCTTACGTATGAAAATTCCGTATTCCAGGACTTTTAAACGCTTCAAGCTTCAACAAATTGAGCACAATTATCTTCACGAAACCCTTAACAATTCAAGAACGCATAAATTTTGTACTCTTTTTGTTGAGTGTACATTAACTGAGCAGCAGAGCACCCACTTGAGCTCATTTCCAACTCAGTTTTGATTATGCACTTGAGTGACGACGCCTGCCGTGAGAGAACTACACACACACACACACACAGACACACAACACCTGACTGACTGACGCACCAACACAATGGACACCCATTTCGAAGCGCCATCAACGCGCTGAAGCATGACAACAACAACAGCCACCTTAGAGCTGAGTCTGGGAGCCAAAAAGCGAGTGCGATTTATATATTTGCTTACTAGAAATTTTAGACGTTCGCGCAACAATAATTACTAAACAAAACAAAACAGAACCGTGTCAATTAAATAGAAAATATATGCAAGTGTGTTGTACCAAAAATTCGCGTAAACAACTTTCTGTTTGGGCCAGAACTGAGTCTTTGGCATCATTCATTGATTCATTCATTCATTCATTCAGTTGGTGTTTGAAGGTCACTCCACTCCACCCCACAACCAACCAGTCAACCATTCATTAACATTTGCATTCAAGTGTGACAGAAAGAAAAACAACAACCAGAGGCATTCATTCACATATTCACTTGATTGAACCTGCTGTCGATTGATGTTACACATCCAACCAGAGTTCAAGTGCAAAGCATCATTCATTCGATTTTGAATAGTGAATAGCCTGGCCCAATTTGCACCTAAACCGAAGAACAAAAAGTAAACCAAATGCGAAAACAAACATTTTGAAATTGTCAGAATTTTCTGTAATTGAGTCAAAGTCATAGAAACTAAGCACACGTCTTAAGCAGCAGCAGCAATTGATACTAAGTAAACGATTTTTTTCTACCATGACCAATTAATTGGATTACGTGAAGCAGGTAAAAAATATGTTCATGAGTAAACGACTTTTCATTCTCTCTTTAAGGCATCTACGAACTTGCAAGAAGAAACGAAAAGTTTACATACAAAAATTGAGTGAAAAAGATGCAAAAGTAACAATTTCGCCACATTTGGCATTTTACATGTTTGCAGCTCAAAATGAATGTTACGCTTAACAGCACATTTGTGGAGTCTATGTAAATAAGCTGTGGCTCTTTTTTTCACTGACGACCTTCTGGTACTTTCAAACCATCAGGGATCAACTGAACTTCATTAGGCAGAAGTTTAATTACAGTTACATTTCCTTGAATTGCTTAGTAAATATATATCAGCAATACAATAAAAAAGTGTGTGTAGTCAAAGTCAATAGAAAGCTATCAATTGACTATCATATACAAACAGTTGAAGGGAAGTTTGTGTAAAACAAAACACTGCTGCTTGGGTAATGTAACCCACAATAATAACAAGAACTTTAAAATTTCATCTGAATTTGTTGTTAAGTCTGTTAACACTAGACTTATGTTCCAAGTTGACGACATATATGACAAAGTAAGTAAGCTCAATTACTGTTCACACTTAAACATGATATTCAACTCCACCCACACGTAGTGTAAATCTCACATTTAAATATTTAGCCTATAACATAAACACATGTCACCTTTTGTAATAGCATTAAATATTAATAGCGGCAGTGACAAGGATTAGCCCAGCAGACACACCACTTGAAAAGGATCAACCATGGGAAACACTTGAAAAGGTCATCCGGTTCCCACCACTTAATATGCATCGTGTGAGGCAATGTGTATTCCACACACGAATGCATTTTTATATTTATACACACGCAACTATCTTACAAATGCTGCTTTAGATAAGTTTAGAAGTTAAGGGATGATAAATTCTTAATAAAAGGCAGCTCGCTCACACTGAGCGGGTCAGTACAAATGAAATCTTACAACTAAAAGTGTCAAAGTCTATACAATTACTGACTTTAGTAGGCGGTTAAGCTCTGTAAATGTAAGGCAGGGGGGAACAAATTGTTGACAACGGGCAGAGAGCTTCCAAAGCATCCCAGGACCAGACAGAGAAGAGAGACTTTGACAGCTCGTTGGCTTACATATGCATCAACTTCTCTGCTGCCTTTGCCGACACCAAAGGTCAGTTAAAATTCTACTTCTCCCACAAATGGGTAGAGAGTATGATAAATTGAGAAAGATTTTCAACTACTAATCATTTTCTATCCATTAACTCTTCTTGCTTGATTGATTCAACTCTTTTTTTAGACTAAGCCAAAGCAAATACAAAATGCTCCATTCACTTTTCAAAGCACATACAGAAAATATCAATTAGCAAATCCTTTTTTGGGGGGGAGGTAACAATAACGCTTCATGCATACAAACCACACATGATGATGATGATGAAGAAAGATGATGGTGGTTGGCTTCAATTTAAATTAATTTTGAAAAGAAGAAAAAAAAAAAAGTGTACTCATAAATATTAGCATAAAATGCCAACATATAAACATTTGTGATATGACCACGCCTCCCCCACCTAGGAGGAGACATGCAAGCCTCCTTGCGACATGGTTGGTTGATTGTACTCGCGCCCATAATTTGCAATCAGCCTTTTTCAACTAACTACCCACGAGATGCCGCGAGGTTGCAAACAACAAAACAGAAAAAAAAATATCTAAAAAGAAATCCATGCAAGAAATATGCAAGAGAAAAGAAAGGCCAAATTACATGTTGTCATTATGCATGGTATGCAAAAAAAAAAAAGGGAAGGAGACAACAAGCAGAGGCAAGGCAACAAATCCCATAATGAAGTGTAGCAAAAGGCACTGCATTGCACGAGAGGCGTTGATGGGCGTGTCAAATTTTTGATTTGAAGAAGAAAATTACTTTATCAGTTAGTTAAGGCAAATCATGATCAATTATGAATAAGTAGAAGAGTGGAAACCAAAATATGTACTTATTTGTTAAGAGGTGAGCATGAAAGACGACTCGCGTCTGTGTGAAAAACACGAGTGACTTCGTCTACCTGGACTGGATTAAACTGTCATAGATTGGCAACAACGCTAACTGGTCAAAAATTTCATTCTATTCAATAATGTGTTTAAATTTTAGGTCAATGTACAATACGATCTCATTGAGGCTAATAGAAAATTCACCAAAAATTCTCCAGGCACCATTTGATGCTCATCAAAAAAGTACTGTTTGGTACACTAAGCAAAAAGTAGAACGAACATCTTTTGAAAAAAATCTATTCGTTCTTGAATCATAGACTAAGATATCTAGACTGAACGATTCTCATTTACGCTCTTTGGATACATTTGGTCAGTTGTTCACTCTCACTTACGCTCTCTGGATACATTTGGGAATATGTCCGTCTCGCTCTAACCACTGTGTTTTCCTACTGGCAATGTAAAGTACAGGGTGGAATTTGAACTATTCATAATTTGACTTTAAAAACGTCAAATGTCATTCGGAAAGCGACTAATATTAAGTAAAAACTTTGACATTTACGAAATGGGAAGAAAGTTGGGAAATATTCAAAACATATTTCCAAAGTGGTGAGTCCTCGACTCAAACTGTGCGAAATTTGAAAAAAACATTTAACAAAAAAAATGTTCCGAAAACTCAATTTGTGGATCAATTCGTGAAGCGAGTTCGTGAAACTGGAATATTGGTGGATCAACCAACCCGTGTACGTACTCGTCTGGTGCGCTCGACCGAAAACATTGCTGCAGTTGCTGAAAATGTGCGTGAACAACTATCGATCTTCGAATCTTTAATGTGAATTTTGCATAAAGACCTTGCCATGAAGCCATACAAAGTTCAATTGGTGCAGCAGCTAAAGCCAATTGACCATTCGAATCGTTTACAGTACGCAAATTGGCCGGAAGATTGTTTTTCCGAAGATGGTAAGTTTTACCGAAAAATCATCTTTTCGTATGAAGCACATTTCCACCTCGGTGGTTAGGTTAATAAACAAAATTGTCGCATCTGAGGCACAGAAAATCCGCATATCATCGTCGAGAAGCCAATGCACCCACCACGTGTCACTGTTTGGTGCGGATTTTGGTCCATTTTTCTTTGAAAATGAAGAAGGAGCCACCGTGAACGTGAATGGTGAATGTTAAGTGATTGGTTCTTCGAGGAAATTGAAGCGGAAGACTTGGACGATATTTGGTTTCAACAAGACGGCACGCCACAATCCATCTTCTGCGCCCTATCTTTGAAAATCGAATAATCAGCAAATATGTAGATGTGAATTGGCCGCCGAAAAGCTGTGATCTGACAGCGTTAGACTATTATCTTTAGGGAGCGGGCAAGAACAAATGTTATGCCAACAATCCTGAAACAATTTATGAGTTGAAGAACGAGATTCGAGTTGCTATTGCTGACATACGTACCGAAACAATTGAAAATGTTCTCTCAAAATTTGGTGTATCGAATGGGCTACTGCCAAGTCAGCCGTGGTGGTCGTTTGACCGAAATGGTTTGTCATAAATAAATGACATGAACCAAACTTTCCAATAAATGTTTAACCTTTGAAAAATATCGAGCCGTTTTTTTTTTATAGCAAAATTAAATTCCAATTTATAAATGGACCACCCTGTACCTTTTTGGGCACTATCGCTTAGCACCATCAAAATTGAGAGGCAGCGTAAATTTGTTCTCTAATACTCGTTCTCCATGCTGGAATTTTCAAGAATTTCGCTATTGAAATCGAGCTAAATTTGTTCACTATTTTGTTTTTATATGCAAGGGGAGTGAGGAGAAGTATTGGAGTGAAGAGGGCAAGCAAACTTTGAGAGAATAGCGTTGAACACGTTATCAGTGTTACCTTTTTCATGGGAGAGGGGTCTGTGCAGAAACTACTGAGAGGAGAGTGCCATCGTTTATTGAGAGCAGAACGCTGTCGTTGTCAAATGTGTCAGATATTTTGTAAGTCTTTTATTTTGAGATTATTCGTACTTGGATCAAGTACTGAAACTCTTGAATCAAGAATGTCGGAATCAAAAATTCATTATTGGATCAAAAATTTGCATTCTAAACTTACTTCTGAGATCGAACATTCTTGATCCAAGTAAGAAATTCTCTTTTTCTTTCTCCGAGTGTAGAATAACAACAAAAGCGAGCACCATTACAAGACCTTATTAACGTTTTAAAATATTGGTCCTAGTTCTAATCGGTTCTCTTCGGTATACAATTCCGTCTTGACCTCCGGTTTGGTGAGGTTATAAATGCTTCGTCTTGCCGCAACATTGGCCATTAAAAAACCTTTTATGTTAAAGTTAGTTCACAAACTATAATTAGCTGCACTTTCTTATGCTACTAAACAAAAAAAAAAAAAACAGATCAAAGTAGAAAAAGAAAATCCCCAGCTAAAGTTGATGAGCCACACAAGAGAGCATACCTGCTGCTAATGGGTTGGGCTGGGTAAAGCTAGTTCGTTTCTTTCGTTTTCTTGATGGGTGTTAAAGGTTCCGACAAAATTTGTTGTTATAATTATAAAGAAGTAAAAGCCAAGTCATTCAATGTTTGGATTTTCTCTCTCTCTCTTGTGAAATGCCAGCGACCTCGAAGCGTCATTGTGTTCCAACAAATGACATTTCCACCCACTCCATTTCCACACGCAGCCGGCGGGAGCCACTTCATTTCACTCGAATCATAACGTTACATTGATTGATAATTAAAAAAAAAGATTGGGGGGGGGGGGGGAGGGAGGAAGCAGTAATTTGAGTTGATGCAGAGACATATAATATTAGAAAGCGTTGCAATTGACATTAATAGTCTTAAATGGCTTTGACTGCATTTTCACCTTTTTCCCCACACTTTGATAAAAAAAAAAAAAAAAATAATGTTAAAACTGGGCGCCATCTGTTCATGGCTGACTGATAAACTGGAGAATTCGAAAAAGAGAGGGAGAGAGAGAGAGTGGAGTGGGAGCTCTGTGTTTCCAGCTGCTTTTCAGTTATGATAAAAAAAAAATAGCACACATTTTTCAATATTTGCTAATTATTTGTGTAAATAATATCATATGCAAATTCCCCTGCTTCTCTCCTTCAACCATCAGATTGAGTTAAGGAAAACTTTTGGATTTATAAGAATAGCAAAACAAATTGCTATCAAAGCAGTCATCCATGCGGAGTCAGCTGAAAACGTATGAAGGCCACAGCAGAGAAGCCACATGAAGCCACTTCCCAGTCACTGAGCCAAACGCGCTCAAAGATGGACCCAGGAGTCGACTCTTGGACTGCTGGACTGCAGAAGAATCGTCTCAAGCAGCAGCAGTTGATTTTAAGTAATAGTTTCACTTCTACCAAGACCACCAACACACATTCACATTGATTCGGAGATAAACCCAAACCCATACTGCGCTTTGACAAAAATATCATTAATCTGCAAGATGCCACAGGCACACCAAAGCTAAACAAGCAAAGCATTATTTTAAGCTAAAGAGGGAAGCGGTAGATTCTCAATTGGAATCTGGAAAGCGTATCTATACCTTTATACATAAATCTCTTGGCTCAAGCCACAGTCAAGAACGCATATCCTAGAGATCTAAGATTTGACATAGACCTTGGTTTAGTTATGTAGGCGCAAAGAGGACAAAGTAAAGATACTTTACTCAAAATTAATGTCAACATAGGAAATCACGGTGGTTAGAGGGAGACGGACATAAACTTTGACTAAACACAACGAGAGCTTTAACATCGTGTTCAACGATTTTCAAAACAAAGAAGTTGATGTCATGGCAATATTTCTGCAAACAACACACACTTTTCCATAATCATTTCTGTTCTTCTTTTTCTTCTGTTTGTTTTCACTTGCTCAGTGACAGGACAAACTTTTTAAAAAAGACATTCCAGATATAATAACGAGAAGGCCAAGCTAACTTCGTCTGTGCCGAAGTTTTTATACCCTTGGTGTTTTTGAAATGTCAGAGTTTAAGAGCGCTTACATAAAAATCAAAAATTTTTGTAACTAAAACCCATTTTCCGACAGATAAACATCTGATTTCGACCAAATTTCGCGAATCTTTTTGAAAATATATCAAATTAACAATCGCCGAGTTTAAGAAAGATAAAATTTAAAAAAAAAAAAATTTACTAAGACTCATTTTCCGACCTATTGGTTCTATGACAGCCTTCAGATATAGTCATCCGATTTCGACCAAATTTTGCGAATTGTCGAACAACTTTTCCAAATGAGTTTAAAAGCTTTTAATATTAATAATCAACGACCTTAAGAACGAAATACTTAAAAACAAAAAAGTTTTTTTCACTAAGACCCATTTTCCGACCTATCGGTCCTATGACAGCCTTAAGATATAGTCATCCGATTTCGACCAACTTTTGCGAATCTATTGAAAAGCATATTAAATTAGTAATCAGTGAGTTAAAGGAGGCTAACATTAAAAACAAAAAAAATTTCTTACTAAGAACCATTTTCGACCGATTGGTTCTATGGCAACCATAAGATATAGTCACCCGATGTCGATCAACTTTTTCAAATTAGTTTGAAAGCGCTAATGTTAATAATCAACGACCTTAAGAACGAAATACTTAAAAACAAAAAAGTTTTTTTCACTAAGACCCATTTACGGACCGATCGGTCCTATGGCAGCTATAAGATAAAGTCATCCGATTTCGACCAAAATTTGCAAATCTGTTCGAAAGCATATAATATTAATAATGTACGAGTTTGAGGACGCTTACATTGAAAACAAAAAAGTTTTTCTCGGTAAGACCCATTTTTCGACCAATCGGTCCTATGGAAGCCTTAAGATATACTTATCCGATTTTGAACAAAATTTACAAATCGGTTTGAAAGCATATAATATTTATAACGGCCAAGTTTAAGGACGCTTACATTAAAAACAAAAAAGTTTTTCTCAGTAAGACTCATTTTCCGATCTTTCGGTCCTATGACAGCCTTAATATATAGTCATCCGATTTCGACCAAATTTTGCGAATCTATTGAAAAGCATATTAAATTAGTAATCAGTGAGTTAAAGGAGGCTAACATTAAAAACAAAAAAAAATTCTTACTAAGAACCATTTTCGACCGATTGGTTCTATGGCAACCATAAGATATTGTCACCCGATGTCGATCAACTTTTTTTAAATTAGTTTGAAAGCGCTTAATATTAAGAATCACCGACTTTAAGAACGATTTCCTTGAAAACAAAAAAGTTTTTTTCACTAAGACCCAATTTATACCTTTGGCAGATATAAGATATAGTCATCCAATCTTGACCGAAATTCGCAAATCTGTTTGAAAGCATATAATATTTATAGTATCCGAGTTCAAGGACGCTAACATTGAAAACAAAAAAGTTTTTCTCACTAAGACCCATTTTTATGACCGTTGGTTCCTATGGCAGCTATAAGATATGGTCATCCGATCCGGTCAGTTCCAATATATTAGCAGCGTGCAGTAAAAAGAAGACTCGATAGCCTTAAAACTAGAGACTAGTTTGCGTAGAAACAGACAGAAAGACGGACGGACAAAGCTCAATCGACTCAGCTCGTCGCCCTGATCAAGAATACAAATAGTTTATGGGGGTTGGAAATGAATATTTCTATGCGTTGCAAACTTCTGGGCAAAATTATAATATCCTTTGCAAGGGTATCAAAAGAATTGGTAACTTTCTCAAGGTCATGTGCATTGTCAATATGGGCATTTCCAAACTGACGTGACGTTACGTTCGTACGAAAAGATGTTTTGAAAAAATATGAAAATCTTGGATTCTTAAAGAGATTGTTCTATATTTGGGTAGCACTTAAGTAGCACTATAATTAGCAAAAACAATGACATCAATCGACGATCATAAGGAGTTAAAGATATAAGCAAACATATATGCTGGCGTGACGTTACATAAAACGGAAGTGGGTTTTGACTTGTTTTAGAAAAATGCAAAACTCTGCGAATTGGGCAAAGATTTTGGTATAAAAATTTTTTTAGTATGATTTGAAATAGTTCAAGTTTATCTTCCAGGTTATCTTATTCAAAAATGTTTGCCCAATTGGTTTTTATTTGCATAAGTATCTGACGTGACGTTACCTGACGTTACGTTACTTAAATTTCCTCATTTGTTATAATATAAAGCAGAAACTTACACTTAATTGCAATCATATAGTTTCTTATGGTGTCTTCTGCATTATTTTTTAACTCTTTGTACCCTTAGAAATAGTTTAGAGACCAAAAATCAATGCAATCTAAATGCATTTTTATGACAACAAAACGTATCCAAATGAGAAAAATGTCGGTTGCGCGACTTTGCATTCGAAAATCTCGAAATGGGTTATGAATATATTTGAAATTGGCTCATATTAGTTCATTTTGATTATTTCCCCATGAAAAAATGATAAAATAGAGTGTTTTTAGGTACTTTTCATTTTTTGGTCTCGTTGGACTTTTCTGTGGAAATGCCCATATGCATTGTTTAATACAAGGCTGCAAAGCCTGTACAATTTTTTGTGAAGGTTCGGTCCGGAGGTTCGAACGGTTCCGGTACTAAACCCAAGGTTTTGTTTCGAGTCTCAATCAATAATTGTTAAATAGTTGACCGATTTTTGCCTCCACATTCGGTTAAAATTTAGAAATATGTTTGATCAGGGGAACGCGTCCAGATTACTAAGCTATGTCAAGTCGACTGGACCACACTCCTTATTGTTATCATTCACAGGTAAAAAGTCTTTCAAAAGTGCCTGGTCTTTGAATTTTGGAACCCATACCCAGCCGGCATTTTATGAAATTTCTGATCAAATTTTGAGTCCTCTGTGTGATAGAAATAGTCATAAATGATACTTTTGTCGGAAGAATATGGTGCCCAAGCCGAGAATCTTCTTAAAGAGTCATTTATAGCCTGCTTTTCTTATCAGTTTTGACTCGATTTCGAGTCATATTTCCGTCGTATTTCAATAAATCACGTGAGAGTCTTCTTTACATTGGACATGAATTGAATCTCTTTAATCTTCAAACGAGCTTAAAAAGGACTCATCAGGGCGATTCTTGTTAAAATAATGTTCCAAATTTGCTTTGCTTTCCCCTTTTGCGAGTATACTTATGTTTTTCTTTCTTCTCAAAATCTCAATACGGATTGGTTTTCTGAAAAGCATTTTTAATTATCAACCCAAGCCATTCTGAACTATACTATAAAAAAGTTTTTTCGCACATAATATTGAGAAAACTAGAAAACATCTTAAGAAATTGACTTAAATGATTGTTTGAACCGAACCCTTTTTTTTGTATATAGGGGCACCATACAAAATTCGTTAGGCAAATAACATGGATGGTGGTTGGTGCTAACGAGTGTTAGCGGATTCGTTAGAACCAGCACCGGTGCAGCGGTACTACAGGGTAGCATATTTTAAACTGCCTCTTTATCTCCTAGCGTCACGCATCATACGTAACTTAATAACTTATGAAAGTGTTTTATGAGCAAAATTTTACTTTTATATCACTTAACAAGCTAAGCCCGCTTTTAGGAGTTTTGTCTTTTCAATCTTATATAATTTTTTTTCGGTTCGGGTTCAGGTTCGGGGGGTCAAATATTTGAAGGGCGCTGTTTAAGGTACCCGGAAAACTCGAACCGAACTGGTTCTTTGGAGTTGGATTTAGGAGCAGTTTGCAGCCTTGGTTTAATATGTTGTGGGGATGTGAACCGAACCGGTTTGAACCCGGAATTCCAACTTTATACTGGAACCTTGAACCAAACCATTTGAGAAAAACAGTTGAATCTTAACCTGTCTACAGACAACTAAAAATCTGAGCTGGAGATGGGTGTGGGACGAAAAAAAGTGCGCAGGAGTGGGCAAGACGGGATTGAATTGAAAATTCCTTGGTTTACTTTCAAGAACTTTGATTTCTTAACTGAATGCTTGATTTTCTGAGTCTATTAAAGAATATGGGATTAAGAAACTTGTTTCTAAAATATGGCTAATTAGATATATTCTGAAGGCAGCTAAATCTGGATATTGTCTTGTCCAAAAGGTCATCACAACAAGTGGAAATACACGTTAGAGCGCAAAAGTTACTTTTGCGCGTTTCGTTTTCTTTCTTTGAAATTACATTACGTATTATTAATATTAATTGCTGTGCGCTCTGCGTAATACTGAATGAACATGAGGGAAAAACTTTCTTCGTCATCATAAACTGCAGTTAGACAAACAAAAGCCGCTTACAAAAGTTTACTCTGGTAATTGCCATTGCCGAAAAAAAAAATTGAGGGAGTGAGGGAACCAACCGGTTGAAAGTTGATTGAACCTCTCACACACTCAGAGGAGCGATTGGGTAACACACACACACACGCACACAGATTGATTCGAATGTGTATATTTTCATTTTGCTTAATTGCACGTGAAGTGATCGCGCGAGAGGCAACCAATTAGAAGTGGAAAAGTAAAAGCTGTAGAAGGAAACCCCAAAGGGCCAATCACTATTGAACTACCCATCCATTGAAATTTGTGCTTGGATTCCCATACGTGGGTTTTGGGTCATTGCAGTTCACTGTCACTTTCACTCACTACTGTCCGTCCCACCACCACTTACTACCACAGTGCGGACAAGTTTTGTAATGTGGCCAATTTGGTGACACTTTAATGTACAATTTGGTAACTAAGAAATAAAAAACAAAAAACAGCTGTAATACAGTTAATCAAGCCGCAAGGCAGGTGGGGAGAAGAGAGCACCGCTGGCAAAGGCAGCCGGCATTTAACTGTGCATTTTGATGGCTTTGTTTGGTTTTGTGGTAAGTTTGATGATGGCAGCGAGATTTATGCGGTATTTCAACTGGTTTCATTCAAGTTTTTTTTGTTTTTTCTTTCTTAGATTTAGAAATGGAAGTCAGAACTTGACATTTCTGGAGGTATATTCAAAAGTTAACCACATTTGTGTGGTGTGATTTGATTTGGGAATAAATTATACGGAGACTTGAAATCTTTTCGAAAACAAGGTTTCCGTTTGAAGCTTAGTTCAGTGTGGTCCATTCGCCCAGTTCTCTTTCTTAGCTCCTATAGCTGTATTTTCACTTGTTTGATATCTCATATACACACCTGATCATATTAATAGGTACACACACATCAACTCTGACTTTAAGGTAACAGAAAACAGTTTTATTCATTGTTTCAAACTTAAAATTTGTTCTCATTGGTTCTTTTACCTTTAGTTACCAAAAGATCACTGATTACAAAATTATTCACTTGATACTTGTGAGAAACGGAGACTGTACCTATTATTATGATCAGGAGAAATGTGTGGTGGACTCGCAATTTATAGAAAAGCTTTGATATACGGGGCAGGCAGCCCCTCTTTCAACTCTTTGTCACAGTGTGGCCAGACATTGACAACAACAAAAAACCAAAAATTAAAAAGTTGTCAACACTAAAAGTTCGAAAAAAGCATCTATAATTATAAAATTCCGGTGTGTACCTATTAATATGATCAGGTGTGTATAAGTTGCAGTTGCTCATATAGTGAAATAGTCAATCTGAGACGCTCAAGAAATGTTCTCATATTATAAAAAAAACTTAGAGTAAACCAGGGTTTGTCGGTGTGCGACGCAAACCAGCTCTGAACTACTTCATTGACCGCTGGCCAGCGACGGAAAAGCAGTTTGCTCTCTTGGCACAATTCGCGGCATGCGCTGGGCTCGTATCGGTGAGAATAGCGAAAAGTGTTCGGCCCCTTCGGGCGAGGCAAGGCAATCACCTGCAGTAAACCAAGGTATTTCTCATCCATATCATTTGAGAACTCAGACAAGTGAAAATAAAGCTTAAGACAGACCGAATTGATCTTTGACTTTTCAACCATTTTATAACATGGTTAAGTATCCTCCTGCATTTTCCCACCGACCTCTTCATAAACCTGTCATCAGACTGCATTTCTTTCTTGAAAGTTGCTAATTGATTTGTGTGAGTATACCATTTCTACTAAGAAACGATATTTTCAATATTCTATCATGCTTCAACTAGGAATTCTAACGAATCAGCAGCCATGTTCCAAAAACGTAACGGTCGGTACGACGCTGCATCACCACCAGTCGTCAGTATAGTGATGGAAGCACACTACCCGGCCTAACGACCTGATGCATCACTGTGCGTAAGTCGCGTTGCTAACGGCAGGTGGTGCATCATCCCATTAACGACTGGTAATGCAGCGTCGTACCGACTCATCACTACACTAACGACTGGTGATGCAGCGTTGTACCGACCGGTACGTTTTGCGGACATTCCCATACAAAATTCGTTAGGCAAATAACATGGCTGGTGGTTGGTGCTAACGAGTGTGCTACCGGGTAGCACATTTTAAACTTTAAGACTCTTTATCTCCTAGCGTCACGCATCATACGTAACTTAATAACTTTTACAAGTGTTTTATGAGCAAAATTTGACTTTTATATCACTTAACAAGCTAAGCCCACTTTTAGGAGTTTTGTCTTTTCTATCTTATATAATTTTTTTTGCAACCCGTCACGCATCATGCGTAACTAAACAAATTGTATGGGTGCTTCAGTCTAGAATTCACATAATATACTAAATATATTGTGCATTCCTTAAAGGTAAGATAATATCTAGACGCTTTTGAATCTAGCGTCACGCATCATGCGTTACTTAACAAGCCAAATTGTGCTTCACTTTAAGTTCAGCCCGCTTCTTGGTATTTTAACCCCTTACGTAACGCATCATGCGTAAATAAAAACAAATCTGTTGGTGTGTCTGCTAGCTAAATCAATTTAAATATCACCCAAGTCTTGGATATTTTGTACTCATTTTTTAAACTAAGCCCTCTTTGGGCTTTTTAGTTCCTAGCGATTGAGTTTCTGCAAGCGAATCCAAAAAGTGTGTTTTTGTCAGTACTTTTTTTTTCAGCCAGTCCAGCAAGCTATGCCCCTACTCACAGCAAGAAGTGGTCAGAGATTTCGACGGAGATAATTAGAGAGAGATTTTATAGCAGAGTTCCCCAGCGTTAGCCCCTGGGGCACGAACATACACGCCAATTCACACCAAATGCTTGCCGAAGTCATGCATCACTGTGTGTTAGAGAGAGACACAGTCACATTTTCGCGCTCTCTGCTTGGAGAACCCTGCTTTATAGTGAAAAGAGAGAGAGAGATCTGTTGAGAGCAGGTGATAGAGATCATGTGCATCTAGGCAAGATTAAAGGTAAATAGTTTCTAGTTGGCCTAGAAGGAACGGAGAAAACAACGCGACCTAAGAGATGATCAATAATTAGCTTATGAAGAAAAGAAACGCCTAAGACTGTTCTACGATTAGCTAGAAGTCTGTTGGAGTACGTTGGAAAACGCAGGTTAGGGTCCCAATTTAAGCCACGTAGGGCAAAAGTTAAGAATTGCTTCTTAACTGATTCAATGCGATCTATATATATCTATACGAGCAGTATTCAAGTACAGGACGTACACACAAAAAAATCTGGTGGGTAAAATTAACTAACGCTGACAGTAACTTTTTTCGAAATTTTTTATGCATGTGGTTTTGTTGTTGCTTGGTAACTGTGCTAACAGTAAAATCTACAGAAGAAATTGTAAAGTTCATGTATTTATTTTAGCTCGTATTTTGTTGTTGCATTTAACAACTGTACGCTGAGTAAATTCTACCACAAATATTTTTTCACATATTTTGTTGTTTTAATACGTTACTGCTAACTACAGTAACTTTACCATAGAAATAGTTACCCTGACGTGAGTTTTTCATCTCATACTTTGTTTTTGCAGCAATTTACTGTACCCACAAGTAAATCTTACCGCACAAATAGTATAACTTTTTAAATGAATTTTGTTGCTTCACGGATTAACTCTACCGACAGTAAATCTAACCGCGAAAATTGTTGATTGAGAAAAGTTCATTTTAGCCCTTATATTTATATGGTACTTTCACTGAATTTGAACTTGAGAATTACTAGTGGTCTCATTTATGCGACATTTAAGAAATTTTTCGTGCATGTGGTTAGGCAGATTGAATACAAGTAATATGTTAGACGCGTTTCCATTAACGCGCGCCGTAGCGTAACTGGTAAAGACGTCCGTCCAATCGTGTGTTCAGTCAAAAGGGCCCAGAGTTCGAATCACCCCAAGGTAAGTAAAAATTTTTCAAATAAAATAAAAATGTGTTTAATTCAAACAATTGTTTCAGAACCAAAATTGGTGGGTGGGGGTATTAAGGTTGCCTCTTCTGGTCTGGGTTGATAATGAGCTCAAGTAGATTGGCAACTTGTGACAGCGTTAAATTACTATTTTTATGGTAAAATTACTGTACACACAGTAAGAAAATCTACTTACTGTACGCATCGGTTAATATTACTAATTTTGTGGGTTGGCGCATTTCTAAACGATATTTTCAGTTAGATTTACTATTGCAATAGTTCTCTTTGCGTAAAGGTTTACGTGATAGTTACTGTCAAATTTTGTGAATTTTACCGACTTTTTGGGTTGGCGCATTTCTAACCCAAAATATCGGTTAAATTTAACCACAGATTTTATTGTGTGTACTAAAGCAGTGCACAACAGCTTTGTAGTGTATGGATCATTCAATTCCTTCGACCAACGTTTAATGAATCCAAGTACACCATTCGCCCTATTAACAAAAAAAAGAGATTTGAGAATTAAAACTCAGTTTGGGGTTAAAGAGAATTCCAAGATCAACGACTGTAGATATTCGTTCCAAGGGTTCATTGCCAATCGTAGAGGTGGTAGCCAGCGAAGGTTTGCAAACGATGGAAAGTCATAAACATGCACTTGGAGCAGCATTCTGATGGAATGCATCGGGTCGATGAAATATAAAATAAGTTGTACATCATCGGCGTACATAAATATCCGAGAATAAGATATTATTGTGGGGAGATCATTAATAAAAAGGAGGTGGCTATCTTGTAGCACACCAGAAGTGACAAAGACAGGCGAAGCAGAACTTTTTGAGTTCTATCTTTTAAATAGGAGGAAATCAAAAGCAGAAAAGAGAAAGGAAATCCTAGATCGTAGTTCACAGAATCAAATGCTTTACTGAAGTCGGTGTAGATAACATCATCGGAGTTATAGTCGTAACCATACCAACGGAAGCGCTCAACACCATATTTCATCTCATACCACTAGACCTCGTAGCAAAACAGATGACTATCACAACAGCCCTCAGACTAAGAGAATCCGACACCTGGAACGGGGATAATTTCGGACACTCTACTATACTCGGCCACCAAGCGGGTATACCGTCAAATACGGACTACTGTATACCTTTAACGACGTTCGACAAATCGTAGATCGAGATCGCGACATTTTAGTATGCACCTAATATGGGTGCCTGGACATCGCAACATAGAAGGAAATGAGTCTGCGGACAAACTGGCCACAATAGGTACCACCTGCGAACTCCATTCAGAGAAGAGTATGATATGGCAACATATAAGCTTCACACAAAAGCTAAAAACACTGCGTCTTGCTACGGATAGGTGGAAAAACCTTTTCTCGTGCTCGGTAGCAAGACTCACGTGGCCAGAATTCAACCTAAAACGCACTAACACACTTTTGCGTTGCAGAAGGGAACACATAGCCCTTCTTGTGGGTCACTGTCTTATTGGCAGACACGCAGCACGCCTAGGCGTAGCACACCACGCAGATATGAGGAAGAGGAGGAAACGGTACAGCACCTCCTGTGCCACTGTCCTGCTCTGAGCAGGAGGAGACTTAGAATTCTGGGTCAACCCTTTTTAACCAATCTCTCGGAGACATCCGAGCTAGAGATCCCAGCTCTACTTAATTTTATTCTGTCCACACAATGGTTCAGTATTAACCCCCCCCATGGAATAAGGGGTTAACAGGGAATATATGGCATCGCAACGGGCCCTTGAGGCCTAAGTGGAAGAGCGACTTGTCGCTCTCAGCTATCGCAACCTAACCTAACCTATCGTCGTAAAAGCGAACCGGTTCTTAAAGGACCTTTATTTCTTTAAATGAATGTACCCAAAAATTATTCAATATATTCACTGTTTCTTGAATGCATTCATTGTTTTTATGAATAGATTTACTTGTAGGCTTTTAAACTCCCTTCGATTTAAAGACTTATTTAACGCAAAGATAAGGAGAAATTCTTTCTCTGGGTATTCATTATGTGTGTGTGTGTGTTATCGCCGTAAAGAGCTTCGGTCGTACCGTGCGTCCCATGATACTCACTCCACACAAAGGATTTGATTTGCAACACATAAAGCGAACCGGTTCTTAAAGGACCTTTATTTCTTTAAATGAATGTACTCAAAAATGATTCAATATATTCACTGTTTCTTGAATGCATTCATTGTTTTTTTTACCTTAAACAAAGATAAGGAGAAATTCTTTCTCTGGGTATTCATCATGTGTGTGTGTGTGTGAATGTTCATTTTTATCTATTTGCCAACACTTAATGTGAGCTTTAACTGTCAGCCTTGAGTCCGTTGTCGACTTTCACTTGACAGGAATGCAAGCATAGCCAAGCCAACTGCTGGCGCCCAGAACCAACCAGAACCAGAATCAGAATCAGGCTGTTTTACCAGTTGCAGTTTTCTTGTTGTTGTTGGCCTTCACTCAATTTGGATGGAATTGGCTTGGGTGACCTAGTGGTTGGTTGGTTTATTTGCTTTAATCTTATCGTGACTATTTCTTTTGTTTTGCAGAGATAAAATAACTTTTGGGTTACGCATATTGTTCGGGGTTCGTTATTTTTGATATAAATTGGTAATAAATACCACAAAATGAGTGAAAGTACTTAAAACTAATATAATTTTACAACCATTTCCAAGAACAGACAGATGTTGGGTATAAGAAAAATTCCTCAAATTCCCAGAAACCCAAAAAGTCAATTTTATGACCTTTAATTGAGAAATTGAAGCCGGCTTAGGCAGGCGGCTTCTTTCCTGTGAAAAGGTTTCCCCTACTTAAAAATGTATTTGTGTGTGTGTGTGCAAGTCAAGACATTTCCTGCTGCACTCTGACGCCCGACTCTGACTCCTCCGTCATGGGAAACTAAGCAACGGCAACAACAACAACAACAACAAACAAGTGACTTTTGTCTCTCACATAATTAGGCAAAAAAAAATTTGCTTTATCTGGCTAAATTAATCTGCATATACTATATATGTAATGT